>JARFIW010001220.1:2400000-3000000 GCA_036346225.1 Platerodrilus igneus | reverse complement strand
TAATCAAATTAACTCAACAGACTCACTTTTCCATTGAGTTGGACGCCAACCAGTCCGGATCAATTCTAAAAAAGACTCTTCACAAATTGTCCACATTTATTAGAGAGGGAATCTTACTGGTTAGTAATCGCTTATCTCACACACCCTTATCCTCCGACAAGAAATGTCCTGCTCTTTTACCTAGTAAAAGTCGCCTTACGGATTTGTATATCAACTTTGTTCATCTGAGATACTTCCATATCGGTGTTCAAATGGTTGATTTTATGGTTCGTCAACGTTTTTGGATTGTTTCAAGTAAACATTCCATCTATCAAGTTTTAAGTTAGTGTGTGACTTGTTGGAAGGCTAATCCTGCCGCATCGGGGTCTCCTATGGGCCATCTCTCACCATGTCGAGTCACTCAAGCCAGGCTTTTTTTGAGTTCGGCCGTATATTTTGCTGGCCCCTTTTTTATTACCATGTCGCGAGTACGGGGGCTAAAGTGTTGAAAGCATATTTGTATCTCTTTATAAGCATTGATACCAAAGCACTCAATCTTGAATTAGTTTCTCATTTTTGAACCGTCGCCTTTCTAGCTGCTTTACGCCAATTTATTGCCAAGCGTGGCCGCTGTGATCATAGGTACAGTCATTGTGGTACAAATTTTGAGGGTGCCCATAGACAGTTAAATTCTCTCGCAAAATCAGCTGCCGCGAACGAAAATATTTCTTGGCACTTTATACCGCTCTCTGCACCTCACTTAGGTGGTTTGATGGAGACGGGTGTGAAGTCGGTTAAAACCTTGCTTCTTCGTTCCATAGGTGAGCAAGTTCTGACCTATGAGGAACTATCCACAGCCTTATTTAGACTGAGGCCATCTTAAACTTGCGTCCTCTCATCCCCATGAGCAGAGACCCCAACGACTTAAGTTGCCTGACATTTTCTGATTTTGGTTCCTTTAGACAGAACCTATCTTTCCTGATCTTCTGCTCTACCGCCTGTCTCGTAGGCAATTGCTCCAGCGAATTTATCATGATTTTTTATATCGGTGTTTGCATACGCTTCAGCAACAATCCAAATGGCTTAAAACGTATCCGCAAGTTCAGGTGGATACCATAGTGCTAGTTAAAGTCAATAATTTTCCACCTCGTCGATGCTCCCTTGGACGTGTTATTGCGAGCCATCCAGGAGCCGATGGGGTCGTTAAGGTTGTCAGTCTCAAAACCGCACAAGACGATCTGAAGCGCTCTGTCCTATACCTTCGTTGTAGATTTTCCTTTATCCTTCTTTGTACAATTTTTGTTTTGGTTTTGCTCGCGCAAATATTTCTAGGGCTTTCTTACATTAATTAGATTTTTATTTACCATTCCGTTCCACCCTTTGTAGTTATTTTCTTTTCAAAAATGCATTGCGTTTTGGTGGACGGTACATACAGTTTGCAAATTATAGTTAAAATTAATGTTAATTATTGCATAAGACGTAGCTTGCAGGTCAATTCCCCTCCGTCGTGTATAATCCATGGGTTTTACCACGATTAACTTTCAAGTGCTTTGTGTTGTGGTGTGCTACGACAGTTGTAAAAAGGCCGGTATTGTCGTAGCTATGGTGCTATAAAAATATTAACGTAAAGTTCCGCAAAAGAACGGATAATAACCTCATTATTAAACGCCGATTAAAATTTTACATTGTATCATTGAATACTGACCGCAAAGAATATGATTTTACTGTGGGAGGAATAAGATTCATTAGACCCGATGGAAAAGATTGAAACTATATTCGCGAGTCGGTGATAAAAACGGCTCAAAATTTAATCAATCCAGCGCTAAATATGGCGGTAACCCGCGAAGTTGAGGGCCGGCATAGGGAGTGAACGAAACAGGAAAAAATAAAAGGACAATAAACACGGCATACGATAAACTTTTGAATTTACGTTTGCACGGGCGAGGTATTTTCAATACACCTGTTGATGGAATTGTTGTCGTTATTACCGGTTAAAGGGGTTGAAACCCGGACAGTTAACCCTGTCATTAATTGGTTATTTTGGGTCATGGTATGTCAGGGGCTGTTGTTTACAGACCAAGAAAATACAAAATACTAGTGTTGGTGGATAACCTGAAATTAAACAGTGAGTAAAATAAGCGTTTATGTTTAGAATTCTTAATTATGTATTTATTAACTAAAAATGCCTATTAGTTGCTAATTATATACTAGGAAATTAATCAAAGTGAAAATAATTATTTGGTTGGACTAATTAGCGAGGCAATTGTGTATATTGATTTCAGAATGAAAGTTTAAGTGGTGAAATTTAGTAACAGTTACAGCATAAACCTTTATTATTTTGAATAGACAATGGAAGGAGAAGAGGAAAGATATTTAACTGTTTCCTACATTAGAGTTTAAGCTTAGCTTGAATTGTATTCGAATTTATTTAAAAACTAGGTAAACAGGCATTTGTAAAAGTATATCATTTAATTGGAAAAGGCGCATTTTATTTTAGAAAATTTGTTTAATTTTGACAGAATTAATAAGTGTTTTTAAGGTATTTTCGAGAAAAGCGATAAAGGTGATAAAATTTAAGAAACTGAAGCAAGGGAGGCCTATGCGGATTGACAATTTAAGGTAATTATTTTTTGTATTCCAGTCGTTATATTTATTATTTTTAGTTCTTTATTATCTTTAGTTCCAATTTCTTTATTTTCTTGTACAATTTCTTTCATAGGAACCCACTCCCGCACCACTGCTGTTAGCAGACGCATCCTTATATTGTTAAGGGATCCCCGTAACAATAACTTAACGCTCACATTACCCGTAACATATTTTAGCAATATAATTCTAAATATTGCCCTATACATTAACTCTGTTGGAGAGACGTATAAACACGTCCATTGGCAACAAAACCAAATGCATAAAAACGAAAATAAAAAGCAAAACTAAAAAATTTCAAATTCATACTTCTTCGAGTATATATTTACATAAACATTAACTTAGAGTATAAATAATTTAGAATAGCTTATGTACTTGCCTCTATACTAAAATATCCTCTATCAACATAATCACCCAAAAAAAGGTATTTTGTACTAGCGGGTGGTCCTCCTACTTCGAATAGTTTCATAAGATCATAAAATTGTCCATGTATATCGCCACACACTGAAACAAAGAAAAGTACTTATTAAGTTTAGAAACAATAGAAAACATTTATTATTAATAAAATTGATAAAATTTCTTGATTTCACACTACTTCCGTATTCCATCGACTATGTACATGCATTCTATACTGGTCAGAAAAGTAGTTCCATCTGACAATAGAACGTTTAATAGAAATGCAACGCTTACATAAAGTGCTTTTCAACTCTGAAACGCCAACTATTCGTAAAAATTGCGACACTTTGTCTCGGTTGTTTTCGTTTAATTTCGGTGCATCCACCGAATTCATCTCGACTGTACCTTTCTAATTTTCTATTTAGTTGTGCAAAACCGATCATAGAGGAGTTATCAAAAAATTTTAATTGGACGTGAGAAATTTGCTATCAGAATCATAAATATTACGACTTATCTGTATTAAGGTATTACATTTTGCGTATAGATATTTCGTATAAGTTGATTGTTATTTTGAAATAAACATTGGCCATTTTGGATAAAAATGAATGATAGACATTTACCCCTTACTGATGCAAAAATACAATTTCAAATTAACAAAATTATTAACAGTAATTCGGATGAATGAGAGCCCTTTAGCGGTAGTGACTGAGAAAAAGATAATCTGTAAGTGGAAGATATTGATGATTCAGAAGAGTACGATAGTGATATATCAGAAAATGATAACGATCACGTCCATAATATTTATCTCTTATAAAGTTGCAAATCTCTGCAAAACAAACGGTAGAATCTTATGCTAAGGGCGTTTTCACACTATGCGGTTGAGGCACGGTTTACCGCATGCGATAAACCGTACGGCAAATCGGACGTTACTTTCACATCTAAAAATATCGTTCAAGCTTGTAGTTAAACGTTGACAGATTGTGTAGGTAGTAGTGAGTTTATTAATGATGAAGAGAAGAAGTGTAATTATTTTAACATTAATGCACTATTGAAGGGAAAAACGTGAAATAAAATATTGGGTGCCTCCGTTAATAAAATTCTAACAGGTTTTATTTCATAATTGTATCGCTTCCTTGACATCTTTTACGCTGCTAATCATTAAGTAGACCTCTCTGACAACCTCGTTCGACTAAAACCCTCGCCCCATAGCGACAAGTGTAAAAGCACTCATTTACTTTCATTGGCGTTCAAATTCCGTGCGGTATATAATAAAACCGTGTCCGGTTTCTGACCGCCAACCACAGTATGTCTTGCGGTTTCCGTGGGCCACACCGGTAATTTTTCCGCGCCGCACTAATCGGAAAGCGTCTCATTTAAAAGTAAGGCAAAACTTATCCGGTTCGTTCTGTCCAGTATGCACGAGTTGCGAAAGATTTCGATTTTAGTAAATTATTTGAGGTATGATTATAAGACAACAAAGCGTGATATGCAGAAAGATTATTCGTTTGCACCACTTCGCAAGATACGAGATATATTTTTGACATTTGCAAAACATTCTATATTCCATCGTAATTGACGGTTAACGAAAAATTAGTAGGGTTTAGAGGAAGATGCGCATTCCGTGTATGTATACCCAATATATTGGCAAAATATGAGATAAAGCACATCACAACATGTGATTCTTCTTCAAAATATAGGATTAACGTCATACCATATCTCAGAAAAGCACTAAAACTGATAGATTATCTATCGTTAGCAAATTTTATGAATGGTATCCAAAAAAAAAAAAAAACAGTGATGGATAAATGGTTCACTTCTGTTCCATTGTCAAATGAATAGCTATTGTTGGAATAATTCGTAATAATAAACAGCAAATTCCGTCTAAAATATTGGAATATTAAAATCAAAACGAATACATCGATTTTTTGCTTCGACAAAACTAAGACGTTGGTATCTTACATGCAAAAAAAGAGTATAACTTTATGCTGTTACTATCAACTATGTACCATACTGTTACTACTACAGGAAATAAACAAAAGCAAAAATAGTTATACATTACAATTGGACCAAGTAAGCTGACTACACATTTAATCAAATGTGTTCCAATACGTCATCAAATACAAAAACAATGAGATAGCCATAATACATGTTCTAAAACATGATAAACGTTACATGCATAAATTGTTATGTTGTATACTGTTACAACATTATAAGATGAAGAAACAACCTTCCCCACAAAACGAGTTTACATTGACTAAGTCGTTCCCTGGCAAATATGAAAGATGGAGACACCGATTAGATATTAGCTATTATACAATTACCGTTGCAGTTGAAGAATATAATCAGGCCCATTTGCCAGGAAACCCACAATCTGCTTTTAATGGTCCTGCACGTTTAAGGCGTAAGAAAACTACAAATGGTGCCTGCTGCAAAAAAAAACAGTACATCGACAGTACCGGGGAAACATCGGCAGCAAGTCTAAAGTGTAGTAACGTTAGTTTGTACACTTTTGGGCGCTAGATAAGTAATAAATCCTCAAATAAGATATAATTTTTTGTTGTTTCTATCAAAATGTTTGTGACATTCCTTTAGAAATAACTGTAATCACATTTCATTGTAATAGTTTCTGCATAAGTAAAGTTCGCTAATAGGATCGGGTTATCTATTCCTTTCAAGAAATATAAACTCTAATTTAAGAAAGAATTATTTGAAATCATATTCGATCTGTAGTCAAAGATTATAAAAATTCATGTCAGTTTTTAAAAAGGATAGGGAAGATGTCAATTTGTTTTGTCTAGAGAATATATAACAGCGCCAATAATTTCATTCATCTAAGAACGAAGGAGGTCATATACAGTTTTCTGTTGACTCAAATTTAATGAAATATCCAAATTAAGTAAGTTGGCAAGTCGAAGCTTTCAATAAATGCTAGTTAAGATAAATTATCTCAAACACTAAGAGATGGCATCGATATATTTATTGAATGATTTCATACATCAATATATGTTAAAAACCTCGAGTACTTAAATTTGATAAACCTTCATTTGACATATTAAGTGATATATTGTAACAGTGGCACCAAAGAGTGTAGAATTCAAAGGGCAAAACCATTGACAACTACAAGAGTGTATTTAAAGAACTAATATGAAGCACATAAAAACGAAGAATCACCTTGTAATTTCTAAAAGACTCTGGATGCTACGTTAGTTACATATATAACCCTTCTGACCCGGCAAGTCAGGCAGTCAAGGTATTAATTCACAAATAATATGAACTAAATTGTTATTCAAGTGGTTGAAATAATTACCTATATAAATTAACATAAAACAGTAAATGTTTATGTAAATAAATTAACAGTTTGTAGCTAAATCACATAGTCGAATTTAGTAATAAATATAGTGTCATGGTCAAGGTAAGAAATAATTTCCTGCACAAAATATTGTTAGTGATTATCATTAATGATATCAATAGCAATCTCTCAGTGCATTAAGATTCCTACGTAAATAATTGCGAATAATCAAACTTATATTGGTCCGAATAAAAATTGCAATATCAATACACTCAAAATCTACTAAATCATATACGAAATAAGTACAACCAACATGCACTTCGTTAATAACGTTATTAGATACTTTGTACTCAACTCAATCGATACTGTTCTACTTTACGCTGCCTTATATTCCTTAACTGATGTATAAATGCAGTAAAGAGGCCGTCGACACTCTACTTTATTTCAATACAGTCATAATGCAATAACTCCGGGTTAAAATAAAACGAACATTATTTTAATAACATTCAATGTTTGATGTACAAACTACAATCAGAATAATGTTGTAGTCAGTAGCACTATCTCCATTACAAACTAATCTTTTTAACAATACATAAGCAAATATTGCATATTTTATAACAGTTATCATTAAATGCAGATTCTTGTTTGTATGTAGTGCAACCTGGGCGTTCCCTTAAAATCTTCACCCAACATTTTAGTAATTTACGGTAACATATGACTACTTTGTGATTACTATGTATTGTGCAAAACTTCAAGAAATGATGTTTTTCTAAAAATTTTAGAAACAATCAAATTCAGGGTTAAAGACAAAATATTTTTTTAATTCCATTTTTAAAATATTTCAAATATATGAAGATACTACTTCGGAAATATCGACTACATCAGCATATATTACATTACTCGTAAATGCATGGATAAATCGATCTTTTATAAATGAACAAATTATTGCAAAATTGATTTCAGTAGCGCCCTTGATCTATAAAGGTGATGAGTGCGCGTGATTGGAGATAAGGAAACCAACAATCGCCGGTTAATTGCTAGTAATTTAGTAAAAACATCAACTGGCTACTATAGTACTAATCGTAATATGGAAAATTTGTTAACTTATATATCACTCGCTGAAGAAACTCTATGCAGTACAGTGGAAACATTTGCATCATACTGTTACAAAAGCAGCAAAGTAAGTAAAGAAAATCGCCTACACCAAATACCGCAACAAAACAGGGACAGAATGGTAGAATCGAATTCCAAAAGCATTGGAGTTCGGGCTAGCTCAAAAAGGTCGTATAGTGGGATAGGTGATATAGAAAGAAAAGAATTGAAAACCTCAGAAAAGCTACATTACCAACATACAGTCCTAAAAGAATATTTACAAAAGTCAAAAACACACATTTACGTGATCGTTCGTTATAACGCGGTGTAAACAAAGCGTCAAATTACATAAACAACTTAACTATACCAGCACACTAAATACAAAAACGTATTTTAAAATCGCGACTTACAACGTTCAAAGGACGTTGTATAGCATTAGAACGGGATACATAAAAGCAGAGTTTTAGAATCTTTATTACGTACAGTTTTGACCCCGAAAATCTAACCGGTAATCCACCGAAAAACTCGATGAAGTACCTCGCTAAAAATTCTGTGTATCGGTAAAGTATCGGATCCCTCAACTGTCCTATTGAACAACCCTAGTAGTTTGTTGTCTGTTCTTCACAACCATATTATATTCAAAATTTTAATTTTTGTCGAGCTGGTTACTTTGTTCTTAACAAGTTCTTAAATCTCGTTAGAAAAGTGTTTTCACTAAACTCATTTGGCTAATTAAATTACTCGCTAGCTTCACTTACTCGTGCCAAGCCAAACTCGTTTAATAAAATTTGCTTTTCTAAAGTTGTTGCTTAATCTACTATTGATGTATTAAATATATGCATTTTATAACATTTTTCCTTGCGTTTCCTTTGTAATGCAAAAAATGTTTAACTTTGTCTCTATCTTAGCATACTTTACTATTCGAGTTAAGTTTGTGCTATTATTGCAGCGATTATAATCTGAATACTGTGGTTTTGGAGTACATTATCCTCGTTCAACACTGTTTTTCTACAGGACGTAATTGAAGCGAATTCAAAAATCATTAATTCTGTCACAAATAAAATTACCAATAAAGATATGCTGTTTATATATAAACAAATATTTATGGGGTAAAGGAATACCAATAAACGTTAATTATAACTACAACGAATAATTTTATATTTTGTGCTGTTCTGAAAAGTTGGTGAAAGTGAGTTATGTTCTTGTTCGATGGGGGTGTCGATAAAAAAATACCGCTTTTTAAACAGCTAAAAGTAAACTGATACTTAATACACAAATTCATATACATTGATGACTCCGAATACAGTTTTAATGCACATTAGGAATTACTTGATCACAACATGCAGTAGAAATATTAAAAAGGTAATTATTTTACACTTACACAATGATCATCAATGATCATAAAACATCTACTTAACGTCTATTCTCTTTATCAATTTAAATTGCTGCTAATCCTTTTAAGTTTCAGTGTTGTATGCTAACATTTCATTAAGAGAACGGCTGAAGGATATAAATACAGAGCTAAGCTGTAATTTGAATGACAGAAATTGATGGCAAATTGCTATTTTTCACTTGTTTGCATTTGTATGAAATCTCTGATAACGATCCAAATGTTTGCTATTGTGAAGTTCTACATGTAAGACTTTGTAATTGACTAAATAATGCAGCTAGCGGGCGACAGGAATTTAATTTATTGGATTTTGTTAATATAGAGCTCTGTAATTTCTTTATTTTAAAGATTTCCAGGTCACACTTAAAGATTATAAACTATGCTAAAAACTGAGACTGACTAACAGTGGGAACAATGAAGTTCGTTTTTTAAAAACTTTTAAAAACGTTATATTATAGGTATAGCTAAAAACACGAGTACAGTGCATGCTTAAAGTAATGTAACAGAATCGCAGCTTTAACTTTTGTACCTATGGAACAAAATATCCTTCTTTTGATTATGACTGTTTCGCTCATTATCTACACCCTTATTAAAACTTCCTTTCCATAATTCTGTCAGTTAAAAGGTTTTGTATTTAAGTTTCTCAAACAAAATATTCTTTGGTACAAAGTCGAAAATTAATAATTGTAATTCAAGTTTACATTGTATTTGTATTCGTATTTAAATGTTTCGTCAATACATCTTTTAGTTGCCTTTTTCCAATTGTCAATATTTTTATCTCAATGAACGAATTTAACACTATAATTGAAAGTCAAGAACATATATATTGATGTGATAACGCCGCATTGAGTGCGTAGCTGAAAGAGTGTATGAAAATGGCCCCACATTGGGCACCACTAAAAGATTATAGGAAAATGGCCTCGCATTAGGGTGCCGTTAAAAGAGTGCTATGATACAGATACGGCAATTTGTAAAACTTGAAATTGTTCACTTAACTTCCTTTTTTAACTTTGCCTGGCTAGCTCAAAGGAATTGGTGGAGTTTTTCAAAATGAAACCAAACACAACAATATCAAAAAGTATTTATACAGTATTTCTTTTATACAAAGCATTTAGAACATTTACAACAATGTTTCTTTCAAACAAAAATAATTTGTATGGAGGATATAAAAAAATAGGTTCCTTCCTTATTTTAAATTTACAGAATTAAACTTAATCTTTTGAAAATGGTTTACCTGGTTATAATTATTTCCACGCTTGAAAGATTTGTTTTGGTCAGAAAAAATTCTTAACAGGTAATCTATTAAAAGATCAGAGTATTTCGAACCCTGATCACAAATTCTCCTGGTAAAACCCTTTACCTTAAAAAATATTATATGATTTACCCTTATTATTATGCCTTACATTAAATATAAATCAGTTAAAAATAAATCTAAAAGTAATACATGCAGAATCCACAAAAACGTTTCTTGTAATAAATTATCTTCTTATTTTAAATTGAAGTCAAATCAGCGTACAAGATTCTCCATAAAATTTCTCATTTTAAACAGCGATTGCCAAAGTATATTTCTGGTTAAATCTTCCTCTTCAAATATTTAATAAAATCTTTAAAAATAGCTTTATCTCGAAGAACTTTCCCTCTCGTAATTAATAATTTTCATTTTTCGTTGTAAGATACGTTTAAAACAATGCTTCTTAATTCATTTTAACTTCCCCTTATTCAAATACAATATGCTTACTGCATACTCAGATACTATTTTCGCGTAGCAACAGCTTGCGGTTAAATACCATTTCGTGCTCGCGTGAATGAAATCTAATGAATGAATAACCCTGAATGAATAAACGCTTCCTTTATATCCAAATTTATCTGCTTCCAGAAACTTACTAGAAAAATGTAGAACATTATGGTGTAAGGTGTAAGGAAAACCCAATTAGCGTCCAAAATTGTCAAGTTCTATGACCTAGCTATCTGGTTCCAGTCATCCATGACGCGTGCTGTTCTTCCTTGTTTAATACCCAAAATTAATGTGTCGCATCGCTTCTTTCTAACAGTGAATGCGAAAGGTAATCAGATATTCCCGGGATTTTTCAGGTTTTTGTGTTGCGGCCGTTTCTAAGAAAAAAAAATTTATACAAATTTGACGTATTTCTAAATACCAATGACTCATCCTTTTAGGTTCTAGAAAATTCTCCACCAAAAAATGAATTGCTGTTATCCACGGGGTAATTAATTTAAACTTTCATTGCTTTTTAATGCAAAAGGGGTTTTTAAATACACTAAAAGCGTAAAGCTGGTACTCTTTTATGCTATTTACAGAACATCAAATGAATCTTTATTAAAAATAAGTAAAATAAATGGCTTTGTATTTATCTTAAAACGATCGATTTCTACGTTCGCATTTAAATGCGTTTTACGGGATCTTACAAGTAATTATTCTTACATATACAACTTACGTTAGTTGCTATTTATTTACAATATGCTTTTATCATACAGGGTGATTATTTATCCACGCGCAATTTGCATTTTTGCATGGCACTATAATGAATAAAGGCACGCTTGTATTATACAGGGCGTAACCATGAATTTACGGAAAATTCCCTTTTTTTCCGGGATTCTATTATATTTTGGTGGGATTTATTTTTGAATGGTTGTGGGTTTCAGGTCAGCTGGCAAGTTCAGTACTACTCTTTTTTATAGCCTAAATTTTCGAATTTATTTTAATTCTTGATCACAGGCACTACAAATGATAAATTTTAAAAAACTGGTACAATTTGGTTTTAAAGTTACATACTAAATCGAGGTTTATATAAATAATTAGCAACAATGTAAAAGCATTGAGGCGAACATTTCAAAATTATTTTAGAATAAACAAGGTGTCTTACAAACAAAGTGATTCACAATTTCATAGAAATATTTTAATAATGCTTAAGAATGTGTCATAGATTGGTATTTCAGCAAAAAAATATTTTTTAAAAACTAAAATTGAACCTGATGTGTTTAGGGTACATATAAAATTAAGGAGGCTACTCACCACATGCTCTAGTTAAAATTCCTTGGTGGGTGAGCTGCGGTATAATGTTTATGCGGTATGACAAGCGTATCGTAAAAGTTTGTTGGTATGGTTTGCGGTTCAAAGTTTACAAACAAATAAAGTTTACTGCTTCGTAATATGCAGATATGCATTTCGTATAAGGGCTTTGTAATAGCAATGCCCTGCAAGCTGCGGGAGAGTTCATAATACGTTACTCTAATCGCGCTAACTTTACTGATTACAAGGTGTTTCTAGAAGTACATCTGGCTTATCTTCAAGGCGAAAGACCTGGTACTTTACGCCGAAGGGTAGGAAAAACTTGGAATGAAGATGAAGAAAAAACCATCGCAACAGCGTTGGATACTCCTACAACCAATGCTGGGGATATTGCCAGAGAGGCTGCTAAGACTATGGTACATAGAATGCGGTGCAAAAATAATTTCCCTACCATTTGCACGAGTCCATATAAGCCCTGATGCCTGCGGATTATGCGTAGATGGCATTTTGTCGCAAAATGCTTCACATACATCAAGAGGATCCGCAATTCTTTGAAAGAATTCTATGGTGTGACGAGTTTCTAATATACACAATCTCCACTATTGGGTAATTGATAGTCCTAGAGTTGTACGGCAATCACGTTTTCAGCACCGTTTTAGTGTTAATTTGTAGGCATTAGTTGGCGCATTTGAACTACCACCACAGACTAAATGTGCAACAATATCTTCACCCTCTATTAGACAACGGGCCTTTAGCAATTAGACGAGCGATGTGGTTTCAGCACGAGTGTGTTCCGGCACATAATGCTAGCCAAGTGAGACAATATTTAAACGTCGCATATACCAGTCGATGGATAGAACGAGGTTACACTATCCGATTGACGTCACGCTCGTCAGACCTCAATCCTATAGATTACTTTTGGTGATGATATTTTAAAGACATAGTTTTACAACAAACATTACAGACGACAAAACCCTTCGCAGAAAAATTCAACAGGCCGCAGCAATAAATAAGAAGAAATCGCTAGGTTCAGGTTTTAGAAACGCAATTTTTTGAAACGGCGTCGTTTATGGTGACCAACCATTTGAACATTTGTCGTAAGCCTCTGATTTTTAAAGACGTGTATTATTTAGTTCTCATAGTTTACATAAGTTCTTGGGCAGCTATTGATTTGTATTTTTCAACATAAGAGTTGTTCGTAGGATTAGACTCAAATATTTTATTAGTTAGTAAGCTGACATTCAAATGTACACCTCTAAAAAAAGGGATGAACAAGGACGTTTCTTTAATAGGTACATACTTTTTTTACATGTGAATACTTTTTTTTTGAGTAAATTGCAATTCAAAAGCACGCAAAATTTTTCATACTAATACACGATATAAATAATTATGATTTCTTTTTGAGATGAAGGATAATGTTTTGGGAAAGCTGTCATTTATGACAGCTTTCACTCCTCTATACGACAAAAAAGAATTACGTTGAAAAGTCGACAGCTTTTTATTAAGACTATAACACTACACTTCTGCACGATTTCTACAAAAAATGCAAAAATTGCAATAACTTTGAAACCGAAAACAATTGGATACAAGATATATCGTTATTCTGATAGGAAATCACACCTAGCAATTTTATTCATGCGTGCGTATGTGCGCGCATGGACACGTACATGCGTACGTGCGAGTGCCCGTTTGTGCACTTGTGTTTGTAAACGAGTGCGTGCGTACGTGTGTGTTTGCAGGTGCACATGCATGTGTACGTTTGTGCGGGTGTGTGCGCATATGTGCGTAAGTGCGTGCATGCGCGCGCGTGTGTGCGTTCGCGCGCGCGCGTGTGCATAAAAGTTAGGTAATTGCGCAAGGCAAGTTGATTGTCTTTCTTTAATATTAGTAAGGTAAAATGAAACTTAGTCTTTTATGCAAAGCCTAAATGATCGTTTCAAATAGAGCTAGCAATTGTGGAACCTCTACGGACTCGGACATGATTTAAACATATAACCTTTTGCTTTCATAAACGAAGTGCTATCCAATTCAGCCACCGGGACCATTGATTTCTATTGGAAAGATAGACAAATCTATAACGTATACGCTTAACTTTCAATTACGTTTGACATTGTTTCAATCATATCTGACGTGTCAATTTTTAACATATCTCAAATATAAGCAACAAACAACGCTCAAATTCACAGCTATAGGTCTTATTATTAAATACAAACGTTAGGTAACTGCACAAGGCAAGTTGATTGTCAATGCTATGATATTAGTTAATAAGACAAAATAATAACTTACACTTTATACAAAGTCTAAACGATCATTTCAAATCGAGCTAGTATTTAGAAGATGGAAAATATAAGATGTCGGTGTGTGTGCGCGCGTGCATGTGCGTATGTGCAGATGTGCGTGGGTGCTTGTGTATGTGCGTATGCGTGTACGCATATGTGTATGTACGTGCGAGAGCGCGCGCGTGCTTGTGTGTATTATATGTTAGGCGTTGTGCAGCGCTGTTGGTATGCGCGCGTGAGTGCGTGTGCGTTCATGTTTGCAGTTACGATTTTGTTTGAAATGCTCCGTTTACATTCCCAATACTGATCATGCGCTAACGTCGTATGTTAAGTTTTTAAGAATGGTATCTCCTGCGTTCTAATATAACCTAGTGTTATTACAAAATTGTCCTGATACATAAACGCCAGTTTCGCAGAACAATATCGCGAAATTTTAATGTTTATATCTATGGTTACCAACAAGTGGACTTCACAAGACTTCCCTCCGCATTAAAACCCATCGACACATGTGTTCTATTACATCACGACCAGCAGATAGCTTTGCTGAAGTCGATACAATATAGAAGTGAATTTCGGTTGATATTATCCGTTTAGCTTGCTCAATATATTCCACTTTAAGCAATTATCACGCCCTATAGTTACAAATTAATGTGCAGTTCGAAAACTCATTAAGAAACAACCGCTATTTTGTACACTAACTTGCACCCTTCACCTAGCAATCTGTCAAAAACGCAAAACCAATCTGCAATTGCAAATAGACCCGAAGCGGAGTAAAACAATTAACATTTGTAAACAGTATTCATGATAAAGATATGGGTAATAGTTTAAATTCAAATACATGGAAATAGATAAACAAATTTTACATTAATAATGTAGCTGAAATCCCAGGAGAAGCTTGTAGTCCAGGGAAATTAAAACCGGCCCAAGCCTTTTTCGAAAAATGAGGAACGCAGTTTGAATGCATATTATGTTAATGTAAACCATTAGAATGAAGCCTAATACGAATCGAACCAAATCATTTCATTATTAAATCTTTTTAAACAATCAAATTGACATCTTGAGATGAGGTTTTTTCAATTGGGGTACTTTGTACTGTTGATTTCAAATGTCGTATTGATAATTTCACAAATTTGTTTCCTGTTTGAAGTTTAACATTATTTACTTATATAATTATTTTTTACATAAATAATTAGCTTTTTGCTTTTGATTTATCGGTTTCAGTAATGATGTTTAGTAAACTATGTTTTTATAGGTTGAGGGTTGGTGTATCAAACGCTTACAATACCACGATAGACCTGTACAAGTAAAATGTTTAATACAGCCATGATACAAGATACAAAAATTAAATATAAATACATAAATATATTTTAGCTTTTCTTGTAAAAATGTAATATCGATAGCCGAAAAACTTCCCAAGCGTCAGCTTCATTATTTTGAAAACAATATCCTAAATGTTGTTAATATATTTTTGAGAAATACACATCTCAACGTGAAAGGTATATAACATTTAAAACAATGATTACCATAGTAACAATAGTGAAGACTAGAGCAATATATATTTTGATAATCTTTAAAAACATAGTACGTATCAGATAAAAGAATGAGAGTGTAATGTTTTATGAGATACGATAACAACGTCATAGATAGTGTGTGTCAGTTCAAAGTTACAAATGGCATAGCAAGTGGATTGGTTGTATGGTACAACAATAATTGAAGGTCACTGACATAAGTGTAGATAGAGAGATAATGTAGAATTATTGTTTAAAACTGGTATAGCCATTATTTATACAAAATGTTTGTTTCTTGATTAATAATTTCTTTAATCCGAAAGATTTCCTTGTAGGTTACATATAACTAAAAAATACCAATAGATTGACTAAAATACTTTATGTTTTCAAAATACCGCCAAAAATTGATATACGTTCGCATTCATTCAAACCAATTCGTAAAAATCAGTTATTTCAGCAACCAGATAAATCGTAATAATTCAAAATCGCTTTTTTGAAACTCAAACGCTTCCAGTCATAGGTGCCATTTACTATAGAGTATTCTTCATCCATGCAAACGATCGTTAGTACCTAAGACGCGACTGTACGGAAGATATTCTAATAGTTTGAGTTATAAACGATCGTATATTAACTGACATTAACTTAATGGTTCTTCGAATTGTAAAAAGAACATGATCTAATTTTAGGACAAACGTTGTCACCGTCGTCTTCGATGCGTTTCATAAAAAGGTTCTCCTTGAAACATTCAAGCGACGGATTGAGAATTATTTTTGGATTCATATGAATAAATATATAATAAACGTGACTGTTAACATTTTCAGTCTTTCGTTTCTGTATATATTCAATGTTTCTCGGTTCAAATTAACGCGATCCGTGTTTAGGTGTTGAGTTGAAAAATACGAAGTCAAGAGGGAAACGAACTAGATCACACCAAATGCATCATACAAAATTCGTTTCCGAAGTTAGGAAAACAATCTATGATAACCGAGCCAACTTAAACTCTTTTTAACACTAGTTACACATCGTTACTCCTAACGAACCCCCAATACCTAGACTTTATGGTCACCAAAAATTCATAGAAAGTATGTTCCCATTACACCAGTCTCAAAAATCGCCAATTGGTTGAAAAAAATATGTGAACCTTGTTTCCAAATTTTTAATTAAAAACTCTATTGAATTAGTTAATTAATTAAATAACAATTTTCCTATAGAAAACACTATTCTATCTTACGATGTCTCAAATCTTGTTACGAGTATACGATTCGTCGAATGTGCTTATCTCATTAACTCCGTTATTTCTAATACTTCTCTCAACGACGATCAAATACAATGCATGATAACATTACTGAATCTTTGCATTAAGCAAAACTTTTTTGACTTCGACAATAAATTGTTCAGGCAGCTCACAGGACTAGCCATGGAATCCGATGTGCCTTTCCGAAATCTTCACGAGCAAGTTAGAAACAGAACACATTACAAAACAATAATTATCTAAGACAAAGTAATTTACTAGGCTCGTTATGTTGACGATATTTTGGTCATTGCCACAGCATCATGTGATAATATTTTAAAATTTAAAAAATACTTGAATTCTTTGCACAAAAATATCAAATTTACCATCGAATTAAAAAATAATACAAGTTTACTTTCTCGACATTTTACTTTCCCAATAAATTTTTTTCCAATAAGTAGCGAAAGTGAACGATCACATATTCTTATTCCGTACAATTGACACCAACCTCCTTCTTATAAATTACCAACATTTAATTTTCTGCTTAGGAGTTTGCTTACTACCCCATTGTCTAGAGAGCATCATGAAAACGAATACAACATCATAAAACAATTAGCCATTAACAACGGTTGTCCTTTTTCAAACGTCCTTACCCTATATCATTGCTGGGAAAAAAGTAGAAGGTCCCCAGTCATCAAGCTCATCTCAGGTCGAACATGAAGTCTTCTACACTTTACTCATCTATCAAGATATATCTGTAAGCCTAGAAAACGCTTTCGAAAAATTTAGTATCGAAATAATTTTCTCCAATAGCAATAATCTCTATCTCTATTTCTATAAAAAAAAAGACACAATTTCTTGTCTTAGACAGATCAGGAAAATATCACCTTCAATGCTCGGCTTGTAATACTTTTTAACATTGGGAAAATAGGTAAAAAATTCTGCATTAGATTTCTAGAACATAAAAAATGGATCGACACCGTCAGTAACATAAATTTCAATATGATGAATGAGCAAATCTTTCTTTGCTAATCATATCCGATTCAATGTCACAAATTTGGTATTAATAAAGATTACAAAATCATTCACATTGCTAATAATAGCTCACAATTGAACTTTTTTGAAATGTTAACCATTACAGCAAACAATAACAACCTTTGCGCTAACGAAATTAAATCTTTTGACAATAAAATTATTATTGTTAAAATCATTTTAATTTCATACCTTTTTCCATAACCAGTTGTTAAACAATAAGTATACCCTCATAAATGATTTATTTTTTCATGTTTTCATGACTAAGTAGGCCACTGTTTATCCTTTCATTTGGTACTATGATCAAAAATTAAATAATTATATGCGATTTCTTCTGGTCCAATTAAAGATATGAACTATGTTACTATTGACTTATAAACAATGACTCGGCTCTAAAATAAAAAGATATATTTAGCATATCCAGGGTCAACATTTTCCAATTACTCTCTTGTTGTTACTTGGTGTATGTACAACTACGTAGAATTTGTGAAAATTTCAATACTACATTTCTACAACCAAAATGTATTGGTAACATCATCATCAATTATAATATCTGATTCATGAATCACCATTATGATATTAACATATATTACAATAGTATCCACATTGCTAATGGCAGTCTACAATTTGACTCTTTGATATTCTAACCACTACTATAAGCTATAATGACGATTACGTTAATGAAAATAAAACCTTTTGGCTATTCATTATTGGCTTCAATCTGTACAAAATAGAAATTTGTCACAGCTTCCTGTTCTACACCAAAATCCAGGACAGTTTCAATCTTGATATCGGTGGATTTAAAAAATTGGAGTTCGAATCCCTGATTTTTACAAACAGGTAGGTTGATGATTGTTCGGTCATTTATCACGTTACAGGGTAACATATAAACAATAGCATAATTAATTACAATTTCCTAGTGCTTGCAAGCTGAGCATGTTTTGGATAATTGTAAACCTAATTAGATAGGTGATTCTTTATATAAAAAGGTAGGCTTTGTTAATACTTTCCTATTATTCATTCACTGCTTCTTCATAAAGTATGTTTCAATCAGTTAGTTCTAGCAACATAAAAAAGTGTATGGTTCAACTCAAACTTCAATATAGGAGCAAATATTCCCCTGTCGAATCACTACATATGTCCACTAATAAAAGATTACAAATTGATCCAGATTGCGAATAATGGTCTACCAATAGAATTGCTTGGTTTATATCTCCAAAATTGTTCTCAGTTATATCTTTAGATCAATCGTATGCTTTACTTGTTTGGAAAAATCTTTATAAATACGAAAGCTTATAAAATGTGGGCTTAGGTGTTAAGTTAATCTACAAATTAAAATGGAATCTGTATAATGTTTATTAATCATCCTGAAAGTTAATCATATTTAAATTAATAGTAAGACGCATTCTTAAGTTAGCTTCAAAGATAAATTAATAATACGACCTGTGCATTTCACATACTAAGAAAGGCACCAGCACTTGTATCGATCGACTCTATGGTCTAGTGGTTAGTGCAATCGATTTGCATGCGGGCAGCGTGGGTTCGAATCACGATTCAGTCAACTTTTTCTCTCTCTAAGAAGTGTGTAACGTAGCTATGTGAAAAAAGTATATACAGGATGGAGCAAAAGTGAATATATACAGGGTAAGTAAAAAAAATCATGACGTAAAAAAATGGCGGATGTGTCAAAGTAACGTAAGAAAAATGGCGGATACGACGTAAATGAATGGCGGTTGTGACGTAAGAAAAATGACGGATTGTTAAAGAGACATGTGTGACGTAAGTGGTGGGGGTAGGCGTGACCATATGACGTCAGTGGTAGGGGTGGGTGACGTAAGGAAAAGTGTTGGAGGGTGTAGAGGTGGTGCTGAGAGGTGGATCCACACACTGCATGCATTCTCTACTCAAATTGTAATACATTTTCTGCAAAAATTCTAAATAACTTTTATTGGCGTTTAGGCGATTGGATAAATGATATGGCCCAATTATCGGTGTACTGATATCCCGATCAACGTTTACGGAAAAATGCCGCTGGTACCCGTGAGGTCTAATTGCATGTGGATTTCCCATATTCATGCAATTTGTGTAAATTTACAACCCCGTTTCTAGAAAATTTGCACTCATTGGTCCATAAGATATGTCTTGTAAAATCAGTCTGAACATTAATTCGATCCCGTAACCTATTGCAATATGCACGACGAGCAGCGTAATCATTTTCCAACAATGGTTTTAGCTTGGTGTAATAAAACGGATCGTAGTTTTCGCGGCCCAAAGTTCTGTGGACAGATACATGTTTCACTCGTAATTGCTTTGCAACACTTCTGGTGCTTCACTTAGATTCATTGGTAATGATGTTAAAAACATATTCTTCTACATGAACCTCATGCCTTGACCGTCAAGCATTATTATTTTTATGTACTAATCCTGCAGTTTCTCTTGTTCGTTGATCAAGTATTAACTGAGGGTTAACGCTGATTTGGGTACCTTAACTAGTATTCCCGTTTGTTGCGGCCGCGCCTGTATTGCAGAATCCACAATCGAGATACATATCTGCGTAAACTCCATTTAGGAAATGCATAGGATGTAAAGCGAGAATTACAAACGCAGTAAAAATTTTCAAAACTGACAGGTATAATTGATTGGTCATTAAATAAATCACTGATAAATTATTATTTTCGTACAATATTGCCAAGCATATTTTATTAAATAAATCAGTCTTCAGGATATGCTAAATCCATTAATTATAATTACCTAACAATAATGTACACATATAAAATGACAAAAGTCCTTGAAAACAGCATCATTTATTTGTAGGTAATTAAATTTTTCATTGGTCCGCATAGCCAAACAAAGGTAAATAGAACTTTTTTTTTATTAAGATATTGTCTTCAAAATAATCCAAAGGAGGTTTCCACGTAAACGAAATACGCCAATAAAGTAACACCCAGTGTATTTGTGTCTGAAATTTGATGTATAAATACCAGGCTTCCTTCTTGGCATTTATTCACTTGACATGGCGACTTAAATATAGTACAGAAATTTTAACCTGCTTTCAGCGAGATCGTAACATTAAGTAGATACAAAAGTTGTAAAACAAAAATTTTAATGTAGCTACGATGGATATTCTGCAATTATCATTTGTTACTCATTGATATATTCGAGTAGGTACAGCCAGAATTGTTAACAATAATTTTTCCTTTTAACAAGCAATTTAAATAATAAGTACTATTGTTTATTGTAAATAATTCTGATACAGTATATCATATAGTAATTAAAATGTTTTTCACCTGAAGATGATATCGGATCTGGTATCGAAACTGGTCATGCGCATGTAATTTGCTGTTTTTTAAATTTTATATTCTATATACATAGGGATGGTTATGTGTTTATAAAAAGGTTTTTCCTTAACTAGGAATAGATAATTTAGTAAACATACCACCATTGTATTATTGTTCCATCAGTACGTTTATGTCTTAAGATAATGTAATATTTTTCAAATTAAGTATTTTCAATTTGGTATGTTTAAAAACAGTTTAATAAATTCTGCAAAATGACATTGCCATTAGGCGTAATTTCAGGGCGGAGGGTCACGCCACGCTGTAAACTAATAAGCGCTCACATCAGGTTTAACACAACCAACACTCGTAAAATATTCATTTTACATTGCTAACTGCTTTCTCTAAATAAATACGAAAATCCTATTAACGAATAAAAGTATCTAAAAAGAAATATAGATTACGCTCTTTATCTAAATTTAAATTACAGATTCTTGGAAACAAAATCTACGAAGCGTGTAAGGAGTTTCTAAGATAATACGATGCTTCAATCTAATACTCAAACGCAAGAATTTCCTTTTCACCCCAGTACTAAAATCTCCAATAAAGATTAATTACAAAACCGATTTTCCATACCTAGAAAGAACAAAATACTTCGGGTAACATTCTAATGGCATTACATGGAACATTTCACACCATTTTAACTGCTATAAATAACGTTGTTAGGGTTCGCTACATTCAACTGAGCAAAAATCAATAAATCATTTCCAATTTCGCACACAACGGGGTCACGTCACGTTCATTATGTCATACCGTTCAATGGTCTTTCAATACAAGCCATTTTTAAATTTTGTACAATTAAAACATATTACAAATACCTTAATCAAATATTGTTTTTGATTTTTATAAAACGAAAAGTAAACTTTTCTTCGCCCCACGACTATACAATCTAATATTCCACAACCATTTACAACCTGACTGCAAATTGAACTACCCGACTCTTGTTTAACTACTGCTCGCAATCGACAAAGTAAACTTTGTTTTCAGGCGTCCTTATATAGTACAAACACTATGTAAAAGCTTCGCAGAGAGTATGCCTCACAATTGAGGTTATTACTTATAGTGACACCAATTCAATTTGCCGTAAACTTATTTCAATCGACTTTAAATTTCATACACCGCAACTAAATAACATCCTGCACGCAATATCAGACTCTTAAAAGAAGTAATGCATGTTTCATTGCATCTTTAAGATTTTCATAAATCGGGGTTCAATTGTATGTAATAACTTAACGGTGCATGATATGAGAATTTCGTATTGAAAAGAACTTGTAAAAATTCCCCTTAGAATTGAAACGAAAAAGTAATTTAAAAGGCTACGTACGGGTACGTTTAGTCTTTAAATTTAATATATTCATAGCAAATTTCTAGTATTTTATAATAGCCACATTTTAAAATAAGATACTCCCAAAAGAAATTATGTTCTGTAATTTCAACCGCAGGAAAACTGTTCGGTCTCATTGTCGCACGTTCGCTGGTTAATTTTAAGTTATTTTAAATTTGTAGTTGTAAATCAAATAGTACAATTGTCATCCCTTGTTCCCTTATAACCTGTCGTAAAGATTCCTTGTGCATGTGTAAATAAGTTAAAAAAGGGGTAGTGAAAAAAACACTCTCTCATCGATATCGAAGCAGAACAGTCGGTTCTTCGTTCGGTAAAGTGAGTTTGTCAATAGTGCCGCCGACTTTATCGATAAACCCCTAAAAAACACAGTGCAAGTGCAAAGTAACACGTACTATAATCTCGAATACAGTCCACTTAGCTGAAGAGTAAGGAACTACATCTTAGAACAACAAAAACCCGCGGAGGTAAGTCGATATACAAATTTATAAGACCCCCCGCGCTGAACAATGGCCTTCATCACCGGATTATTTAATTAATTAATTAGTTCCTATCCTTTAAGCTCCTCATTTATACTTAAATTTAATAATTGTCGTAGTTTTGATTATGGTTAAACGTGTTACAAAGAGAATAACATCCTGCTTGCAAATTTAATGGTAGAAACATCTGGTTATAACGGTAGATTTTATAATATATCCCTTATACTTTGTGTCAAAGATTAGTGGTCGAACAGTTTACTTTAGGTAAACTAAATTTATGAGGAGTTATTGTATTGTAAATCTTTACCTTATTTGTCGTCTCAAGTTCGAGGAACCATTCGGGTTCATCAGACTTAGTATATAACAAAGGGGTTGGAATGTGTGGGAAACCTTAAACGTTTTTGTTGGGCGAACACTGTAATTAGTTGCATTTGTCAATTAATAATTTAATTTCGTAGATTAATTAGTTGTAGCGTATTTGAGTACGCATTGTTTTTACATTAATTTTTATTGTCGTTCCTTAATCATTAATCAATATGGTTATATCAATTGATAAAGCTATTCTTGAAGCTAGATTTGTAGTTAAAAGGTTGGATCATATATACAGTAAGATTAATTAAACGGAAAATGTATCGATTGCTTTAATTAGAGCATCGATTAAAAGTATCGAGCAAATTGAAACTCATTTCAAGTCTTTTTGCAAGGATATTTTCTTTGATGAGGAGAATGAATAATTGGACGAATTCTCGGCCCTTAGGGTGAAAATCGATTATTATCTATAAGATATTCGGATTATCGCTGAACAATGCGAATTAGATCGCATAGAAAATAAGCCGAAGGTGGATAATATGAATAATTTTTTTTCGGTAAATAGTGGGATGCGCTTGAAACATCTTTCTGTGCCGCGGTTCTCGGATGCATTTCGGAATTTGAGAGTTATCATGCAATTTATAAGCGATTGATTCATGATAATGTCGGTTTGTCCCCTGTGGAAAAATTTTGCTATTTCATTGATACACTAGATGAGTCGTCGCGTATGTTAATAAAACATTTGCCATTAAACGATGGTGCATACGAAGAAGCCTATAAAATCATTACTAATCGTTTTCAGTCCAAGAGGTTATAACTTTCAACATATTTTAATGCTCTCGAAAAATTCCCTAAGGTCAGTTCCTCAGACTCGCATGCGGAACTCCGGCAATTAATTAGTTGTTTCGATGAAAATATATTCGCGTTAAGGCAGATGAAAATAGATTTATTAGATTTCATGTTGTTTAATCTGTTATCAAAAAAATTAGATACAAACATTTTAAAGCGTTTCAAATTAGGAAATAGTGACAAGATTCTCGTTCAAAGATTTAAGGTCGTACATTGAAAAACAATGTAAAGTGTTGGAAATAAATGGCATTGCTTCAGGAACATGCTTAAAATCTCGAGATTCCGTGAAAGAAAGAGAAAAAGGAAGGTCTGTTAGCACTTCGGCTAAAATCTCTTTAGTTGGTACCACCAATGCTGGTAAAAATTGTAGTTTACGTCAAGCTGTGCATCCTATTTATAGATGTAAGCAGTTTCTCGATAAAACCCCTCAAGAAAGATTTGAGGTGGTAAAGGTTAAAAATCTTTGTATTAAATGTTTAAATACTTCACATTCGGTGAAAAATTGTAAGTTAGATTGGTCGTGTAGAAAATGTCATCAGTCGCACAATTCGTTACTTCACTTCGATAAACGAGAAAAATCGGTGTCTCCACGCAGACAAACACATCGTCAAAGGTCAGCGTCTCCTCGGAGAGCGGCGCCTAGACTTACTTCTACTAGTGGACCTAGTGAAGGCAATCTGTCGTTGGCTGTCTGTGCTGTGCTCCACACATACGCATTCAACAACTTTTTGTTCTATGTTTGTTGTCTTTCATCATAGGCGCCGTTATTTCTTGTTAGATGCAGTTCAGTCACCTTCTATTGTTTTACAATTATATACCTTATTTCTCCGACATTCAGTGGTTGCGAAGGGGGGTAAGCAGCATGTGGCTGCCAAGTTCCCCCAGCACTTGAACATTTACTGATGTAATATTTTTCCAATATATCTTTTCACACAGTCAACATTAGTTGCAGATATTTCACAACAAACAACTAGTTGTTTATAATAATCATTAGATTTATCTGCGCTTATTTTTTCGTCATTGGGTTTCCCGTCTCAAAACTGGTTGAACATGTACCTGCACTTATTTCTTTTCTAAACTAACCTACATAGTTCCCTGAAATTCTCACACAGCAATACAGCTCGGTTCCCCTTTTATTGTTTTCTAATATTATGCCCTATTTCACTGAGATTTATTGAAGGGGGTTAAGCAACCTGTGGCTGCCAAGATCCCCAAACACTTAGACGTTTGCCGAAATAATAATTTTCCAGTAAATGCTTTCACGCAATTACCATAATTCGAGAATATTGCCAATCCAATGCTTGTAGTTGCTTATAATAAATATCATGTTTCTTCTATTGTTTTCTAATATTATGCCCTATTTCACTGAGATTTATTGAAGGGGGTTAAGCAACCTGTGGCTGCCAAGATCCCCCAACACTTAGACATTTGCCGAAATAATAATTTTCCAGTAAATGCTCTCACGCAATTACCATTATTCGAGAATATTGCCCCTCCAATGCTTGTAGTTGCTTATAATAAATATCATGTTTAGTGCAGTTACTTTCTTCGTCATTAATTTATCCATCTTGAGACTGGTTGGATGCGTACCTCCATTGATTTCTCTTCTGAGCTAGCCTACATATTTCCCCGAAACTCCTACAGCCTACATCTTTCACTATCTGTGTGCAGTAGTCTAACCTAGGTCTACCTCTACTTCTCTTTTTTCCTATCTCTGCTTCTAGTATATTCCGCACTATTCCCTCATGCCGTAGTATGTGGCCTATCATCCCATCTCTCCTATTTTTTACCGTTTTCCACATATTTCTTTCTTCCCCTACCATTTTTAGTACCTCTTCGTTCTTAACTTTGTCTGTCCATGATATCTTCATCATATGTCTGTAGCACCACATTTCAAAGGCTTCTACCTTTTTCTTGTCCGCTTCTCCCACTGTCCAGGCTTCACAGCCATACAGTGCTGTGCTCCACACATATGTTTTGAGCAATCTGTTTCTACTTCCTTAGTATCAGATATTTTCCCGATATCTTTGAGCAATTCATTTGACCTTTTTTCGAATCTTTCTTGAATATTTTTCTCTTTTAGTTTCTGTAGGTCCAAGTGCCTTTTTCCGTTTCTTTTTTTCAAATTTTTAAATTTAAGTGCGGCCTTCATAATTACGATGTTGTGGTCAGTGTCTATATCTGCTTCTGGGTAGCTTCTACAGTCTTTTACTTGATTCCTAAACCGTTGTCTAACAAGAATGTAATCTATTTGATATCTTCCAATATCTCCTGGCATCTTCCACGTATATCGTCTTCTAGCATGATGTTGAAATAATGTGTTTGTAATGATTAAATTGTTCTTGTCGCAAAATTCTACCAGCCTATTTCCTCTGTCGTTTCTAGCGCTTAAACCAAATAAACCTACTATCGCTCCTTCCCTACCCTTACCTACCACTGCATTAAAATCCCCCGTAATTATTAAATTTTCATGTCCTTTTACGTGTCTTAATATGTCTTCGATATCTTTGTAGATCGCTTCTACCTCTTCGTCACTGTAGCTAGAGGTGGGCATGTATACTTGTATTATTACTGTGTTTACCGGTTTAGATTCTAATCTAACCATGAGTACTCTTTTATTCTTTTGTAAGTAATTTTCTACACAGTATCCTATCTTTTTCCGCATAACTATCCCCACACCCAAATTTCCTTCCTCGGCTCCTGTATGAATTACCCTGAAGTCGCCACTACAAAAATCCCCCGCCTCTGGCCACCGAACTTCGCTGATCCCTACTATGTCTAATGATAACCTATTCATTTCGATTTTTAGGTTCTCTAGCTTACCCACTTGCTTCATAGTTCTAACATTCCACGCTCCGACTCGCAAAATGTTCCTGACTCTTATTCTTAACTTTCCGATTGCATCCTCCGAAGTAGTTCCCTCTCGGAGATCCGAATGGGGGACTATTTTAACTCCGGAATCTTTTACCCCAGAGAATGCCATCATTTTATTATAATTTAGGTACGCTGTGTACTTGGGAGGTAATGTGGTGGTTTCCCGTTGCCTTCCACAACGCGGTAGTGTGTCTTAGACTGCCATACCGACCCCTATGGACTCTGCCAATGTAAGTACCGAAAGAGCAGCTGCGCTTTTTCGGGGACATGTCTTAGTCTGGTTCCTCACAAATTACCCTACTACTTTGGTTGGACCTGTAGTTTGGCTCTTTAGCTCATTAGAACACGCAAGCCATTTCACCTGTTCTAGTAATCTAGAACTTCGGCAAGGTGCAGGTCCATTCGAAATGGAAGTAGGCATACCGACAAGAAAATTTAAAGGGTATATTATATTTAATTAAGAATGCCACCATTGTCTGCTTATTGCTTTGTCAGTTCTAATTAAGATTATTAGTATAATCTTTCTAATGTTTAATTTAAATGTAATTGCCAAGTTTAATGCATTTAATGGAGTCGATTTGTAGGTTTATACCAATAAATTAGCATATTTTGCAGATTGTGTTAAATATATAAAAATTATTAGTTTGTGTTTTTGCATTCTCATCATCATTAAGTTTTCAGTCCCGGAACTGGTTGAACGTGTACCTCCATTGCTTCTAATTCTGAGCTAACCTACACATTTCCCAAAATCTCCACTGCCTACATATTTCGCTGTATGCAGTAGTCTAATGTTGGTCTACTTCACCTCTCTTTTTTCCTCTCTCTGCTTCTAATAAAGTCCGCACTATATCCTATCATTCCTATCATTACCTATCTTTCTCTCTCCTATTTTATACTGTTTTCCACATATTTCTATTTCCACTACCATTTCTAGTAACTCTTTGTTCTTAATTTTGTTTGTCCATGATATCTTCATCATACCTATGTAGCACCACATTTCAAACGCTTTAACTTTTTTCTGTTCGCTTCTCCAACCGTCCACGTTTTCATAGTCGTGCAGCTGTGCGCTACACATATGGTTTCAGCAATTCTTCCATTGTTTGCATGTTTATTGTCTTCGAACATAGTAGTTGCTCTTTCTTGTTAAACACAGCACGAGCTTGTGCTAATCTTTGATTTATATCTTTTACACTTTCTCATCTTGCGTTATTTGAATTCCCAGGTAGCAAAAAGCTTGATTGTAAATTCTGGTTTCCTATTTGTATTCTGGTTTTTTACTTTTTTCATCTCCTATACATACTAGTACTTTAGTTTTATTTTTGTGCAATTTCATGCTGTATCTCTGTTAGTACTGTTCCATTTCATTAAGAGCTAGTTTTAACTCTTCCTTGTTAGATGCTAATACCGCTATATCGTCTGCGAATCTGGGCATATTAATTGTTTGTCTCTGCATAATAATTCTAAATGTATGTCTGCATTTGGCGGTATTACTTGCCTCCTTCATATATAAGTTAAAAATTAATGGGGATAGTGTACATCCCTCCCTCACCCCTTAAATCTCTACGTTCCTGTTCTAATTCTATTACCTCTGTTTTTCCCATTGTACATAGTCGAATACTTTTTCGAAATCTACAAACCCTATACACATTTTTACCTTTCTCTATCATTTTCTCCATTAGCATCCTTAAGGCTAAAATGGTCTCCCGTGTTCCAATGTTTCTCATAAACCCCAATTGATTTTCTCCTAGTAGCTCTTGAGTTCGCTTTTCCATTTGTCTTTATACAATTCTAGTTAATATTTTTGACATGTGTGCCGTCAAACTAATTGTTCCGAAATTTTCACATATATTCATACCTTTAATTTTTTGTATAGTAGCGTAACATTTGAAATCTTTTGGTATCACGCTTGTCTCAAACATATAGCTAAGCTGGAAGAGGCGGTTTTTAGAGTTTCTACTTGCACTTAATCTTGACCCGGCGACTTATTATTTTCAGGCTCTGTAATGCTAGTTCAAACTCGTCTCTAAGTATAGGATATCCCAAGTCATAATGTCTGCTTCCTAGTGTAGAGTTTCTAGTTCCGGTCCTGCATATAAATTCCTATATATATATATATATATATATATATATATATATATATATATATATCTTGTCACCTATCCACTTTCTCTACATTTTCTATGATGATGTCTTCTCCTGCGCCCGTTATGGTTTTGCTATGGCTATAGATCTCTAAAGTTCACTCAAATTAGTTTGTATGCTTCGCCTGCCTTTCCGATTTCCATCTTAGTTTGTACATCTTTGCATTTTCCGTCAATGTATAGTCCTTTAGTTTTCCTGCATTTGTGAATACTTTTCCATTTTATGGCTTTGTATCTCTGTTTCCCTGCTTCGTCTGGTCTGTTTGTGTATTTTTGGTTTTCGTCCAATAAATTCAAAATATACTTTGTTTATACTAGAACATCTCTGGACAAAATGTCTAAACTGAATTTAATGTTATTTCATCATGTTTCTACTTCCTTAATACCAGAAGTTTCTCCCGATGTCTTTTAACAATTTGTTGGACTTTTTCTCAAATTTTTATGGGTATCTTTATCTCTTAATTTCGCAAGGTCAAAGTGCCATTTTCTGTTCCGTTTTTTCAATTTTTAAATTCAAGCACGGTTTTCATAATTACTATGTTGTGGTCAGTGTCTATATCAATTTCTGGGTTGTTTCTACAGTCTTTTACTTGATTTACAAACCATTATCTAACAAAAATGAAATTTATTTGATATCTCACTGTCTTCTGGCATCTTCCACGTGTATTAAACTGTTTTTGTCGCAAAATTCTACAAGCCTAGTTCCCCTGTCGTTTTCGTTTCTAAACCAAATAAACTTAAAATCGCTCCTTCCCTACCATCACCTACCACTGCATTAAAATATCCTGAAATTATTAAATTTTCATGCCTTTTTACGAATCTTAGTATGTCTTCGATATCTCTATAAATTGTTTCTATTTGTTCAACACTGTAGCTAGCGGTGAACATGTAAACTTGTATTATTACTGTATTTACCGGTTTGGATATTAATCTAACCACTAGTACTTTTTCGTCCGTGTGTAAGTAGTTTTCTACACAATGTTCTACCTTTTCCCGCATAACTACCTTAAGACCCGAATTTGCTTCCTCCCATCCTATATGAATTATCCTACAGTCTCCGCTCTAAAAATCTCACGCCTTAGGCCACCGAATCCAAATCCGAATTCGCTAATCCCTACTACGTCGAATGCTAACCTATCCATTTCAGTTTTCAAATTCTTTAGCTTACCTACTGGCTTCATGCTTATAACATTCCACGTCCCGACTCTCAAAATGTTCCCGGTTCTTCTTTTAAACTTGGCGACATATCCTCCGAAGTAGTCCTTTCCCGGAGATCCCATTGTGGTGACCATTATAACTCCAGAATCCTTTACCATAGAGTATGCATTTTTGACAACGTTTTTGGTAAGCTATGTACTTGGGAGGTAATGTGGTGGTTTCCCGTAGCCTTCCGCATCGAAGTAGCGTGTTTTAGAAGGCATGCAACCCCTATGATCTCTGCCACTTGAAATGCCGAAAGAGCAGCTACCCTCTTTCGGGGATCTGTCTTAGTCTGGTTCCTCACTAAAGACCCTATTAATTTGGTTAAACCTATAGTTCGGCTCTTTAGCTCACTGAAACACGCAAGCCAGTCTATCCATTCTAGTATTCTAGAACTTCTTCAAGGTGCTGGTCCGTTTGCATTCTCATGAATAAAAAAATTGATGTATAGTAATGATGATAGTAGAAGCTCACTTCTAAATTACTGGTTTTTAAAATTGTTTCCCTATCTAAAAATTGGCCATTAACGATTTCACAAAATTTAACAGACTGAACTACTTCAATATTTCTGTAACCAACTGATAAAATCTTGGCCAATACAACAATTCTTCGATAATTAAAGCAAAACCTTAAACATTTAAAAAAATATGAGCCATTACCGTGGGCGACAACCTGCGGTTAAAAAGTAAATCTGTACATGGTTGCTCTCCTAAGCTCCAATAACAAAATTACTTATAATGTTACAACAAAAACGTAGAAATTATTGCAAATAAAAGGGGATAGACAGTTTATGGTCAATCGATTCCAGCATGGCTAATCCCCGCCACATACATAGAGCATAAGCATAAAATGCATTTCCATTATTGATACTTGTATCATTTCCAGTTTAGAATTGCAAATTTGAACACCAACATTAAATCACTGCAACTTCCAATCTACAACTTCCATGTTCCTAAAGTCGAAGTACAAGGATTATCGGATAGTCAAAGTATGTTAATCAAGATAGTTACGTAAATCAATACCATGCGTATCCTTAGGAAAAGTCATTCATCCCAAATTGATTGATTGTTGTAGATATTCCTTTAGCTTTTACAAAAAACAATTTAATCACGTGGATCAAAGCACAACGTGTTCATCAATGTTGGACATTTGTTCTAAATAGTTCGGCAATCGTTAACAGGAAGCACAAAAATGCTTTTAGGTCCATTTGTTATCAATCAGGATCAATTTGAATCTATAACAAAATTCCACATGATTAAGAATAACAAAAATGCAAATGTTAGATATGATTTTTAGTATTGTAATGCTTTAATGCATTTTACCTATACTCAGTGAAGCGCAAATTTAACCATGTATTGGATAAGCTAAAACAATAATTACATAAAGATACAGAAGGTAATTCAAACCATTGTTCGTAATTTTATAATATCTTTGTTACATACGATATTAAAAATCACTAAGATAAGCACACTGATAAGGCATTTTCACGCAAGCTGAAAGCTTTCTTATACTTTTTTAATGAAGCATGGCTGTGAAACTGAATAATTTAGATAAAGCTTTTAGATAATAAAAGCAAAGGGTAATAGGTCAAAAGTCAAAGTCTATTGAATAGAAAAACACACAGATAAAAAGAAAAGTTGGCGTGTGCTGCTAATTTTCTTACAAAAATTTAGAGGATTAACAGTCATATTTACTGACGCTACGTTCTGACAATTTGTTCTGACTAACAACTAACGAACTGTAAGTAGGTAGATTCTTAATTTCCTAGGAATTTTTGATAGAAAATACTAGCGCTAAATAAATGAACAAAAGATCAAAAATGTGAATGGTATCGCTATTGCAATACAGCTCCCATAGTGAATATTCAGGGTTTTTTGAAATAAAATTGCAACTTTAACAACATGTAGCGCCAACCAAAATAAAAAAAAACAATTTCTATAAATATATGGTCAAAATGGATACTTCAAGAAATACATCCCCCTAAAGGGGGGATAAAAACTATTTTTAAAACGATTAAAGTTAATCTAATGGAATTTTGTGCGCGTATCTAATTTCTTCTGCTGAATAACTTGCTCGAATCTACATTTTTTAACCAAAAATGAAAATATCGCCTTTCCACGTCCTAGTTTTTGTTTTTAAATTTTGCAAATTTTGACCAAAATTTAAATCGTTGGACCTTTTTACGTAAAAATGGATTGTTGTTAAATCGCTGTCTGCAACACTTACACGTAAATTTAATTTAAAATAATTCGAATTAAATGTAAGTGAGTTTATCTTAAAAGTGCACGCAGTAATGAAAGACTGTTATTATCGTTTGTTACGGGTCAAAACGGGGTTACGCTTTGGCTATGGAATTTAAACGAAATTCGCCCTGAAGGAGAGAGAGTGGGGTTCTGTAACAGTCTCATAAATTGCTGACTAGCTATAGTAGTGTCGGACGAATTCTTATGAAAGAAAATTCCTTGATACATTCAGTAAAATACAGAAATTTGCATTTATATTCACTCACTTTTATCTTAAACGAACTTGGAACTTTAAAGAGACTATTAACAGGGTTCCAAACCATCAAAAGTCTAGATAAGCTTCCCTGCAAGGTATCTACCTACTTGAAGGGTAGTTGTTTCAAGTAGATCCCTTTTTGCCTTAAGTTTCTTAACTTGTTTTGGTCACTAAAATTTTATGCGTTTGCTTTTTCTTAATTCAGCCACTCTGAAGAAATCAACTTTAAATAAATTAAGATTCAATAAATTCAGTACAGTAAAATACAGCAAAATAAAAAACAATTCGTGTGCATTAGCTTGCCATACAAACGATACTACCATTATCCCGACTTTCATAATGTAAGAGTTTAAATAAAAAGAATTTATACAAGAACAGACTTTTTCTTGAAATGGCTCACATAGTAAACAATTTAATGCTTTAAATTTCAAAACAGATACAAGGAATTTAAACGCTTTGTACATGCATTTACTAAAATACAGAAAATCAAACAACCTAAGGTAAAAAATACAAATGGCAGACCAATGGAGTACTCCAACACGCTTTACAGAGTTAGCGTACTTATTATTTTTAATAATTATCATGCATTGATATCATTCGAATTTATATTTTAAAAGCTAAACTTTATTTTAATCTGTAACGTGTAATATGCGTGACGGTTGTTTCTTAGGTTTTTATATAAATGTTTTATTTAATTTATTTATTTTAACTTTTAATGATATTTATCAAATCTATGGTCGTATCTTAACTACAGTTTTTGTAATTAACATATTATAGTTCTTACGTCAGTGACAATTGCTTTTTAGCACTTGAAGAAGATTTCAAACAAATCGAAAACTCGGAAGAAAAAAAATAAGTACGTTATTACTAAGAAGACCAAATAATAAGATGTATCTGTAAACACAATTTCTTATTGCGGACTGCAAATAACTTGTCTTTTATTATGTATATATATATATATATATATATATATATATATATATATATATCCTGCATTTGTGATTACTTTTCCATTTTATGGCTTTGTATCTCTGTTTCCCTGCTTCGTCTGGTCTGTTTGTGTATTTTTGGTTTTCGTCCAATGAATTCAAAATATACTTTGTTTATACTAGAACATCTCTGGACAAAATGTCTAAACTGGATTTAATGTTATTTCATCATGTTTCTACTTCCTTAATACCAGAAGTTTCTCCCGATGTCTTTTAACAATTTGTTGGACTTTTCTCAAATTTTTATGGGTATCTTTATCTCTTAATTTCGCAAGGTCAAAGTGCCATTTTCTGTTTCGTCTTTTCAATTTTTTAAATTCAAGCACGGATAAGGCATTTTCACGCAAGCTGAAAGCTTTCTTATACTTTTTTAATGAAGCATGGCTGTGAAACTGAATAATTTAGATAGAACTTTTAGATAATAAAAGCAAAGGTAATAGGTCAAAAGTCAAAGTCTATTGAATAGAAAAACACGTGAATAAAAAGAAAAGTTGGCGTATGCTGTTTATTTCCTTACAAAAATTTAGAGGATTAACTGTCATATTTACTGACGCTACGTTCTGACAATTTGTTCTGACTAACAACTAACAAACTGTAAGTAGGTAGTTTCTTAATTTCCTAGGAATTTTTGATGGAAAATACTAGCGCTAAATAAATGAACAAAAGATCAAAAATGTGGATGGTATCGCTATTGCAATACAGCTCCCATAGTGCAAAATACGGGATTTTTCTGAAATAAAATCGCAACTTTAACAAAATGTAGCGCCAATCAAAATAAGAAAAAACAATTTCTATAAATATATGGTCAAAATGGATACTTCAAGAAATACATCCCCCTAAAGGGGGGATAAAAACTATTTTTAAAACGATTAAAGTTAATCTAATGGAATTTTGTGCGCGTATCTAATTTCTTCTGCTGAATAACTTGCTCGAATCTACATTTTTTAACCAAAAATGAAAATATCGCCTTTCCACGTCCTAGTTTTTGTTTTTAAATTTTGCAAATTTTGACCAAAATTTAATATCGTTGGACTTTTTTACGTAAAATCCGGATTGTTGTTAAATCGCTGTCTGCAACATTTGCACGTAAATTGAATTTAAAATAATTCGAATTAAATGTAAGTGAGTTTATCTTAAAAGTGCACGCAGTAATGAAAGACTGTTATTATCGTAGTTTGTTACAGGTCAAAACGGGGTTACGCTTTGGCTATGGAATTTAAACAAAATTCACCCTGACGGAGAGAGAGTGGGGTTCTGTAACAGTCTCATAAATTGCTGACTAGCTACAGTAGTGTCGGACGAATTCTTATGAAAGAAAATTCCTTGATACATTCAGTAAAATATAGAAATTTGCATTTATATTCACTCACTTTTATCTTAAACGAACTTGGAACTTTAAAGAGACTATTAACAGGGTTCCAAACCATCAAAAGTCTAGATAAGCTTCCCTGCAAGGTATCTACCTACTTGAAGGGTAGTTGTTTCAAGTAGATCCCTTTTGCCTCAAGTTTCTTAACTTGTTTTGGTCACTAAAATTTTATGCGTTTGCTTTTCTTAATTCAGCCACTCTGAAGAAATCAACTTTAAATAAATTAAGATTCAATAAATTCAGTACAGTAAAATACAGCAAAATAAAAACAATTCGTGTGCATTAGCTTGCCATACAAACGATACTACCATTATCCCGACTTTCATAATGTAAGAGTTTAAATAAAAGAATTTATACAAGAACAGACTTTTTCTTGAAATGGCTCACATAGTAAACAATTTAATGCTTTAAATTTCAAAACAGATACAAGGAATTTAAACGCTTTGTACATGCATTTACTAAAATACAGAAAATCAAACAACCTAAGGTAAAAATACAAATGGCAGACCAATGGAGTACTCCAACACGCTTTACAGAGTTAGCGTACTTATTATTTTTAATAATTATCATGCATTGATATCATTCAATTTATATTTTAAAAGCTAAACTTTATTTTAATCTGTAACGTGTAATATGCGTGACGGTTGTTTCTTAGGTTTTATATAAATGTTTTATTTAATTTATTTATTTTAACTTTTAATGATATTTATCAAATCTATGGTCGTATCTTAACTACAGTTTTGTAATTAACATATTATAGTTCTTACGTCAGTGACAATTGCTTTTAGCACTTGAAGAAGATTTCAAACAAATCGAAAACTCGGAAGAAAAATATATATATGTACGTTATTACTAAGAAGACCAAATAATAAGATGTATCTGTAAACACAATTTCTTATTGCGGACTGCAAATAACTTGTCTTTTATTATGTATATATATATATATATATATATATATATATATATAGTTATTAAGATGAAATGAAAACCCAACTTTGTATTTTAAAGTTGAATTACCATTTCAAATCGAACTAGTAATTGAAAACCACTAAAGAACGGCTACAGCAGGATTTGAACCTGCATCCAAATGTGGATTATTCTTCCTATTAATGTATATATATATATATATATATATATATATATATATATATATAATAACAGGTTATTTCTTCATAGTAATAACGTACTTATTTTTTTTCTTCCGAGTTTTCGATTTGTTTGAAATCTTCTTCAAGTGCATAGTAAGTAACGTAAGTTGTATATGTAAAAATAATTAATTAATTGAAAGATACCGTAAAATCAATACAATTTTGATAAAAATGCTTTTGATTTACTGTATATAGCATAGAATAGTACTAGTTACACGCTAGCATAAAGAACAACAATCTTGTTAAAAAAAACCCAATCCTAAGCTTAATAGGTGTATTAAAAACACGTTTTGATGATAAAAGCAAATAGGTCTATAAAATGCAATCCCATTTGCATTAAAAGCAATTAAAGTTTAAATTAATTACCCTGTGGATTATAGAAATTTATTTTAAATAAAGAATTTTCTAGAATATTAGGAATGTAAAGAGATGGGTCATCAGTATATAGAACTACGCGCGTCACTAATAACTAAAACAAGACTACGAGGTAATTATGTCGCCATTTTTTCTTCACTAATGAATTTTTCTGTGAAACCTTGCATCATAATGTTCCATACTATTCTACAACCTTCTAGATATAGATAATTTTAGTATATAAGGAAGCGTTTATTAAAAACAGGGATTCATCGATTTACAAATGCGATCGCAAAAAGTTATTTTAATTTAAGTCGCGAGCTGTTGCTTTACAGTATGAAGTAAGCATACCTTAATTTAATAATTATTATGTTACAATCTATATAGATGTGATGTTTTAAATGCAAATTACATAAAAAAGGATTTTATTAAATTGCAATGAAGATGGAAATTTTTTCAATATAACGCTATTTTAAAAATTTTATTAAATAACTGAAAGAAAATTTTAAGCATAATGTACTTTGGTAAATGCTGTTTAAAATGAGGATATTAAATATGGAAAATCTTGTAAGCTGATTTAACGTCAATTTAAAATAAAAAAATATTTAATTACGAGGAATGTTTTTGTGGATTCTACAAGTATTACTTTTAGATTTATTTTTAACTAATATTGTAGCTTTTGTATTTACTTTAAGGTAGAATAATCAGTGTTCATAAACCCTAAGCTTGAGCCCTAAAAATAAGTATGGTAAAATAGCAATATAATATATTTTTCATAGTTACCGCAATCTAGTAAAATAACCAACGAAACTTCACAAATAGCGGCGGCAACTGAGTTCAACAATGACGGGCGAGAATAAATCCGTAACTTGCACGTGACGAAACGCAACTAACCATTATAGAGATAGCAACGCTTTCCCTTTACATCTTGCCTGTTCCCAAATCCAAATAACATGTTGAATAAATTAATACGGAACATAACAATCTCTTGCTATCACAGTGATAGAACTACCGATACGCACACTCTAGATATAAACAAAAATCAACTCCGAGATTTCCGGTTGATACCGAACCTGGCAATAAGAGCATTTGAGGTATCTAGTTAAAAACTCCGTTCCGAATGAACCTGCACCTTGAAGAGGTTCCAAATTACTAGAACGGGCGGAATGGCTTGCGCGGTCCAGTGAGCTAAAGAGCCAAACTAAAGGTTTAACCAAATTACTAGGATCTTTAGTGAGGAATCTGACTAAGGCAGGTCCCCGAAAGAGGACAGCAGCTCTTTTGGCACTTAGATTGGCAGAGACCATGGGGTCGGTATGGCATTCTAAGACACACTACTGCGATGTGAATGGCACCAGGAAACCACCACACTATCTCCCAAGTACACAGCGTACTTAAATCGTAGCTAACATGATGGCATCATCTAGGGTAAAACATTCTGGAGTTAAAATAGTCCCCCATTCGGATCTCCGAAAGGGGACTACTTCGGAGGATGTGATCGGAAAGTTTAGAAAAAGAGTCGGAAACATTTTGCGAGTCGAGCGTGGAATGATAGAAGTATGAAGCAAGTAGGTAAGCTAGAGAACTTGAAAATTGAAATGGATAGGTTGGCATTAAACATAACAGGGATCAGCGAAGTTCGGTGGCCAGAGACGGGGGATTTTTGCAGTGGAAACTTTAGAGTAATTTCTACAGGATAAGAAGAAGGAAATTCAGGCGCGGGGATAGTTATGCGAAAAAAGATAGGATACTGTGTAGAAAATAACTTACAAAAGAATGAAAGAGAACTCATGGTTAAATTAGATTCTAAACCGGTGAATACAGTAATAATACATGTATACATGCCCGCCTCTAGCTACAGTGAGGAAGAGGTAGAAGTGATCTACAAAGATATCGAAGACATACTAAGATACGTAAAAGGACATGAAAAATTAAATAATTACGGGGGATTTTTATGCAGTAAAAAAGCGGTAGTAGGTTTATTTGGTTTAGGCACGAGAAACGACAGGGAAAATACGCTAGTAGATTTTTGCGACAAAAACAATTTAACGATCACAAATACATTACTTCAACATCATACTAGAAGACGATACACGTGGAAGATGCTAGGAGATATAGGAAGATATCAAATAGATTAGATTCTTGTTAGACAACGGTTTAGGGACTCAGGTAAAAGACTGTAGAAGCTACCCAGAAGCAGATACAGACACTGACCACAACATCGTAATTATGAAGGCCGCTTTAAATTAAAAAATTTAAAAAAGGAACGGAAAAGACACTTTGACTTTGAGATAAAAATATCCACGAAAGATTTGAAAAAAGTCAAATTAATTGCCGAAAGATATCGGGAAAATTTCTGATACTAAGGAAGTAGAAACAGAATGGAATGACATTAAATCCAGCTTACATACGGCGGCCAGAGATATTCAGGGCTATACACAAAAAGAAAATAAGAAACCATGGATAACAAACGATATCCTGAATCTGATAGAAGAGAGACGAAAATACAAAAAAAAAGATCAAACTAAGTAGAAAAACAGAGACACAAAGGCATAATATAGAAATTATTCGCAACTGCAGCAAAGCTAAAGAACAATGGATTGATGAAAAGTACAAAGAGATCCAAACTAATATGCTAATAGGAAAGACAGACGAAGTATACAAACTAATTAAAATGAATTTTAGTGATATAAAACCGTATAGCAAAAATATATGGGGCGCGGAAGATACGTCATTATAGAAAATGCAGAAAAAGTGGTTAGATGGCAAGAATATATAAGGAATTTATATGCAGCAGAGCAACTAACAGTATTAGAACAGGAATCAGACATTGAAAAGGATGACGGGATATCCTATACTTAGAGATGAGTTTGAATTAGCAGTAAAGGTCTGAAAAACGGTATGGTATCGCGTGCAAGCAGAAACTCTAAAAGCCGCTGGACAAGCAGTAACAGAACGTCTCTTCCAACTTGTTATGGGACAGGCGAGATATCCAAAGATTTCAAAATTAACATCATAGTAACTATACCGAAAAAGAAAGGCGCCGATAGATGTGAAAACTTTCGAACAATAAGTTTGACAGCATACGTGTCAAAAATATTAACTAGAATTGTACAAAGACGAGTGGAAAAACGAGCTGAAGAAATACTAGGAAAAGATTAATTTAGGTTTAGGCAAAACAGGGGAACACGGGAGGCTATTTTAGCTCTAATAGTGATAATGGAGAAAACAATAGAAAAAGGGGAAAGCGTGTGTATAGGGTTTGTAGATCTGAAAAAAGCATTCGACAATGTAAAATAGAAGAAAATGTTCGAAATACTCAAAAGATTGGAATGAGTTTTAGGGATAGACGGATAGTGTATAGCTTACATAAAGAGGAATCTGCGGTAATAGAATTAGAGCAGGAACGTAGAGAAATAAATATTAGGAAAGCAATGAGACAGGGATGCGCCCTATCCTCCATTAATTTTTAACTTGAACATCGAAGAGGCAATGAATACTTGCAAATGCAAAAAGACAATAGGAATTATTATGCAAGGACAAAAGATTGATATGCTTAGATTTGCAGATGATATAGCGGTATTAGTATATAGCAAGGACGAGTAAGAAGCAGCTCTTAATGAAATGGAAACAGTTCTAACAGAGAGATACGGTATGAAATTAAACAAAAATACAACTAAAGTATAGCACACGCAATGTAACCTTAGAAGAAGTTACACCATGCGCATCTCCACCTCTAAAGGAAGGAATGCGTTGTATACGCATAGACAAAAATATCTAATTTTTAGTAGTTCTTACTTAGTAAAATTATCCAGCTTTAATTATGGCATAATTATTATTTGTTTCTGTAGGCCAAACGTATACTAGCTAATTATTTGTAGTGTACTCAATTGTAATGACATAATAATTATACAAAATTCCTATAAGCGCTAATGACTTTTCAGTTCAATGGTGTACATAACCGGCTTCGTTCTTGCAGTCGTTTTGCTGTTATCTGAACGATTTTTATTTTAATGAACTAAGGTTATTTTTATTAGGTATATAAAAAAAAGTTTCAAAATTTATTTTCAAATTTTCTTGAACATTTCAGATTGCATAAATGTTAATTGGTATGAGCGCTCACGTGAACAACCATTACTATTATATACAACAGGTATGTCGAGAACCTACTCTGAAGGTGATCTGCAGAATAATGCAAGGTCAGCTCAATTTGTTAACTTGAGTGTATCCAATTGCCGAACGCCAATGATGGTGCTTTAATATGCGGTTAAGTCCGTAAATAATCGAACAGATTCACTCGTTTTTTCTAAGGCTACAAAAATTGTCCTATACCAGTATATAAAAGAGAGGAAAATAAATAAAAAACTAAAATACAAATAGGTAACAAGAACTTACAAGAGGCTAAGGATTTTAGCTACTTAGGAAGCCAAATAACGCAATATAGGAAGAGTGCAAAAGAAATAAAACAAAGATTAACACAAAGTCGTGCTACATTTAACAAGAAAAAGCAACTATTGTGTTCAAAGACAACAAACATAGAAACAAGAACAAGATTGCTTAAAACATATGAGTGGGGCACATCACTGTACAGCTGTGAAACTTGGACAGTAGGAGAGGTGGACAGGAAAAAGATAGAAACCTTTGAAATGTGGTGCTACAGACGTATGATGAAGATATCATGAACAGACAAAGTTAAGAACAAAGAGGTACTGGAAATGGTAGACGAAGAAAGAAATATGTGGAAAAAAGTAAAAAATATGAGAGATAGGATGATAGGTCACATATTAAGGCATGAGAGAATAGTGCGGAATATATTAGAAGCAGAGATAGGAAAAAAAAGGGGTAGAGGGAGACTTAGGTTAAACTACTGCACAATGATAGTGAAAGATGTAGGCTGTGGGTTATATCAGGAAAATGTGTAGGTTAGCTCATAATAGAAATCAATGGAAGTACATGTTCAACCACTTCCAAGATCGAAAATCTAGCGATGAAAAGAATAACTATTAATTCAGCAAATGTCTAAGTGTTGGGGGATATTGGTAGCCACAGGTTGCTTAACCCCCTTCACATACCTAGAAAATAATAGAAGGGGAACCGAGCTGTATCTAGACTGTGGAAATTTCGGGGAACTGTAGCTCAGAATAAAAATAAATGAAGGTACGCATCCGACTAGTTTCTAGACAGAAAACCTAATGAAGAAAAAAATAATTGCACTCAAATCTGATTATTAATATCTTGGTAGCCGTAGGCTGTTTAACTCCCTTCACATATCATTGAGTATAGGAGAAGTAAGATATATAATTGTAAAACAATTGAAGAGAAATCTAACTGCATCTAACAAGAAAGAGCAGCGGCTATGTTCGAAGACAACAAACATAGAAACAAGAAGAAAATTGTTGAAAGCATATGTGTGAAGAACAGCACAGTACGTCTATAAAATAGGGACAGTAGGACAAGCAAACAGAGAAGCGGTAGAAACCTTTTGGAATGTTGTGCCTCAGAAGTTTGCATGGGCAGACAAAGTTAATAATAAAGAGGGTTTAGAAATAGTAGGGGAATAAAGATATCTGTGGAAAGCAAAAAAAATGGAGAAATAAAAAGGCAGGATACGTTCTAAGACGTTTTTGGGGAATAGGGGGGATATTTACAAGCAGAGACAAGAAAAAAAAATAAGTAGAGGTTGATCTAGATCAGACTATTGCACGCAGATAGTGAAAGATGCAGACTGGAAATTTCAGGGAAATGTGTAGGTTAGTTCAGAATAGGAAACAATGAGGGTACACGAGTTAAGATTCGGGCCTTTGGAGCGGTGTTTTTAAAAACAATTCCGAAGACTTAACAAATTTATTTTAACTTGAAACAGAAATTACAATGGAATTTTGAATAACTTGTATAATAATAACTTTAATCAAAAAAATAATAATTGTACTAAGGCGAGTAGTCTAGATAGACAACAATGCAAAAGCTGTAATACTCAGACTGACTGCCTTAATTGAGTAGCTTGAACAACGAAGTATGGAGTTCGAAGACTGACCGCCGGGCCTTGAGCTCCCGGGCTTTTTATAATAACCTGCCCCTCACACGGCTGTGGGAACTTGCAGATCTCATGTCTGCTTTTCTCTTAATTGTACACTTTATTACAATGTAACAATCTTATTTCTAAGTAATTGCGGTATGTTAACCGCCTGTGACCTGCCACCTGCAGTATCACTGCCCTCTCGGATGCAAAGTTGCATGTCCGTTCCCATGAACTGTCGATAACCTCTCTGGGTTATCCTTGTATTACAATGTTGCAATGAACTTATACTTTATTTAACAATTTCTAATAATTCCTATTAGATTCAATATATTCAATACATATAGATAATTGGGGGATACATAACTCGCGTACCAGGACTGAAGACCTAATGATGATAAATTAAAAACTAATTAAAATTAACAGGGGGACGAGTTACATATCCCCTATATTAATAAGTATTTAAAATTAAACTTTATAATTATATATTAGATATAGAATGATACATTGTATAATGGAATGTAATATAATAAGTGTCAATAGAGTTCATATTAGAAATAGAATATGAGAAGACTCCTTTGTAACACAGACGCAAGTTGATACAATTAGCTAAACAACACGTTCTAAAGCATTTGGGGACAAGTGCGGGATATATTACTAGCAGAGATAGGAAAAAAGAGAGCTGAAGGTAGACCGTGATCAGACGATTGCACGCAGAAAGCGAAAGATGTAGACTGTGGAAATTTTAGGAAAACTTGTAGGTTAGCTCAGAATAAGAAACAATAGAGGTATGCGTCTAACCAGTTCCAGGACTGACGATCTAATAATGATGGAAGGTGTTACGGGTAGAACAGAGATCACCATGAATTTGTGAGAGGGTTAATAACGTAAGACATGTGAGGATCGTTGTGTGTTCTGGGTCACATTATAATTCCCAGCGTTGACTTTATTAAAGCTTGGATAAATAAAGTTAAAATAACAGACCCTTCAATAAACCTATACCGGTCGGAACGCGTAAACGGAGTGCTATCGGTATAGAACATCTATCGAGTGAGTTCATAATGCAGTGCTAAGTATTCTGCAACAATCAGTGCATAAGATAGCAGTAACATTGAGCGTATAGTGATTACCTATCCATCGAGTCTATACAAAGATTCGTACAACTTCTATATAAAACTGAAAGCTTCATGCAAGCGTATGGAAGTCTGGAACGTAATGCTCCAGCGAGTGTTTAGGTGACTTTTTCAATATCGTTTAAAGCTACGAAACACATTTCCATTTAGACGGGTATGTAAATCGACAAAATGCTATTTTTGGTCAGACAAACCACAAAAGGAACACAGAAAATAATTGCATAATTCTTATATTCAACGGAAGCTGAAAACCTTCAGATGGCTATCCATCAAGTGCCTGGAATATTCGTTGATGTCAAAGTTCAACTAACAAACTGCATACATCCAAAAAAATTGATTTCTATCGATATTATAAGCTGCATTACGATTCCATAAAAATAATACTGTTGTTTCCAATACGAAATAATTACAATGCGAACTTTGATGCTTCTTTTAAAGTTACTAATTTTATATTCCATAATTACGCTCCGAATTCTTGATACTGAATAATTAACGTCTAAACTTTAACTATCTCTTTGTTACGCTGTAATAAATAGTTTAATTAAAGTCTATATAAATTTGATAATACTAAACATAGGAAAAAAATCAAACTGGGTAGTAAGACATTGCTCTTATCTAAGGTCCCAGGTTGTTAATACGTAAATCGCCTTTTGCCGTCAACATTGTCAGGCGCTTTCAAAGCTGGCTAATTTGTAACTCAGCGCGTATACTCGAAAGTGTTGAGAAATAATCGACCTCGTGAATTCCAAACAACAGATAACGATCGCCAAGTGTTGACTTTAGAACGCGAAAAATACATTACCAAAACAGTATAGAATATTTGACCCACATCCTATACTTATTGTTAAATGTACATTAATAAATGCTTTAAATTAAATACCAATATATGAAGGAATGACTATAAATATAATATGAATAAAAGCACCTGCATTGGGAAGATACTAAGGAACAATAATGTAGTAGCTATCCCACTTTCGGTATATCTTTGCTCGTCTAATTTAGCGGTAGAATATTGTACCAAAAATTACTAAAAAATTAAGAAACTTCAGTTATTTATATTTTATTAGTATGAATAGATTGTTAGAAGGTGGCGTAAGTAAATTCGAATGGCAGCCTTTTCAATTTTCTGTACCATATAAACAGAGCACACCAACTCTTCCTTTGTTAACTTTTTTATACTTGCTTTATGTTATTTAATAAACTTTAGCTATTAACCTTTTGCCCTTTGCTTTCATTATCTAAAAGGTATATCTAAATAATGCACAATTTCAGTCATTCTTCATTAAAAAGTATAAGGAAACTTTCAGCTTGCGTGAAAATGTCTTGTTCGTGTGCTTATCTTAAAGTGATTCTTGACATGGTACGTAACATAAATGTTAATTATGAGGCCAAGCTTGAATTGGCTTATGTATCTCAATGTGAATATTGTTTTGGCGTATCCAATAGAGAGGTAAGTTTGTGCTTCACTAACGCATATACCGCGCACTAAAGCATCCCTATTACTAAAAATCACATGTAACATTTGCACTTTCTGTTGTTCGACCATCAGTCTGGAGTTTAGTTATAAACTCAAATAAATAGGATAAACGATGGTTCTGATTGATTGCAAATGGACCTAAAAGCACTTTTGTGCTTCCTGTTACGAGCGCTATACTATTTAGAACAGATGTCAGCATTGATGAGCACTTTTGCCTTAGCTCTACGTAATTAAACTGCTTTTTGTAGAAGCTAGGAAAATACGAGAAACGATCAATCAATTTAGATGAATGGCTTTTTCTCAGGGGCATGTGGGTATTGATTTACGTAATTGTCTTGATAAACAAATTTCGTCTATCCGATATTTCTCATACTTCTACTTTTACGATGTAAAGGTAGAAGTTTAGAAGTTGCAGCAATTTAATGCCGGTGTTCGAATTTGCAATTCTAGAACGGAAATGATACAAGCAGGAATAATGGAATTGCAATTTATACTTACAGATCTTCGAGTAAATAGTTCCTATTGCAGGAAATCGAATTCGCTCTATATATTTGGGGCTGCCTTGCCAGACTCGAATCGAAAGAACATAAACTGTCTATTCCCGTTTCCTTGTAATAATTCCTACGTCTCGGTCTAAGATTATATGCAATTTTGTTGTTGAAACATAAAAGTAGCATGGACCGCACCGATTTGCTTTTTAACGGAAGATACCGACTTCCGATGATTTCTCATATCTTTAAAACCCATACAATTTTAAGGATTAATACAGTGTATTGTCTGCTCTGTTAAGTCATGTGAAATAACTTTTGAATTATTCTTAAATCGGGAGACAATTTTAAAAAGTCTCTTATGGTCGCGTTGGTTCCTAAATCATCATGATCGCCATAACTGTCATCATTGCACTATTTTTTATCATTAATGAAATTATTATTAAAAATGCAAGAACATAAGCTAATACATTGGCGAGGCGTTTAAACTAGACAGTATTTTGTAAATAAAATAAGAATATTAAGATACAAATAAAATACTACAAAATACCCTATACAACATAGCATACCTATTAAACAATGTCGTACATATATATTATTGTAATGCTCCAAAACTTCCCTTAAGTAATTTTGGAACCATTGCCCGAAATTCAACCCCAATTATATAATAAAAAAATATTATCCATAAAATAATTACTATCTGTAACAATATACCCCGTATATATTAAAATATTAACTCTAATTTCTGTGATAGTTGTATCGTTAAAAAAAAGTACATCACGGTTTGCCTTGAGCAAACATACGCTTATCGCAAATCTTGTAGTCCAGTTTCAAAACGTAATAACTGGAAACGCTAATAGCAGGCGCGCATTTTCCTAACGGGTATCTCGTTTGTCCATTGTAATAAAGACCCTACGAATAAATTTCCATCTTGTAGTACATCAAAGACTCCCACCCCACGCTCATTGCTTCCGCTGATCTAATAAGTCCGCTAGCCATATTGTCTAATTATGTTTTCGTATTCCTATTGGCCATTTTCTAACCTTTATAACCCTGGATCACAATTTTGAAAAGCAGGAAACCTGAGTTCCCTTTGTTTTCGTTATAGTTCGATTAGAGTCACGCCTATAACTAATCGAAGGTAGTACAATAAAAACATTACAATTATCTGAGCTATTCCAGGGCTAGTGCAAACATTTCGGGATGGAATCAGACCAAAAGAATTTACAATTAGAAAATCACACTATCGCCTTCAAAATATTTCCTTTATAATCTATACACTTTTTTCATTAATAATGAATAACTTATCAAATCTTTCCCCGTTCTTAAGCGCTTTCATACAATCTTCTTGCATTGAATACATTTATAGATTCGAGATTCCGACACTTCCCTTTAAAAGTCATTTAAATTTTGTAGCTTAGGTGGTTCGGCAGTTTTGTTTTCGACCTTCCGAATACGAGCTACTGCGTTGTCGAATTTGTTAGTGATTGAGTATATAATTAAGTCATTCCAATATATAGTATGGCGTTGAGTACACTCAAAGCACGTGTTTCTGTATTCCGTCTGAAAGCAATCTTAAGCTTTGATGAGACTCCTTGGTAATGATTGGTAAATTGAAGGTCACCTTAATGTGATTAGTGACCAACACTGTTTATTTCAAAGCGTTCTTCTAATAATTTCTCTCGGGTTAAGTGAATTAACTCGTAACATGCCTTCTCATTTACTGGATATCCAAGTTTCCGTCTATTACATCTATTGAATCCATTGTATCTTGTATAGAAAATGAATTTCTTTTGTTTCACAAATTCGGCCTTGGATATCGTATAAATTATTATTTACATTGTAAGAATAAAGTGGTTTTGACATGCATAAATATGTTAAGATATCCCCGGAGATTCTTATCGCTCTCGGGAAAATGGTGTGAACACGCAATCTTCAAGAGTGACGACTTTATCTTTCTAATTGGATGTAAGACATCAACCGATTTGAATAATCCAACCCCGTGAGAGACGATAAAAGTTCCGGGTTTCACGGACGCGACTATGTTTTTCGAAAGAACGCCCTTATCGCGTGCTTCGATGTAGTGTTCTAATCTTTCGTTCCTCTCATTTTCACTTTTTCCTTTAGAGCACTACAGCGACCATTGTTAGGCAACAATGTTATAAAATCCAACGAAAACAGGACCAACACGACCCTGAGAAGTTCCGTCGCAGAAGGTCATGAACCGTAAGTGTTTATAAATCTATAATTGTTAGAAGTATCAAAATTTGCACGATTCAACTTTAATAATTAATTAAGAGGTCGGGGGTTAAGTGTAATAAAGCAATAGAATAATTTAAATTTTCTGTATAATATATTGTCTGCTTTATATTTGAATTACATAATGTTTCTCGACTATATAAAATAGCATGCCCTTTCACGGGGTTTAAATAATTATCAATTATTAACCTGCATGTGCTCCGCTTTAATACAACCGCAGTCTTACATCATTCGTTCTAGAATTCCCTCTCCCGTTCTCGAACATACTAGGCTCTTAGGATGCATGTAATATTGGATATACGTTCGAATTTTATATTTAAACGTCTTAACAATTTTAAATCTCGAAATTAATAAAAATTACCGCGTTCATATAGAAATGCGATCTTACAGTTATTAGATATAAATAATTTTTCTTTTAGAATACTTAAAATACGATCTTACAAAATTTTCTTTTAGAATATTTCAAATGCGATCTTTCGGTTATTAAATACTAGTAATTTTCTTTTAGTGCATTTTAGAAGTATGTCTCCAATATGCAAATGACTAAATAAATTGCTTTTTTCCGCATTTTCTCGATTTATACAAATAAAATCTGCGTCACACGTTATAATATGATCTAGCTATGACCTATAATCACACTACAATATATTATATATAATATACTGTAGTAATATTTTCAGTTATGTAAAAATCAGTCGTATGTAATTATGTAATAATTAGTTTACTACAAATTTTTAGAATGGTTCATTTTTAATGCAAAGATTGTGTAAAATACATCTTTTATACAAGTAACTTAGCAATAAATTACCCTGAATATAATTCAATTATGTTTAAAAGATAAATTTAGCCATAATAAATTTATTCCGCTTTTAAAATCCTTGCAATAAATTTATGGTATAATATCCGCCAAATAGTATATTTAGAAACAAGCAACTTTGGATTAATACTAGACTAACAAAAACTCTTAAAATTTTAGGGTATCAATTCAAAAGAAAGCTTTAGAGCAATAAAAGTTTGATGAAATTTTTTCTAATTCATAGGATCATAATTTTTCTTATAAAGAATATTCCAATTTTAATTTTGGAAATATTATAAACTAGGCTTCTTATTGGTACGGTGACTTTAAAGTGCTCCGGCTCTGCTCAGGGGTTTTGTATAATCTCGTGGGTACGTAGTAGTGACTGAATGATAAGAAGCCACAAAGGATCCAGAGCTGAACAGAATACTTAAGGGCGCCAAGGACTACTTGAAGCGAGATAAAGAACTGCGAACAGTTCGGTAAGGTACCAATATTAAAGACAAAATATATTGAATAGGAAGCCAACAACTAACTATCATCAAATCGTGGCACAATTATACCACCGACACTAACTGGATGATGCGATAAGTGAAATAGTAACTCAAATACAGCAAACTTTATTAATAGCACATAAAATACCTCTTCCGCTTCTAATACTTAATCATACAGTAATAATAAGACACATTGAATAAATTCCAATTCAATACTTCATATTTGAGTGCTCAAGAGGGCATATTAGGATATTGGTGAGCACTATAATTATGTTAATACACCAATAATACCTGCAGGCAATATTCTGGTCAGGATATAGTGCAATTACAAAGTAAAGAAAAACAAGATTAATGTACACGCTATGTTACAGTTGGAACACCTCAAGAAACTTATCAAAATTACAACACACGGCAACCCTTGCATAAGGTTGTAAGGCGGGTTGCAATTATATTAACCTAGATAATGGATTTCGCACTGAAGGTGCACTTCGAATTTAAACCACACACAAAATAAGTTAATTCAAATAATGTAAGAGTTATTTAAATCTTAACAGATGCACAAACAATAAATCAATTATACGACCTGAACTAGTTGTTCGTAGATGTTCAGTAGCTGGATGTAACAGTGATGCACCAGGTGCTGGGTAAATAATAAAACTTGCGGGTAGTAGTACCGACAGGTACTAGGTTTAGCTCTTGGCCATTTCTGCTACGTACAATATAAAAGATAGAGAAGATCTTGATCTCGTACTAGTGAAGCTAGTGCTCGTGATAGTGATTAATGCTAAAGGTAACACTTGTGGTGCTACTAGTTCAGTCTATAACTAGTTACTCTTTGTATACTTGATCCCTAAAGTTATTTCCCTAAAAATAATAAATAAGCAACATAGTTGTTACGTCATCATTGAACAATTTGGTAGTGGTGACAATAAATACCATTAGTGCGAGTACTCTACAGTTTTTAGTGAAACCTTATGCCGGTAGTGCGAGTGCGTGAAATAACAATCAGTCGTACTCGGACGGTTACAGAAGACAGTTGAACGAGAGCCCTTAAAGCGACACCACACCGAGTGCGCGTGGTCTTGGATGTCCGCTACCTTTTGTGTGTGACTTTTCTTGCCCAAGGCGGCACAGGCTTTAAGGTATTTATATCCTTTATTAAGTAGTTTGTCGTAGTTGCTTTGTTTATTACATAACCGCTACACTGTCATCGGTATTGCTACATAATAGCAATTGGTCCTTCCCTATAATTACCATATCTAGATCACCTTACCATCCCACATTTGGTCCTAATACGATCCAAATTTCACCGGTCCTATGTTTATACACATGTCCTAAACTGAATATTATTTTGAATTTCAGCGAGCGTGTTTAATCATTTAGTTTAGCTTTAAATTTGTGTTTAAACCCCATATTTAGCGGGTTAAAATGTGTGAAATATTAGCTATATACTTTCTTTAAATTAAACTAAGCGATTTTGCCGTAATTAAACCAAGCGGTTAATTACAAATAGATCCTTTAACATAAAATTTGTTAGTTTTCAGTTTTAAATTTATTTTAGCGGCATATAAAACACACGGCAACGTGAAAATTATAATTTGCTTTATACTTCTCAAATAAGAAAGGTAAAGGGATTTGCTTTGTATTTAAAAGCCATTGCACGTTTTTGTATTACACACAAACCTGCTAGGTTTGTAAACGTAAAATAATGAATACATCTGCAAAGGGTAATAAAGTTGTAAAGGCTGCAACCTTTCTTGCAATATGTTAGCCACATTTTTCAATGTTGGTGGGCCCTCTGATCTTAGATTTTAAAAGCCGCCCGTTCTAAAACTGTAAATTTTATCTTAACGCTTGGTTTGAAAAACCGTTAGGTTTTCGACGTGTTGCTTAAGACCCATTGGAGGCTAATAGTCATAAACGTGATTTATTGATTTATGCGCTATTTTACATTTTCGTGCTTGAACAACAACCCATATTTAATATTTTTCAACGCACACCTGAAGTTTACCGCGTTTACAGCATTTATTTATAGGTCTTTCAGAATAACATTGTCATTATGGCTCCAAAAAAGACAGATTTGGCACAACTCGAATTATTTAAAATACACATTATGAAAATTTTAGAGCTCGGCAACGCTATACAGAGTGATTCAAGTTTAAAAACGTTATTCCATATTCAAACAAAGGGAGTAAATGACATTTACTCCAATTTTAATAGGGTATTAATTGATGTCTTAGCTTCATGTAACGATGTAGAATTATTAAATTACAACGCTCTACGTAAGGAGGTAGATGCAGCTTACTATTGAATTTTGCTTCACCTTGAAACGATGCAAGAAATGCGAGCACCACAAATTAATGAAAGTACATCAAGCAGTACGGGATCAAAATTGTTACCGTTAAAGCTCCCACATTTTAATAATGAGGTAACTGAATTGTCATCTTTTATTGATTTATTTGACAGTCTGGTTTACAATAATGCTTCATTGACCAATATTGAAAAACTAAATTACCTTATTAACTGCTGTAGCGGGGTGTCTTTGGAAGTTGTTAAATCGGTACCTGTTTCTGTGGATAATTTTATTATTTCATATAATGCCCTGCGTGAGCGATTTAGCAATCCACGTTTATTAGCCACTTTGCATTGGAAAGCTACGAGACTTTCCACCTTTAAAATCAGAAGACCCTAAGAAACTTAGGGCACTTATTGATTTTTTTCAGAGAACCTTGCTGTTCTAACTAACTTAAAATTTCCTACTGAACATTGGAACTTTATTCTGGTCGATTTTCTTTCAAAAAAACTCGATCCGTTTACTAGAAAACGCTTTGAACTCCAATCGGATCCGAAGCAAATACCCAATTTCGATGATTTGAGATATTTTTTAACTCAACAATGTGCAGCGTTGGAAACCTTTTCTTCAACCGCACCTGTTTCTTATTCGACGACTGTTCAGACAGCTCACACATCAGTGCCTAAGAAATTCTCAGCGTTTCAGTTTAAACCAAGAGTTTCTTCTAACGTAGTTTCACTGGATACACCAATTAGCTCCAGTGACTCAAAGAATTCATTTTCCCACCATTGTCCTTCTTGCAAAGGCAATCGCTTAATTTACAGATGTCAATCGTTTCTAAAGAAAACTCCGACGGAACGTTTCGACATTTTCAAACGCTTACGCCTCTGTATAAATTGCTTACGTACAGACCATGCGTCCATGCAATGCAAATCCTATAATTCTTGTCGAACTTGCGCCAAGCCGCATCATACCTTGCTACATTTTGAAGCGCAACCTACTTCTAGCCGTTCAGCTGAACTGACCGCTACACATATGCATAAAAATGCCAATAGGACGCAGTCAGCCTCTCCTATTCCGGCAAATGTTTTGTCTTCACAGACGAATTCAAATCATGGGGTTACTGTCTGACTCTCCACTGCTGTTGTGGAAGTTCAAAACCGTTCTGGTAGATACAAACCGATCAGGGTACTCTTAGACCCTGGCTCCCAAGCTAGCTTTATTCGAGACGATTGCGTGAGCAAACTTTGACTTCCACGCATACGTTCTCAAGTTCCGATTTATGGACTTGGGCAGACAACTTCAGCGGTCAATAGGGGTGCCGTCAGCTGCACCATTCCCTCTATCTTAGACTCTGAAAAATCTCTAGAAGTCACAACTTTTGTGCTTTCGTCAATATCTGGTAAATTACCTAGCGTTGAAGTTCCTAATAATTGGGAACACTTATGCGGCCTGCACTTTGCAGAACCCGACATGGAACTCTCTAGGAACTATTGACATGCTCCTCGGAGCAGATGTTTATCCGTTCATCATCACTGGCGGTGTTATACATGGCAAATTTCTTCAGCCTGCCGCCATAAATACAATTTTTGGTTGGAGTATTATTGGTCCCACAAAAAGCTTGCAGTCTGATACTGTCCAAGCATTTTTTACTTCTGTAGAAGATCCTAAGGCGTTTTTGGGAGATAGAGGAGCTGCCATCCAAGCCTTATACTTCTCCAGAAGAAGAAAAGGCAGATTTGATTTTTGAAAACACGTTTTCTCGTGACCCTAGCGGTCGTTTTATTGTTGCGTTACCGTTCAACGATACTTTGCCCATTTTTGATAATTGCTTTGACATGGCTAAAAAAAGACTATTTTCGTTAGAGCGCAAATTGCATGCTCAACCGGAGCTACGCGCACAGTACAACAATTTCATGCAGGACTATCTTGATGCGGGTCATATGGCATTACTCGATTCTCCGCCCGTTGAAAAGATAATTATTTTTTACCCCATCACCCTGTGTTTAAAGAGGAAGGTCATACTTATAAAATTCGTGTGGTTTTTGACGCCTCTGCAAAGGCTAAAAACAACGTGTCACTTAATGACACTCAATTGACTAGACCTAGTCTCCAAAACGACATTTCGTCAATCTCACTGAAATTTCGTACTCATCGTTTCGTTTTTACTTGTGATGTTCGCCAAATGTATCGACAAATTTTGGTTACCGAAGAACATCGAAAGTTTCAATTAATTGTTTGGCGGTTCTCCGCAGAAGAACCCATTCAGACTTATCAGCTTAATACAGTGACCTATGGTATTAAGTCATCGCCTTATCTAGCATTAAAAACCCTTCAGCAATTAGTCATTGACGAAGGCAAAAGGTTTCCGTTAGCTGCTGAGGCTATACGGTCAAATCTATATATTGACGATTTCGTCGCCGGTAGAGATTCTATACAATCGGCCCGCGAAATCAAAGATCAACTTATTCGACTTTTACATTCGGCTGGTTTTGAACTTCGAAAATGGAGTTCTAATTCAACTTCTATTTAGGAAGGCATTCCGTCGGATTCTTGCCAATATACTTCACTCGATTTCGATTCTGACGAATCAATAAAAATATTAGGTCTTCAATGGACACCTACAGAAGATATTTTCTCATTTCGGGTTAAACCATTAAATCCAATATGTACAAAGCGCAACATACTTTCGCAAGTTGCCAGAATATATGGTCCATTAGGATTTTTAGCCCCACTAACACTTTTTGCAAAACGCCTAACCCAGCATCTGCGGATGTTAGGTTTAAATTGGGATGACATCCCACCAGCAGACATTTCGTCTCAATGGCAGCAGTATCAAGAAGAGTTGCCGTTATTATCGTCATTAAAGTTACCACGTTGTTTACCCCCTTCGGATCCTTTTACTTGTCATTTGCATGGGTTTTGCGATTCTAGCGAGGTAGGGTATGCAGCGGTAGTATATTTCCAGTTCATAAATCAAACTACTGGAGAAATAACTGTACAATTTGTAACCGCTAAAACACAAGTAGCTCCAATTAAGCGCATTTCAATTCCACGTTTGGAATTATGTGCCGCCGTTTTATTAACCGATTTACTTTCTTTTACCATTCGGTCTTATCAAGGCTTGATTGAAATCTCCGATGTTTCAGCGTGGAGTGATTCTACGGTCGCTCTCACTTGGATACGTTCTCCACCTTTTCGTTGGAAAATTATTGTGGCAAACCGTGTTAGCCATGTAAAAACAAATAAGTTTATTTTATTCTCCTTTTAAAATAATGTAAAAAACATCTACAACGTTTTACTGTATCTATCACAATAAATGAACCACGAAGCAAAACAAAAAAGATCCAAATTTCGTTATTTTGGTATAACACTTTTGCTACACCCTGTATGATAATTATCTCTTCATGGCTGAACTCGGCATTAAAAACTGCACTACTTTCCCTATTTAACCTTTTCTCTAATGTCACAAATAACAGAGTTACGCATACAACGTGTAAGAAATAGGGCATCTGTGTGTGTGTGTGTGTGTGTGTATATGTGCGTGCGTATGTGTGAGCGCGTGCGTGTGTGCGTATGTGCGCGTACGCGGGCGTGTGTGTGCGAGCGTTCGTGCACGTGCGTGTATGTGTGTCTGTGTGTGTTGTGCATGCTGTAGCTTTTTATATAGGGCTTATCTTAAGTTAATGCTTTATTTTGAACCGATTAAAGCACTTGTTAAAATAAAAAAAAATTTCAATTAACTTTGTAGTCTAACCTTGGAGCTCTTTGAAGTGTTGTAATTGTCCAACCCTGAATATTAATGAATGCCTGAAAATGATACAACTCTCACCTTTTATAACATAAAGTTGTCGATTTTCATCGCAAAGTAATATCATATAGACCAGTTTATTGTTTGCAAATGCGTATAGTCCATTCGCTTAAACTTTAGGATAACGCACAACTGTATAAAACGCTACATTGCCAATGTTAGTTTAAATTCTAATATATTTAATGAAGGATACATGAATATTCCCATTGGCAAGAGCAATTGGTGGTAACACCGTACATAACTGCCAACCTTAGTGTTAAGTGACAGTATCCTTCAAGCGGAATTCTGGGTATTCATTTACATACAATTGCTAACACTTTATTACTTCATTTGACGTCATCCTAAAGTTAAAACGAATGAACTATACCATTTCACTTATAACAACAATAAAGCACACTCCATCCGAAAAAACGAACAATCATCAATCCAACATTAACTGCAAGACTGTATCTCTAAAGGAAGTGACCAGTATTATAATGGGCTCTTACGCAAAATCTTTTATGCCCCCTATAAAAAGTTTTTATACCTACAGTGGCTATAAACAGACTAGCATGTTGGTTTTTCTTAAATCTTATGTGAACTCTCCTGTTTATTGTCTATTTATTTAATACTACTATAAATGTGTAGTACAATTCTCTGAAATTACTAAATAAAAGGTTTTACAAGACAAAATCGGTATCGTGTAGATTGTCAAAATTTTGAATTACTGTTACTTTATGATAATAATTATGAATTTTTGTACCTAATTCATAAACAACTCGAACAAGCGCGACCGTGATTTAAAGAAAACAACCGTGTTAGAGAAGTTACTACGGACACAGCATAATTACTTATAAGCAAACATATTTCAGTATTTCAGCAATACTGTTCTTAACAGGACCAGACTTCGTTTCTGATAAATTTCTAATGGCAAATAACTTCGTAGTTATTGAGTTATGTGGAAAATGATATTTAAAAAGTTGATTGTTTTAATGCGTTCTATGTACAGTTGCAAACAAAGTATCAACCTACAATGCACCCTGTATAATCAAATGTACTGCAATTTTTTGAATTATCATGTGCTAGAAGTTTTTACATTATTGGATGCGCTTCCAACTTTTTTGCTATTCGAATAAAACTCATGGTTTATAATTTGAAAGTGACCCAAACCTTCATATTGTTGTAAGAGTTCAAGGTATTTTTGTAAATGTTAAAAGCCTATTAGCATACGCGCAACAAGTTGTTTTTATATTATCAAATAAGAAATACTTACTACATTTGTTGGACCGACGCAAGTGTCATTGTACATACAAGACTTACATAATTGAAAAGTTAGCATACAAACTTTTTTTGTTTTAGGTTTAAAATTTTTAAGTTTGATTCATCTAGTGTTCGTTAAGGCAGAAGAAATGCCACGTTGTAACGTACTCAAGCACATTCAAAGTTTTGAAATCAAAAAAGAGCGGTTCACAAATTACATTTATTTTCATTGTAAAAACATATAATTCTGACAAAACGTTCTATTCACCTCTTTGTGCACATATACACGGTTCAGTGAAAAAGCAACATCCACGTTGGCCCAAAGACATTTTATGAGTAATATTCGTATCAGTGGCCACGTTTTCCCTTGTAGTATTTGTATTTATGTCTTGACTGTAGATAACCTGCCAAGTTTCCTTTTTTGTGAAGGCGAACATAGAACTTCTACAAAGAAACCTTAGGCATCGCTTCTAACAAAAAGAGTAAATCAAAGTTGTTACATCTCCTAAGCAGTTTCTTTTATTTATCTCATTTTATGCTTTCTCCAGTCGAACTTTCAAACTTCATCAAGTGAGTTCCAGTTAGCATTGTTTTTCCTACCTTTATGTTCTTTCGGTTAGAGTTATATACCAGTAATCAAAAGATTTCATATGGCCGTAAACAAAATTAATTGTAAATTAGTACAAAATGAGTTGTGCTTCTAGATCATAAAAAGTTAATTGGCGTTTTGTCAGTCGCGAAAGGTAATGCAATTTTTAGTTTGCATTGTAGAAATTTATTTGTGAATTAAAGTTAATCATAATTTATAGGTAATGATTGATAAATAAAATCTAACACATCTATATGTGAACTAAAGAAAACCTATTAAAGTTGCGTAAAAGCTGCTTGGTATGCTCATCTAAGCTAGAGTCCAATACAAATGAATTTTACAACCGTTCGAAGTTATGGTTATAAATAAATTACGCTTAATAACAAAGAATTACCCATTCTGTCTTCCTTATTCATTTAAGGATATTCGGCGTCTGTTCTGCGTCAATTTAGTTCCCAGTTCAAATACTTGCGAAGCGTCTTCAATACGGGTGTGTTTCGTAACCACGACCTACCTTCTATCAATAAGTGTGCGCAATCTCTTTGCTTTCATTGCGTCCTACTGTAGAAAGATATTGCTCTCCAAAATCGTTTAAACTTAACTTAAATTCCTTACCTGTGAAAATTCCGCCCTTTTGTTGTTTTTATAAAGAATAATGTAGCGCTTCGTATTGTGCAATTTGACCCGATAATGATTGTCATTTAGAGTAAAGTGCATATTTGTTCCAAGGAAATTAGAGTATACACATAAATAACACGAAATTATATAACAAAGGATTATTGTATAAAAGTTTTACAAGTGTCATCATGTACATCTACATGTAAAATTTTGTCAATAAAATCATAGTCCATTGGTTACTTGAATTTTTCCTCGTCTTAAACTTTAATAAAAGAAAGATAGCTCGCGTATACACGGTGCAGAATCCAAGCTCACTTTGACTGGTTGAAAGCAGGACCATATTACCCAGTAGGAACAGTTAGGCACGTGCCTAACGGCCCCAATACCAAAAGGCGCCAAATCCACCGTCGAACAAAGAAAATATTCTTCAACAATAATTACGTAGAAATACCGCAACGCTCTATTCCGAACATCGCGAATCATGGCTCTCCCCTCTCTCTAGTATTCATAGGGGGTAGGTTAACGTAAGTAGTCGCTCAGTAGCTCAGTCGGTGTTAATACAGACAGACTGCTAAATTTTGTTGCCAGAAAAGCAAGAACCTGATTTTCTTATCTATTTTATGGTTGTTGTGCTTATATACCGCAGTTTTCATGTTAGTCCCTAGCTCCCAAGCTGGAAAAAAAAATTTTATTCCTTTAACAAGTAACAGTGAAGCGATAGGTCAGTTAACTTTCGGTCATCACGACAGTTCAACCAGGCTATGTAACCCATAGACTTGGATTTTCATAAAATTTGGTACAAACTTCTCTTATGTAAAAAAGAAACTCATCTAAAATTGTAGGTCCATATCTTTAGTAGTTTTTTTTTATTAGTCTATCTTATTTTGGCACTTTTAACTTGAATATACAGTCGTACCAAAATTTTAAAGAACACACCGTTTCCTTGTTTTATTTCTGTGCTGGTTATTTACAATAACACCATACTAAAACTATCACTATTTATAGAAAATTTTCTGGAGAATCCAAATTCATCATCAAATGTAATGTCAGATAATTAGAAATGTGTCATTTGACTTCGTAAAGTTGAACAATTATCAATAAATGTTTAACAAAAATGCTTTTAAAGTTTAGGACATATTTTCTATAGAAGTTAAGTTACAGTATTTTGGTTTGCACCACTGGAAAGGTGAGAAAATTTCCCTTAAGAATATATAAAGACAGTGATGGGGTTTTGCTTTGAACGGAAAATATATGCGAAACAAAAATAAATCGGTAATTACAGAACCTATGTAATGTCATCTTTAAGCGCACTCAACATTTTTAACCGGATGAAACACAGAAATGACATCCTTCGTTGTTGAAGTCTATCCAACGTCTTACAATCAGTTCATAGCATTGTGATGTTAATCGATACTGTCTTCCTGGTTGTGTTGTTAGAATATCTATTACACATAAAACATGTGGAAAATGCACCCAGCATTTTTCAATTCTGGAAGGCTAGTGGAATAATCTTGATGGACCGACCCTTGGGGTGTATGTAATTAATTCTTGCATATCCTTCATTTTGATCAATCTCTTCAACCCGTTCAATATACCATTTGAAGCCATAATTGCAGCAAACGAGCCAGTTGGTTTTTAATTGATCGGATATATCAAAGGGTATTTGATTTAAATGAAATGTAAGAGTAAAAGCATCATCAGCATTAATTCGTTTTGTAGCGATTGTTCTTAATGATACTGGTGGAAAAAAAATGGAATCTTCTCATTCCCATGATTGTTTCTGTTTGTATAAAGCGATCACTTAGTGTTTTACGCACTCCCGTCATTTCAGACTTACTGATGAAGTTGAAAGTGATTTTTGAATTAAATTGTTCAGAACACAACTCATAAATTTGTACTGCTGACAAAATTTGATTGTTATATGGCCTTTGAAGGCTTGCCTTTGTAGTCATTCATTTTACTGCTCAACTATACCATAAGAAGGAGATTTACCGTGGCTTGCGGTAAAAAATGACCAACAGGCAGAAAGATCAAAATCATTTTCATGATGACACAGATTAAACATATTACTACAATTCTTAAATTCTGCTACACAGCCGTCTCTGAAATACTCAATTTTGGTAACCATACTGCATTTTTCTTTTCTAGTTCAACAATTAGTTTCTGAATTTAATATATTAGTGGAACGTTATGCTCTAAATCATCTGAAATGAAACTGTTAAGCTAATAATATATCACAACTGGGTGTGAAGTTGCTGACGACGAGACCAGTGATATCTTAATTCATCATGCATTACGAAAGTATAATTTTCGGCAAAATCCAGCAATACAAGGGTCGTGTCACCTTGCAAATTATTCTTTATATCTATCAAATATTTTGCTTGAGCTTTGGAACGTAGAAATAGGATATCAATTTATGAAGTTTAATCATCAATATTTCCAAAAATTGATCAGGTGGTAAACGCATTGAAACGCGCTGTATACGATCAGTAGTTTACCATTTGCAAAATTCACACTTCCGCACTGTCCGAAATAATAACTTCTATTCGATCTGTTGCATATCATTAAATCGATCAATTCAAGTGTGGATTCATTAATGTTCATGGTTTGAATTAGAAGTTCCACATTTTGATGTATGCTACATATACAAACGGCATGTGCTTCCGAAGATTCCGCAAACACCATGCACCGCTTTGGAGAAGTGAACAAAATTTAGAAGAACCAATTCTAATACCAGGATGAGTTTCCTTAAATACAGCAAATAGTTCATCCAAATTAGAGTATGAAACGTTTTTGTTCATTAACATTTTTCCTAAAACTCAGTCTTTTTTCCAGGCATTATGCGCGAGTATTCATCATCTTGATAAAATTTACTCACTACCTTTAAAGTGTGATTGAATAATTTCTTTCTTTTCGATGCTCTGGCACATATTCCTTTCCGTATAACAAGATTTCGAGCTTCCCTTACCATGTATTCAGAAACATTAAAGGTAGTTTTTACGTAGTCTCGTGACCATGCATTTGGAACCATTGTTAATATTTGAATTTTTCTTTTTCTATTAACAGTTGATATTCTTGCTTTTATAAGATTCACAAGCACATCTAAATCCTTTGATTTTTGTTCTATGTTTGCCATCTCTTTAGTATTGACCACTGTGTCTGAGCTGGACGAATCCTGTTTATTATAATCAAGTATTACTCGATATACTTTAGCTTTAACACAGGATTTCAATTTCTAATTTTACGCTTTAAGTAAGCTTTCCGCCGTGGGATGAAAGAGAATGCATTTTAAGAGGAGACATTCCTAGTTCCGTGAAACTTTTGTCAAGCTGACGCCGCTCTGCTTCTCTTAATGCCACATCTTGAATTGAATCAAGGACTGGATCTTCTTCGGCATAACCTGTGTCTCCATTTTCTGACTCACTACGAGAGTTGTTGTCAATTAATGCTTGAATTTTCTTACAACAATTTAAACACAAATTTTGACCGGTATTACTGTAAATTGTGACAACTTTAATAGTTTAATTTATTTACGAAATCTAGAGATACAGTCCGAATATCGTGGGTGATTTTCTTCTTATAATACTGATGTGGATCACAGCAAGATAGATGTTGATATTTTTCGTGTCTTACCAAAAGCACTTCTTTGTGATGGACACACACACATTTGAGAACAGGCAGGAGCACCAGTTCTCCACAACAGTAATTCTTTTTTATTTGGAGTTTTGCTAATAGTGTCATACAGTTCCTTAACTGAAGTGTAGAATGTAATATCACATTGGTGTTTAAGCAAGGCACCAATACAACATTGATAAGCCATTTTAACAACACTATAGGTCTAGTTAATCTAGTATACTGTGAATAAACAAATAACTAGGTCAAGTGTTTTTTTAGGTTTATAAAAAACTGTGATCAGTTAATTAAACAAATCACACTTTAAAGTTTAAAAGTTCTATATAACGCGTTTATTGAAAACTTATACTTAATAAACATGTGCACATTGACGAACATTTCATTTAGGCTGGTGGTTACCACTGGTGCCACCACCTGTTGTGTAAATATTGGCATTAGAAATAAATAATAATACTGAATTTATATTAATTAACTGTATATTTTCTGTCCAAAGCGAAACCCCCGTCAATGTCTTTATATATTCTTAAAAGAAATTTTCTCACCTTTCCAATGGTGCAAATTAAAATACTGTAACTTAACTATTATAGGAGCGATAGTCTAAATTCTGAAAGCATTTTTGTTAGCCATATATTGGTAATTTTTCAACTTTACAAGGTCAAATCTCAAATGATACATTTCTAATTGTCTGACATTAAATTTGATGATGAATTTGGATTCTCCTGGAAATTTTCTATAAACAGCAAAAATTTTAGTTTAGTGTTACTCTAAATAACCAGCAAAGAAATAAAACAAGGAAACAACATATTCTTTACAATTTGACATTACTGTGTATTCAAGCTAAAAGTGTCAAAATTGGATGGGTTAATAAAAAAAACTACTTAAGATATGGACCTAGAATTTTATATGGGTTCATTTTTTTACATAAGAGAAGCTTTGTACAAAATTTCTTGAAAATTCTAGTCGGTGGGTTACATTTTCTTTTTTTTTTGGTTGAACTGACATGAGATGATAACTCATTTATCATATCTCAGTAAAATATACTGGAGTTGAGGGAAGATAAATATTGTTATGTTTTTAAATTGAAGGAACTACAACAAACAATGCTTTAAAGACTTTTTAATTTCATAATTGATGTAGATAAATATATCTATCAGATATATTGTATATTGTTAAACGGGGTGACTCACGACCATCCCCACGTTCTCTTGCACCTTAATGATAGATAATAACACATTATATTGGGCGACATATTAAGTAAATAATAAGGAGAATTTTTCAAACTGTTTTCAATTATATGTACACAGTGTTCCAAAAGTGAGGCAACCATAACCAAAGTTGTTTTCTAATGATGTACAAATCTTACAAGCGTGGGAATAATCATAACCAGGTAAACCATCCATAAAAGACGAAATTTAGTTCTGTAATTTTAAAATAAGGCAAGGAACATTTTCTTTATAACAATAGAAATTATTTTATGTTTGACAGAAACGATGTTGTAAATGTTCTATATGCTTTTGTATGAGAGAAAATATTTCATACTGTATAAAATCTTTGTAATATTGCTAATTGATTTCATTTTGAAAACTTCGACAATTCCGTTGAGCTAGCCAGGCAAAGTTAGAAAGGAAGGTAAGTAAACAATTTCAAGTTTTGCAAATTGCTGTATCTATATCACAGCACTCTTTTAGACTGCTCTCTACGCGGAGTTACCACAGCACTCTTCTAGCGGCGCATCCAACGCGAGGCGTTGTCACAGCACTCTTCTAATGACGCCTCAACGCGCGGCCCTTTTCACATCACTCTTTTAAAGGCGACTCAACCTGTGACACTGTTTATTCGTATGTAAGTTAGAGTTTCTTGTCACGTAGGATTCGTTTTGCAGTTGATCTTTTTCTTTTTGTAATATCTGATTAACTTTCCAGTATGACTGACAGAATAAAAGAAATTCGTAAAAGTTTGAGAGCTGAGAGAGTAGATATTGGTTCTCAAAAATCGAAAAAAAAGAATCCAGAGGTCAGGAGTGTAGGAGAGACCCAGGAATCAAAAATGATGGCTCTTTTATTAAGTCTAAATCAAAGTATGCAGGAACAAAAAGAAAATATGAAAGAAATGCGTGAAAAGAATGAGAAAAACACGAAAGAAATGAGCGAAAAGAATGAGAAAGGCATGCAAGAAATGACAGAGAAGAAAGTGAAAGAGGACATCAAGGAAACGATTGAAAGATCTGATAAAAATACTCAGGAGTTACGAGCAGAATTTGGAGAGAACATTGCAAAATTGGGAGAAAGTTTAAGATTAGAAAATTAGAAGAATGAAAGGAATTTTAAAAAGATTAGCGAAAGAATAAATTTGGGTTTAGAGGAATCTAACAAAACCATTGAAGAAATGAAATTTGAAGTTAGAGGAAAGTAGTACAAATTTTAGAGGATATGGATGATGATAAAGAAGAAATTGTTCAAATCAGGAAGCAAGTAAAAGAGAAACTAATGGGAAAATTAAGATTTTAGATAAAAAAAGTAAATGAAATACAGGGAAGCTGCCAAGGTGATTTTAGAACATTTAGAAATTATTTGGATATTCTTAAAACAGACAGGGAATAACTGTAAGAATTTAGAACATAGAGTTAAAAATATTCATGTTGGGAACCGATGAAATGGAGTCCAACCAGTGTTCCGTTGGAACAACATTCGAAATTTTATGGGAATAATAAACTTAAGCCTAAAATATTTTTAAATAGCTTAAAAACATTAATACAAGGTAGTTGGGATAAGCAAACAAAGTTAAATATTGTATGGACCCATATTAAAGGGTAGTGCCGAAATTTGGTTTGGACTAATTAAAAATGAGTTAAGTTCGTTTAAAGACTTCGGGATTAAATTTTTAAAGCATTTCTGGGGAGACAACCAACAATTTAAAATTAGAGATAATTTATTGATGGGTAAATATAGTAGCGATTCAGGCATGACAAAAGAGTTGTATGCGATCAACAAATTTAGCGTTGCCAAACAACTTGATCCTCCTTTAGAGGACAAGTAAATTATAAAGTATTTAGCAGGTCACTTCGAAACGGAAGTAAGGCAATGCATAGTCTTACAAAATATTGTTGACAGATATGTGTTTTTACAATATCTTCAACGTTACAATGACATTGGTCAACCAAGGAGGATGGAGACCGGGTCAAGGAGTCAGCCCATGAACACATTTAGATTCCAGAGGAATAATGGACAGGAGAGACATCAAGGCAGACTATTTGAAAGGGGGAATAGCCAAAAAACAATTGGAATAGAGGAAATGCCAATAGGAGAGACGGGAAAAAAAGAATAATGAATAGAATAGAATAGAACCGTTACCTAAGGAAAGGAAAATATAACAAATGCATAGAGAAAAGGCATAGTTGGTAGCAACAAAAATAGAAGGACATATGCAGAGGTAGTTAATCAGCCTGGAACATCAAATAGGCAGAATTTTTAGGTGCAGACAAATCAGGCGACGAGAATATAGAAATTAACAAATATCAACATGTGCGTGAATTTATAAAATTTGAGTTGGAAAATGATGAAAAGTTAATAAAAAAAATGATTTACTACCTATAATAAAATTGCAAGTAGATGGAAAAGAGATAAAATTACTGGTAGATACAGGAGCTGAAGCAACATTAGTAAGTGAAGGTTTTATTAAAGATAATTCAGAAGAGTTAATGGAGAAAATTATCCCTATTAAAAGAAATAATTTAGTATCGCCGAATAATAAGAAGTTTGCTGTTATCAAGAGTATCATAATTCTGAAAGTTAAGTTGGGAAAGATGGAGGTTGAGCAAGAGTTTTTAATAGTACCACGATTAAGAGTTGATACCATTCTGGGAATGGATTCTATAAGTAAGATGAAAGGTATAATAGATACCGAGAATAAGGTGATAATTATGGAAGTAAATGGGACGAAGAAGTCCATATAGAGGTACAAGGGGATTGTATGAATTTGAATCAATATGAGCAGGAGATGAAAGGCGAAGAAGATAAGGGGTTTAAGCATAAAGTGCCCTGGTAAAGTCAGAAAAAAAGTTGTATCGTTTTTAGAGAAAAAGACAGATTTATTGGAAACTGCAGAAGATGATGTTTAAGAGATAAAAATAATATATGAAACTGATGAAAATAGTATGGCTGTGGGTGTTGAAAAGGCGATAAAAGAACTTTCTGTGAATGCAGCTCTTAAAAATAAAATAAATAAAAGTAGTAAAATATTAAATAATGATGAAATAATTTGGAAAGTAGAACCTAATAATTCGTTTGGAGTAATTGCGATTAAAGAATCGAATCGTTTTTTGAAATGGCGTATGTACAAATATGGAGAAGTTGCGTTTGGTTTGTCAAAACGTTCATTCAAATATGCGGATGTAACAGAATTGGCAGCGTACGAAAAAGAAAGAAATTATTGAGATGAAAAAGGATGAGGTAGTTAAAAGTATAAATGTGAATTATTTTGAAAAAGATGTAAATTATTTTAAAGGAGAACTAGAAGAGGAAGTAAGAATTGCTGTTAAATGTCCAGGTGAAGAATAAAATAGAATCGTTGTCAAAGGAGGAATTATGAATTGGAAGATAGAGCGTTAAGAATTGCTAATAATTGTGAAAATGAGTTAAGAAGTTATTGATAGTGAAATGTACGATTTAAAAGTAACATAAGTAGGCTAAATATAGATATTCTAGACCACAATTTTTCGACGTGAGTAATATAGCTGAGTAGTTGCTAGGATAACTTTATGAAACTTTTATACCTCATATTTTTCCAAGATTATCATAGTTTAGAGAGGAATGTGCGATAATATGATGAGTTATGTATGATAGTGAAGAGAATTTTGTTTGAACTGAAACTTCATGAGACTGCGTGTAAATAGGAAAAAATTAGAGATAGGATAGAAATATTAAATTGTAAATTATATTAGTATAGAGTTAAGGAAAGTTTAGTTAATTATAAGATAGAAATATGTAGATTGTTAAAAGGAGAAAAGCCCTAGTATGAAAAGATTATGAGTGTGTATTATAAAGCATAAAGAATTAGTTAAAGATAGCAAGTATTTAGAAATCAAAATAGTAAAATTACTCATATATGCGGAAAATAACGCAGACTTCGAATTTTATATTTTAATTTGGAGAAAAATGACGTGATAAGGGATCACGAGAGGTCATCGAAACCCAAATTCTACAAATAAATCCCACCAAAATATAAAAGAATCCGGAATAATAAAAATTTCCGTACATTCATGGCGTACTTTTATTCATTGATGTACAAGTGAAAAATGCAATTGCGCGTGTATAAACAATCACCCTGTATGATATACGTGTATTGTAAATAAATGTAAATAACGTAAGTTGTATATGTAAAAAATAATTAATTTTAAGATACCTTAAAAACGCTTTCAATTCGAACGCAAATCGATCATTTTAAGATAAATACAAAGCCATTTATTTTCACTTATTAATTATCAATACATTTTAGATGAAAATGTTTTCCATTTATTGTAAATAACATAGGATAATGTTAGCTTTATGCAGTTTGCTAAAGAAACTACAATCTTGTTAAAAAGAACCCAATTTTAATATTAATATTGTCTACTGAAATACGAAAGCAAATATTTTTAAAAAATGTAAACCCCCTTTGCATTAAAAAGCAATTAAAGTTTAGATTAATTACCTTGTGAACTACATAAATTTATTTTAAGTACAAAATTTTCTGTAATAGACGAGATTAAGAAAGAATTTTCGAGAAGAATTGAGTAAAATACGTCAATTCGTTTGAACTCATTAATAAATAAAAGTTTATTCCAAGAAGCTGCTCGAACATGGAAAAATAACCGATAAAAATTTATTATCTTTCGCATTAGTATGCGACGCCACAATAATCTTATATGTATTAGGGTAGGACGAGACAGTGCGCGTCAATAATAAGTGGAAGAGATTACGAGGTAAAAAACGCCGCGATTTTAGACTATTGAGTTTTTCTGGGAACCTTGCATCATAGTGTTCCACACTATTCTCTGCAATCTCCAAATAGATAATTTGCATATATAAGGAAGCGCTTATTAAATTTCATTCCATTCTTAAATCTGATCGCAAAATGTTATTTTGATGTAAATCGTGAGCTGTTGCTTTGCGAAGATAATATTTTAAGTATGTAGTAAACATGCTGTAATTTAATAATTACGATGTCACAATAAATATAGAAGTGATGTTTTAAACGTACTTACATAAAAAATGGAAAGAGGGAAATTTTTTCAACATAACGCTATTTAAAAAATTTATTAAATAATCAAAAAGAAGATTTAACCAAAAATATACTTTGGTAACTGCTGTTTGAAACGAGGATTTTAAATATAGAAAATCTTGTAAGCTGATTAGGACATCAATTTAAAATAAGAAGATATTTAATTACGAGTTGGATAAAGAAACGCTTCGTGGATTTTTTGCAAGTATAATTTTTTTGTAACTGATTTGAATCTTGTAATTTAGTTTAAGATACTTTAAGAGAGTCCTGGTAATTTTTTTTTTGTAAACGATTTTTACCAGGAAAATTTGTGTTCGGAGTTCGAAACACTCTGACTCTTTAATAGATTATGTGTCAAGAATTTGTTGGCCAAACAAACCTTAGAAGCGTGGGAATAAACAAAGTAAGGTAAAATATCCATAAAAGAAGAAATTTAGTTCTGTAAATTTAAATTAGGGTAAGGAATTTTTTTTTATAATAAATACTTCTTAGAAATTATTTTATGTTTGAAATAAATGATGTTGTAAATGTTCTATATGATTTTGTATGAGAAAAAAAATTTCATACTGTATAAATGCTTTGTGATATTGCTGTGTTTGATTTCATTTTGAAATCTCCGATAATTCCGTTAGCGGCGCTCCCAACGCAAGGCGTTGTCACAGCACTCTTCTAGTGACGCCTCAACGTGCGGCCCTTTTAACACACACACACACACACACACACACACACACACACACATATATATATATATATATATATATATATATATATATGTTTATGAATAAAAAAGATATCACCAATCGAACATTTACAAATTCAGCAAAATCGGCCATCGATTGTTTTATCTTATAGAAATTACACACAAACACAACTAACGGTTTAATTTATTAATAAAAGACACTTAAAGCAGCAACAACAATACGCCTTTCAAATTTAGATTGGTTGATATTTACGCAAAACACAATCTTATAACAAACGTCATTCTGTATGATAAATCTGACTGCAATAAAAAATTTTTGTATATTGAGATGTCTCATATGGTATAAAAAGTGAGTTAATAAAGCACAATGTTAAAAATGAATACGGAAAGCTTCAAATTTGTAATAAATGTCGACTAAATTTACATTATTCATATGGCGGTTATAAGAGTGGCAAAGACTTGGCATCAGAACTAGCTTAATTTGTTCAGAAGGGCTATTGATTTGGAGATATTTACATTACTATAGAATTTATTAGAGCGGAATAAGATATAATAAGTCAAAAAAGCCATTATTTTCTTTATGTTTTCTAGTAATAACAGAAAAACAGGCAATCATATGAAATCAAATGGACTATTATACCTTGCGATTTACTTTGAACTCACATTACAACTAACAACGACAATACCAGTTCCTCGATACGAGAAAATCTGTCATGAATTAACGCTGATTGACTGAAACATATTTATCTACTTACGGTCGATATGTAGTTACAATTGAAAGATCATGTTATCAAACCACTTTGCACACCACATATCTAAAAATTATTACATAAAGTGAACAACCCATTTCAATGAAATACTTTACTACTCGGAAAATTCAATACAAAGAGTAAGTATTGTAATGTAGCTCTAAGCTGAAATGTCGCTTTGTATGGCTACAAAGGCAACCTCTATTAGCAGTTGACTAAAATACCTCACGTTACAGAATTTCTGGAACTTACCCTAAGGTATTTAACTCTCAACAATACTAGCGTAAAACTTATTTCATCATAGTAACATTATATCTTGCGTTGCCTGAGTTTAACACTTGTCACTTAACAGAACAAATTTAAATTCAACCTGAACTCTGATCATGTATAAAAGTTTTAACAAAATATGATTTTTAATAGATCAATGCACTGCATAAGCTCGTCAAAACCTATAGTTTGAGACGGTTGGCTTCAGAACCACTATATGAATATTTCTAAAATCTTAATATTAGATTATGTAAAAAGAGAGCTCGTTTTATTAACTTAAATTGATAGAGAAATTTTCCTGGCCCCTAAACGTTATTATTATGTCAATAATACATGTGCGGTTACTGTTTAGAACATCCTCCATCAATCAAAAAATTTGAATTTCGTTCATTACCAAACTTCCCCAGTTTCCTGTGATGTACATTTTGCAATCTCTCCAACGAAGGACACTTTTCTCCACTGAAGGGCTTATGGAAAGATCAGAATAAATGGGAATTTGAAAGTGCCAGATCAGGGACTAGGATGGGTAAAGTAGGATACACTAACCAAGTCCAGTAGTTCTTGCCCGGCTGTCTAAGACACGTGGGGGTCAAGTGCCGTCATGGTCGAATATGACAAACCTTAATCCTGCGGCTTCTCATCAATTGCTACCTTCAAATAGACAAACCACTTGAGTCTAGTATGGTTTGAATAAATTGCTCGATTTTATGGGAAAAGTTTCAGTACAAGATTTCAAACTAGTCTCACCAAATATACAGCGTGACTTCTTTGAACGAGTTTTATTTTTGCTGTAGTCGGTTAACCAGAAATCAACTCTATTATCTTTCATTCGATGTCACTGTAAAAAATTCACTTTTCATCTACTGTTTCGTCAGTTATAATTTTATGGCGCTTAAGCAATGTATCGCATATGGGTAAGCCGTCATTCAAATCCTTTGCTTGATTTCTTTGGTATCCAAATATCGTAACGAAACCTTCAACCTTCGCTGATGGTTTGGAACACACGATACATTACAGTACCACAGAACGGAACTTTTCAAACCGCTTCTACCACACATAATCGCATCTTCCCCGTGTTCAATTCTCAATTCCGGTCTGCGGGGCACCATTAGATCTTTAGTCCTGGAACTGGTTAGACGCGTACCCTCATTGTTTCCTATTCTAAACTAACCTACACATTTCCCTGAAATTTGCAGTCTGCATCTATCACTATCTGATCTAGGTCTACATCTACCTCCTTTTTCCTATCTCTGCTTGTAATATATCCTATACTATTCCCAAAATAGCCTTAGAACGTATTCTGCCCTTCAATTTCTCCTATTTTTCCACAGATATCCTTGTTCCCCTACTATTTCTATAACCTATTTGTTATTAACTTTGTCTGTTCATGCTATCATCCTCATACATCTGTGGCACAACATTCCAAAACGCTGCTACCGTTTTTCTGTCTGCTTTTCCTTCTGCCCGTATTTCACAGGCATACTGTACTGTGCTCCACACATATGCTTTCAAAAACTTTCTTCTTGTTTCTATGATTGTTGTCTTTCATCATAGGCGCTGTTCTTACTTGTTAGATGCAGTTCGGTCCCATTCTATTGTTTTACAATTATATCCTTATTTCTCCGACATTCAGTGGTTGTGAATGGGGGGTAAGCAGCCTGTGGTAGCCAAGTTCCCCCTGCATTTTAACATTTGCCGACTTAATATTTTTCCAATATATCTTTTCGCACAGTCAACATTAGTTGCAGATATTTCACAATCAACACCAGGTGTTTATAATAATCATCAGATTTATCTGCGCTTATTTTTTTGTCATTAGGATTTGTGTCTCAAAACTGGTTGGATACGTACCTGCACTTGTTTATATTCTGAGCTAGCCTACACAGTTCCCTGAAATTCTCACACAGCCTATATACAGCTCGGTTCCCCTTCTATTGTTTTCTAATTTTATGCCCTATTTCAGCGAGATTCAGTGAAGGGCGTTAAGCAGCCTGTGACTGCCAAGACCCCAACACTTAGACATTTGCCGAATTAATAGTTTTTCAGTAAATCCTTTCACACAATTAACAGTATTTGAGAATATTGCCCAACCAATACTTATAGTTGCTTATAATAATAATCATGTTAAAGTACAGTTACTTTTCGTCATTAGTTTATCCATATTGGGACTGGTTGGATGCGTACCTCCATTGATTTTTAATCTGAGCTAGCCTACACATTTCCCTGAAATTCCTACACCCTACATCTTTCACTATCTGTGTGCAGTAGTCTAACCTAGGTCTACCTCTACTTCTCTTTTTTCATATCTCTGCTTCTAATATATTCCGCACTATTCCCTCATGCCGTAGTATGTGGCCTATCATCCTAATATAGTGCTGACATTACATTTTAGAGCAATCTGGTATTGCATTGCACTGTTGCCAAGCCTATTTTATTCGGTTTGAAGGCAAGGCACGTCTTGATGCGAAGTCTGAATCTATCTTCAATATTTGACAACGTAGCCGACAGCTAACTATATGACGTCATGGTCCCTATACGACGAATCAAGTAATATGAACTCTCCTTCCAACGGTAGTAATTATGTTTTCTGCTTCAAGTACTATCAATAGATTTCAGTAAAGTGATACAAGGAAGACATCACTCACTGCTCTATATACAAATTGACTTGTGTCTAAAAAGGGTTGCATATTCACAAAATATCCGCATATCACTCTAAAAAAAATCTCTCCAATACTAAATACGAAAGCATTTCAGGAGATCATAGGAAATTCCCAGATAACCAAAAGAAATCTGTTACAAATTATATAAATAAGTTTCCTAAAAATCAATTGTACTGTTTTAGATGTACAAGTGAAAACAAAAACCTATTAATGTCAGAAATTAGGCAAAGATAAAGTGCAGACTGCGTAAGCTTGTTGGAATAAAAAGAAATATTTCTCAATAAATCTAATCTACAAGAGACACATACGTCTTTAAAGAAAAAAAACACTTTTTTGAAACAAACCGTTTTATTACTTTTCCTAATTTCATCGATGACTTCTGATAGACAAATTGTGGTTATACCATTCATTCTTATCTGCTCTTCTACCCTCTAAAAGAATGGTTACGACATCGCCGGTACAATCTCCCTTAGCAGTGCCGCGTGAACTACCAACGTTTGTGGGATTCGGTTCAAGTTTGTTACGCTTCAAATTGCTTCACAAAGATTCAGTTAATGATTAATTGCAAGAATTTCTAATAATTAATTTAGGTATATTGCACATAATGGTGTAATATATTGTTAGATATCGGGTATCTACACATATTAATGTAGTTTAGTTCTCGTCAATGTTTAGGAGATTAGCCTTTTTTATTATGTAAATTTTGCCGGAAGGATGTTTCTCACGATCGTGGTATGGACATGTTTTCGCCGGCCAATCAGAATGTGTTACATAGAAGCGGTTGTGACGAACGAGTGTTAGAACGAGCAGTCTTGATTCATTCTGTACATGACTTACTGATCGTTTCCTACCCTGTGTGTGCGGAAAGTGCAATAATTAGGTACTTGAGCTCTCCTGTCGATCCCATACCTATCCATCTACCGTTATTATTTGTGTCTTATTACTGTATTTGTTGTACGAAAGAGAATCAACGATTCCGCTACTAAAATTTTAATAGAACCGGCGTTGAAAGAATCCATGACGATTCAGCGGAGATTAAGAACAACCATAGTTTTAGGTAAAGGGCATGCTGATATGTTGTAATTACATATAGCTAATTATGAAGTAATTTATGATGATAAATGCAACACGTAAATGACCATTTGCTTTTCAAACAAAGGGGACAATATAGTACGCCCTCTTTGTGGCGAGCGCTGGAAACTAAAATTTGTACAGTACTGTGTTTGTATTGTAATAATTCGGAACAGCTGAACAGTGGCTGGTTGCTTAGTTTCCGATTCATACAAATATATTCAAATTTCGACACCTGCTACAATGCTGTATACGGATTTTGCAGTTGCTTGAACGAATTTCTTAAGCATTTCCTTATGCCAATCAACACAGTTGAATGTTCATGCAAAATCAAATATACAGCATAAATTTTGCACTGTGTGCGAATATCCATTCTGGGCATGTAAGATTCAAAAATAATAATGGAATTTTCCGATATCGATTATTTGATGTCGTATACCAAATAACACAATTGCGTAAATATAATCTTTGCGTTGATCTATGCAGACATCTGTTGTAATAACTGTCCTACGAAAAAACATCGTACGACTAATATAGTATATATTGCTCAATGTTCCCTTATCTAGATCCCCTACCAATATAACTACAGCTATTTTCGGAGTGACGTATTTATTAAAGATGCAAGTCATAAAAGTTCTGCCATTCTCTGCTTGTTAATTTGTTTTTGACGGTTTCTTCATTTCATTTTTCAGCTCTTTCAAGTTTACAGTATATCAATGCAATGTTTGAATTCTTTGAATGCGTTTAAATGTTGCGGAAGCTTATTCTATAGTTTCTTTCCAGCATGGACGAATAATTTTTTTGCAAAATCGGGGTTAAATATTTCAGCATAAAAATTTGAGGCTAAGCACCGTAAATAATTGGTTGTTTGTATAGTTTTTTCGGTAATTCCTGAACGTATCTATTTATTAGGTGGACAGTTTCTAAAATAAGTAGAGATTAGAAGTGTTAGAATAGTGTATTTGTAAATATTGTAACAACAATTAAGAAGTATATACAACATTCTGAAAATTATGCGTATTCGGTTTTATTAAAGCGGCTTCATATTTGTTTAGGAAGGATGGTTTATAGGTATTGTATTACAATCATACCTGTCTAGCAATAAGAATGGCAATTAATATTATACTACTATAGAATTGTTCTCGAAAGTTTGATGAGTAGCATGCGATATATCTTTGTATTTTTCCTAAACAAAAGATTATTGTATATAACGGCAAACCTCATTGCGATAGATCAATATTAGTTTGAACTTGGTCCTAATAAACGTTTGATGTATATAAATTAATGTAAATATAAATTCGCTTACGTGATATAAATGTGATAGATAAATACATTATAAGTAAGATTAGTGTTATAATTGTGTTTAATTGCTTGTATGTAGAAGATTAAATTAGTACCTACAAATAGTGGCCAAGCTAGTGTTAATGACGACAAGACTGTAAAAACTCGTTTTTGTGAAAAATAATTATTAGACATATTTATTGGAAATAAAGACCAAAGGACAATCTAGAGAGTTCGTTACAATAATATTGACAAGGGTTCTAGCTACTTAAGCTGAATAATCTTACAGCCGTTTTTGTAGTCGGACAACGTTTTGAAATGGATGCAACCTGCCTATAATTCAAAACAGCAAGTCGTAGTTATTCAGATCGTTTAGGAATTCATTTAGCTTTTGCTTTTTTTACCTTGGAAGTCGTTTATAACGAACCACATTTCTTTTAAATCATTCTTTTCATTCGGGTCTAAAAATATGTAGTTTTGGTTAGTTTAACACTTTTAAATAAATTTTTCTATTGTATTTATTAAAGTACTACAAAAAAGGATCATCTGCAATTTTTTCACATGGATCAATGAATACACGATTTAACTGATTCTACTTTTTCCTATCCTGAATTAAACTCTATGGAAAATGCTTTTTCAGAAAGATTTTAAATACTCTTTAGAAAGTATTCAAAACTTTGATTAAGATAAAAATTTAAAAGTTTTTCTTCTAGTGAATGGTCATGTTTAGTTTGCAATTTTATAAATTAAAATATTTTAAAGGTTTCATGATTGCGAATTCCGTTAAACATGAAAGTAGCATACAATAATTGTCATTGTTGAACAAAAAGGTTTACTTTAAAAAGAGTGGTTTTTTAATCTTCACTGGTATTTTGTATGTTAACTTTGAAAACAGGTTTTCTAAAAGAGAGATTTTTGCTAATGGCAAGTCTCCTTATCTAATTAAATACTTTTTCTTTTCTTCATAGCCAGTTTTTACAAATTGCTGCCATTACCGTCGTTACTAATGCTTGCGTTAGTCACCATTATTTCTTAAACTGCACAATAATAAGTCGTTCAAATGGTCGATTCATATAGATAATCTTACAAAACAACTGTTTTCTGACTGCTTTGCTCTAAGAATATATAAAAAGATCTCATTGCAAACTTAAATTAGCCAGGTCAAGGCATCTTGCCTTCTTTGAATCTCAATACTATGGTTTATCTTTTTCGAGATGTTGTCAATGCAATTCGATTTTAAAACTGCAGAAATTGGTAACTCTCTTTCATGATTTGTTATAAAGAATCAATAAAGGCAACTATAGTCCATTCCAAATAAGAATAAAGTAGATGACCTTGTACGCAAGGTGGATTTACACAGCAAGTTAATTATAATTTCTATATATACATACAGAATAATTATTAATTCCATATTTGAGTGATTATAAATCGTGACTAGCCTAAATTAATTTCCATAACTGGTTTTTATTGCAAATTTGACAATGGCGCATTATATATATTTTAAATACAAATTTTTAAAATTAAGCTGTGTAAATCAGCATCATGTTTTAACCAATCAAATCGAAGGCTAAACTTTCCCTATACCTTTCATCGCTTTATTCTTAGCTGGAATGGACTATAGTATAATAAAATAGTATACATAGTTTAATTAATACTGTAATTAATTACATAATTACTACTTTGGAAAATTATTCCAAGAGTACTATTTCGTTTTAATAAATTTTTGTTATGTAACCATTAATGAGTAAAGTTGACGGTTGATCATTTGCACAAGTTATCATTGCCGTGTCAATTCCTGTAGAAGCTTCAGTCCCTTCAATGAGTTAGACAATTTTATTAGTTATATCAATTTTTTTTAAAAAGTCATCTATATAGCTTTCAGCTACGCTATTCATAGCGACTCTTCAAGTTACTATTTCTTTTTCATACCACTCAAAATTTATTAATACTTGTCTTGTGTACTTACCCTTATGATAATTAATAAAAAGAATTACTTTCGTTAAATGTTCTGGAAGAAGTACTGCACATTTTTTTATAAATATAAAAATCTCTCGTTATAATAAGAAGCATAGTAATTTTTTTTTGGAAATTTTTAATAATAACTAGTGAAGTAGAATTTAAGTCTTACAAATCATTAATCCTTACTTTTCATAATTCTTTCTGATGTCACGCGCCTGTCAGAGCACCAAAAGCAAGTGCATCTCAGAAATATAAATTGTAAATTTATTTGCTATTGTTAAGTTTTTCTATCTTCTATATGGGTAGACGACATAGAACACACCCAACAAAGTATGAAGACATACTTTGACAAAGCTAGTTCGACGTTCGAGGTTACGGTGGTCGCAAGAGACCAAGATCATCAGGGCTAAGAGCGATGATTTAGTTGTGAGGAGACTCACTAAATTACTTTACACCAATGCTTACTGAAAAACTATAATGACAAAACAGTAAGGAACACGTCTAGTAACGCAAGTGTATACTGAATTTAAATTTTATGATAAGAGGGCAGCGGCTGTAGCGGTACTTAGATTGGTAGAGACTATGGGGTCGGTATGTCAGTCTAAGACACGCTACCGCGATGTGGAAGGCAACGGGAGATTACCACATTACCTCCCAAGTACACAGCGTACCTAAATTATAATAAAATGATGGTATTCTCTGGGGTAAAAGATTCCGGAGTTAAAATAGTTCCACATTCAGATCTCCGGGAGGGGACTACTTCGGAGGATGCGATCGGAAAGTTAAGAATAAGAGTCGAACGTTTTGCGAGTCGGAGCGTGGAATGTTAGAAGTATGAAGCAAGTAGGTAAGCTATAGAACCTAAAAATCGAAATGAATAGGTTATCACAAGACATAGTACGGATCAGCGAAGTTCGCTGGCCAGAGGCGGGATTTTGGAGTAGACTTCAGGGTAATTCATACAGGAGCAGAGGAAGAAAATTTGGGTGGATAGTTATGCGGAAAACGATAGAATACTGTGTAGAAAATTACTTACAAAAGAACAAAAGAGTACTCATGGTTAGATAGAATCTAAACCGATAAACACAGTAATAATACAAGGTCATGGATCGAAACGTAAATAAAGATGATTTTAAAAACTATGAGTGGTTTAATTCCCAAAGAAGATTAAGAACAATGCTAAACAAACCACAACAAACATACAGAGAGTATTTACAAGTATACATGCTCACCTCTAGCTACAGTGACGAAGAGGTAGAAGCGATCTACTAAGATATCGTAGACATATTAATATACGTAAAAGGACAAGAAAATTTAATAATTACGAGGAACTTTAATGCAGTAGTAGGTGAGAGTAGTGAAGGAGCGGTAGTAGGTTTATTTGGTTTAGGCACTAGAAACAACAGGGGAAACAGGCTGGTAGAATTTTGCGACAAGAACAATTTAATCATCACAAACACATTATTTCAACATCATACTAGAAGACGATATACGTGGAAGATGCCAGGAGATATGGGAAGTTATCAAATAGATTACCTTCTTGTTAGACAACGGTTTAGGAATCAAGTAAAAGATCGTAAAAGCTACCCAGAAGCAGATATAGACACTGACCACAACATCGTAATTATGAAGGACGCACATAAATTTAAAATTTTGAAAAAAAAAGAAACGGAAAAATGAATTGCTCAAAGATATCGGGAAAGTATTTGATACTAAGGAAGTAGAAACAGAATGCACTAACATGAAATTCAGCCTAAACAAACGACCAGAGATATTCTGGGGTATACACAAAAGGAAAATAAGAAACCATCGATAACAAAGGAGATCCTGAATTTAATAGAAGAAAGACGAAAATACAAGAATAAATCAGACGAAACAGGAAAACAGATACAAACCCATAAAATGGGAATTCTTCGCAAATGCAGGAAAGCTAAAGAACAATGGATTGATGAAAAGTGCAAAGAGATACAAACTAAGATGGAAGTAGGAAAGACAGATGAAGCATAGAAACTAATTAGAATCAATTTTAGGGATATAAAACCGTATAGCAAAAATATAAGGGACGCGTGAGGAAACGTCATTATAGAAAATGCAGAGAACGTGGGTAGATGGCAAAAATATATAGAGAATTTATATGCAGGAGAGGAACTAACTGCATTAGAACAGGAGTCAGACATTGAAAATGATGACTTGGGATATCCTATACTTAGAGATGAGTTTGAATTAGCATTAAACGGTCTGAAAAATGGTAAGGCGCCGGGTACAAATAAGGTGCAAGCAGAAATTCTAAAATCCGCTGGACAAGCAGAAACAGAACGTCTCTTCCAATGTGTAAGCTATATGTATGAGACAGACGAAATACCCAATGATTTCAAAAGTAACATACCAAAAAGAAAGGCGCGAATAGATGTGAAACTTTTCAAACAATAAGTTTGACAGCACACGTGTCAAAAATATTAACGAGAATTGTATAAATACGAATGAAAAAAAAGGCTGAAGAAATACTGAGAAGCCCAATTTGGGTTTAGGCGAAACAGGAGAACACGGGAGGCTATTTTAGCTCAGAGAGTGATAATGGAGAAAACAATAGAAAAAGGAGAAAGCGTGTATATAGGGTTTTTAGATCTGGAAAAAGCATTCAAGAATGTAAAATGGAAAAAAATGTTCGAAATACTCAAAAAGATTGGAATGAGTTATAGGGATAAACGAATAGTACATAGCTTATACAAAAAGCAAACAGCAGTAATAGAATTGGAGCGGGAACGTAGAGAAGTAAACATTAGGAAAAGGGTCAGACAGGGATGCGCCCTATCCCCATTAATTTTTAACTTGTACATTGAAGAGGCAATGAATACTGTGAAGCCTGGACAGTAGGAGAAGCGAACAAGAAAAAGGTAGAAGCCTTTAAAATGTGATGCTACAGACGTATGATGAAGATATCATGGACAGACAAAGTTAAGACGGAAGAGGTGCTAAAAATGGCAAGGGAAGAAAGAAATGTGGAAAACGGTACAAAGGGGAGAGATGGGATGATAGGCCACATACTATAGCATGAGGGAATAGTGCGGAATATATTAGATGCAGAGATAGGAAAAAAGTGAAGTAGAGGTAGACCTAGGTTAGACTACTGCACACAGATAATAAAAGATGTAGGCTGTAGGAGTTTCAGGGAAATGTATAGGCTAGCTCAGAATAGAAATCAATGGAGGTACGCATCCAACCAGTCCCAAGATGGATAAATTAATGACGAAGGAAGTAACTGTACTTAAACATGATGATTATTATAAGCAACTACAAGTATTGGTTGGGCAATTTTCTCGAATAATGTTAATTGTGTGAAAGGATTTACTGGAAAACTATTATTTCGGCAAATGTCTAAGTGTTGGGGGATCTTGGCAGCGACAGGCTGCTTAACCCCCTTCACTGAATCTCGATGAAATAGGGCATAAAATTAGAAAACAATAAAAGAGGAACCGAGCTGTAACATGCTGTGTGAGAATTTCAGGGAACTGTGTACTAGCTCAGAATATAAATAAGTGCAGGTACGTGTCCAACCAGTTTTGAGACGGAAAACGTAATGACGAAAAAATAAGAGCAGATAAATCTGATGATTATTAAAAACAACTACAAATGTTAGTTGTGAAATATCTGCAGCTAATGTTGACTGCGAAAAGATATATTAAAAAAAAAATTAAATCGGTAAATGTTAAAGTGTTGGGGGAACTTGGCAGCCACGGGCTGCTTATCTCCCTTTACAACCACTGAATGTCGGAGTAATAGGGTATATAATTGTAAAACAATAGAAAAGGACCGAACTGCATCTAACAAGAAAGAACAGCGCCTATGATGAACAACAAACATAGAACAAGAAGAAAATTATTGAAAGCATATGTGTGGAGCACGGCGTAGTATGACTATGAAATGCGGGCAGTCTGAAAAGCAGACAAAAAAGGGTATCAGACTTTTGAAATGCTGTGCTTCGGATGTATGAGAATGGACAGACAAAGTTAATAACAAATAGGTTACAGACATAGTAGGGGAACAAGGGTATCTGTGGAAAAGAATAAGAGAAATAGAAAGGCAGAATAAGTTCTAAGGCATTTTTGGGGAATAGTATAAGATATATTTACAAGCAGAGATAGGAAAAAGAGGTAGATGTAAATCTAGATCAGATAGTGATAAATGCAAACTGTGCAATTTCAGGGAAATCTGTAGGTTAGTTCAGAATAGGAAACAATGATGGTACGCGTCTAACCAATTCCAGCACTGAAGACCTGATGATGATGATGATGATGATGATAAGCTTTGACAAAATAAAATTAATTGTTCTAAGTTCACTAAACAAAAATACAATGAGCTATTTACATTGAGTTAATATTAATTAAACCTTTAATACTTAAAAAGTTTCATGAAACCTTCCGTTCACATTTTAGGGCCAGGTTGAATATTTAGTAAATCTGATCAGCTAAACATAATCAACAGGTAACGACACATTTAATAAAATTTCTACAAGTTACGGTAATTAATATTTTGCGTTGACGCAAAGATAAAACAAAATTATTACTGGGACTTCTTAGTACAGGCATTATTTAATGGATAATTTACTTGTAAATTGAAATCTCATATCTGGATGTAGAATAACTACTAAGTGTAAATTGTTACCTTTATTCGCGTCTCGATTTTAGTCAGTATTGCATAAGGTGTTCGGTAGCCTATCAGGTTCTTCAATCACAACGTAAAGTTTAACTTAAGCTGAAGCGTCCTGGAGTAGACACAAACCAGATGGCATCCGGACCATAACATCAAACTAGAGGAAAATTCAGGAATATCCAACAATAGATATCTTTATTAGGCGACCCGACCATATGAACTAATATCCAAGAACATAGAGAAATTACAACATTCAAACGACGTTTCCATTATTAGAAATCCGTCCTAAAAATAGAAGTTCATCCCAAAAATGAAACCCTAAAAGGTGGTACATTTTAGTGATTAAGTAAAACCACCTATTGTGTAGACAACAGCGAAAATTCATCTTAAAGCATCTTACCGTCCTTATGTTAAAGGGTGAGCTTATAAACACAATTGAAACAAAACTGCTTCAGGCATATTGTTACGTCGTCATCGAACAATTCGGTATTTTGTGACAATAAATACTTTGTGCGTGCATCCTACAGTTTGAGTGAAACATTTTATATACCGGCAATAACAGTGCATAAAGTGACAGTCGTACTCGAGCCTTTAAAGAAGCAAGTCGCCTTCGAACCCTTGAAAAGGACGGTTGTGTTAGAGCTTTGAAAGCGAGACCGACACCATTTTCGTGCGTGTTTCTGGTTCTCCGTAAAAGCTTTTGTGCGTGAAAGTGTCTATTGCCCCCAGCGGCGCAGGACTTAAGGTATTTATACCCTTTTACTAAGTAGTTTGATGTAGTTTTTTTGTTTGTTATTACATAACCGCTCCACCATTATCGTTATTGCTATAAAAGCAATTGGTCCTTCATTATAATTTGCATATTTTTATCACACATTTATATCAACCTCCTTAACCCCAATCAATCATTGTTCCTAAGTCGAGCCGGATTCATTAGTCCTGTGGTATACGCATGTCCTAAATTAAAATATCACATTGCATTCAAGCGAGCTTTTAATTAATTAATATTTCAGTTTTAAATTTGTGCTTAAAGCCCATATTTAGCGGGTTAAAATGTGTAAACATTATTTATACTGTCTTTAGATTAAATTAAGCGATTTCGCCGTAATTGAAACCAGCAAGCGTTTTAATTACAAAGAAATTCATAATATAAAATTTGTCAGTTTTCAGTTTTAAATTCATTTTAGCGGCATAAAACAGAAAGCAACCTGAAAACTATAAATCGCTTTATACTTCTTAAACAAGAAAGGTAAAGGGATTTGCTTTGTATTTAAAAGCTATTGCACGTTTTGTATTACAATATTGAAAATATCTGCAGAGGAATAAGGTTGTAAAGTTGCATCTTTCGGCAAATATGTTAAGCCACATGTTTTAAACGTTTCTGTGAGCTTTTGATGGTAAGCCGCTCGGGTTGTTAAGCGGTACATCTTATATTCACGCTTTTGTTTGACGAACCGTTAGTCATAAAACGTGATTTATTGGTTATACCCTATTTTACATTTTTCGTGCTTTGAACAATCATAATATTTTAACATTTTCGCGTACATCTGAGCGTTACGGTTTTATAGCATTTAGTGTAGATCTTTCAAAATAACAAAATAACTATGGCTCCGAAGAAGGCACATGTGGTAGAACTCAATTACTGAAAACACGGATTTTAGAAATATTTGAGCTTTGTAATTCTATACAAAGTGACCCAAGTTTAAAGGCATTGTTCCTTATTCAAACAAGGGAATACATGACCTTTATGCAAATTTCAATACAATTTTAGTCGCTGTCTTGGCCTCATGTGACGAGGTAGACTCATTAACTTACAACGCTGTACGGAAGGAAGTAGATTCCGCTTATTTTTCATACTGCTGCATCTCGATACGATGCAAGAAATGAAAGCACCACAAATCATCGAAAATGCTCCAAGCAGCACGGTATCAAAATTGTTACCGTTAAAGCTCCAAATTTTTAATAATGAGGTAACTGAATTTTCATCTTTCATCGATTTATTTGACAGCCTGGTCTATAATAACGCGTCGCTGTCCAATATCGAAAAATTAAATTATCTTATCAGTTGTTGTACCGGGGAGGCTTTAAGAATCGTTAAATCTGTACCCATTTCGGGGATAATTTTATTATTTCCTATAACGCCTTGCGTGAGAGATTTAGCAATCCGCGTTTATTGGCAACTTTGCATTGGAAAGCAATGAAAGACTTTCTACCTTTAAAATCAGAAGACCCTAAGAAACTTAGGGCACTTATTGATTGTTTTCGGAGAACCTTGCTGTTCTAACTAACTTAAAGTTTCCCACTGAACATTGGAACTTTATTCTGGTCGATTTGCTTTTAGAAAAACTTGATCCGTTCACTAGAAAACGCTTCGAACTCCAATCGGATCCGAAGCAAATACCTAATTTCGAGGATTTGAGATATTTTTTAACCCAACAATGTGCAGCGTTGGAAACCTTTTCTTCAACCGCACCTGTTTCTTATTCGACGACTGTCCATACATCGCACACATCGGTGCCTAAGAAATCCTCAGCGTTTCAATTTAAACCAAAGGTTTCTTCTAACGTAGTTTCACTGGACACACCAAGTAGCTCCAGTGACTCAAAGAATTCATTTGCGCACCATTGTCCTTCCTGCAAGGGCAATCACTTAATTTACAGATGTCAAACGTTTCTAAAGAAAACTCCGACAGAACGTTTCGACATTGTCAAACGCTTACGCCTTTGTTTAAATTGCTTACGAACAGACCATGCGTCCATGCAATGCAAATCTTATAATTCCTGTCGAACTTGCGCCAAGCCGCATCATACCTTGCTACATTTTGAATCGCAACCTGCTTCTAGCCGTTCAGCTGAACCGATCGCTACACCTATGCATAAAAATGCCAATAGGACGCAGTCAGCCTCTCCTATTCCGGCAAATGTTTTGTCTTCACAGACGAATTCAAATCTTGGGGTTACTGTCTTACTCTCCACTGCTGTTGTGGAAGTTCAAGATCGTTCTGGTAGATACAAACCGATCAGGGTACTTTTAGACCCTGGCTCCCAAGCTAGCTTTATTCGAGACGATTGCGTGAGCAAACTTTGGCTTCCACGCATACGTTCTCAAGTTCCGATTTATGGACTTGGGCAGACAACTTCAGCAGTCAATAGGGGTGCCGTCAGCTGCACCATTCGCTCTATGTTAGACTCTGAAAAATCTCTAGAAGTCACAACTTTTGTGCTTTCGTCAATATCTGGCAAATTACCTAGCGTTGAAGTTCCTAATAATTGGGAACACTTATGCGGCCTGCACTTTGCAGACCCGACCTGGAACTCCCAGGAACCATTGACATGCTCCTTGGAGCAGATGTTTATCCGTTCATCGTCAATGGCGGTGTTATACATGGCAAATTTCTTCAGCCTGCCGCCATAAATACAATTTTTGGTTGGACTATTATTGGTCCCACAAAAGCTTGCAGTCTGATACTGTCCAAGCATTTTTACTTCTGTAGAAGATCCTATCGACCAGACCCTAAGGCGGTTTTGGGAGATAGAAGAGTTCCATCCAAGCCTTATACTTCTCCGGAAGAAGAAAAGGCAGACTTGATTTTGAAAACACGTTTTCTCGTGACCCTAGCGGTCGTTTTATTGTTGCGTTACCGTTCAACGATACTTTGCCCGTTTTTGATAATTGCTTTGAGATGGCTAAAAAAAGACTATTTTCGTTGGAGCGCAAATTACATGCTCAACCGGAGCTACGCGCCCAATACAACAATTTCATGCAGGACTATCTTGATGCGGGTCATATGGCATTACTCGATTCCCGCCCGTTGGGAACGATAATTACTTTTACCCCATCACCCTGTGTTTAAAGAAGAAGGTCATACTTCTAAAATTCGTGTGGTTTTTGACGCCTCTGCAAAGGCTAAAAACAACGTGTCACTTAATGACACTCAATTGGCTGGACCTAGTCTCCAAAACGACATTTCGTCAATCTTACTGAAATTTCGTACTCATCGTTTCGTTTTTACTTGTGATGTTCGCCAAATGTATCGACAAATTTTGGTTACCGAAGAACATCGAAAGTTTCAATTAATTGTTTGGCGGTTCTCCGCAGAAGAACCCATCCAGACATATCAGCTTAATACAGTGACCTACGGTATTAAGTCATCGCCTTATCTAGCATTAAAACTCTTCAGCAATTAGCCATTGACGAAGGCAAAGGTTTCCGTTAGCCGCTGACGCTATACGGTCAAATCTATATATTGATGATTTCGTCGCCGGTGGAGATTCTATACAATCGGCCCGCGAAATTAAAGATCAACTTATTCGACTTTTACATTTGGCTGGTTTTGAACTTCGAAAATGGAGTTCTAATTCAGTTTCTATTTTGGAAGGCATTCCGTCAGATTTTGCCAATATACTTCTCTCGATTTCGATTCGGACGAATCAATAAAATATTAGGTCTTCAATGGTCACCTACAGAAGATATTTTCTCGTTTCGGGTTAAACCATTAAACCAAATATGTACAAAGCGCAACATACTTTCACAAGTTGCCAGAATATATGATCCATTAGGATTTTTAGCCCCACTAACACTTTTTGCAAAACGCCTAATCCAGCATCTGTGGATGTTAGGTTTAAATTGGGATGACATCCCACCAGCAGACATTTCGTCTCAATGGCAGCAATACCAAGAAGAGTTGCCGTTATTATCGTCATTAAAGTTACCACGTTGTTTACCCCCTTCGGATCCTTTTACTTGTCATTTGCATGGGTTTTGCGATGCTAGCGAGGTAGGGTATGCAGCGGTAGTGTATTTTCAGTTCATAAATCAAACTACTGGAGAAATAACTGTACAATTTGTAACCGCTAAAACAAAAGTAGCTCCAATTAAGCGCATTTCAATTCCACGTTTGGAATTATGTGCCGCCGTTTTATTAACCGATTTACTTTCTTTTACCATTCGGTCTTATCAAGGCTTGATTGACATCTCCGATGTTTCAGCGTGGAGTGATTCTACGGTCGCTCTCACTTGGATACGTTCTCCACCTTTTCGTTGGAAAACTTTGTGGCAAACCGTGTTAGCCACATTCAAGAAATCATTGCACCTAGCCGATGGTTTTATATTAAATCTTCGCATAATCCGGCTGATCCTGCATCTCGGGATTAATGCCAAGCGCGGTTATTTCATGTTCGCTATGGTGGGCGGGGCCTGAATGGCTTCACTACCCTAGTGACTCGTGGCCGCCTCAACCAACATTGTCAACCTCAATTGCTGAGGTAACTACGGAAAAGAAGATCCTAACATTTGTCGCTCAAACAGATCCAAACGTCATTGACATTTTACTAAGCCGCTTTTCATCGTTATATAAAATCCAAGGCATCGTGGCTTACATTTATAGATTTTCTAAACCCATGGCTCAACGTCATACGGGTCCCTTAACAGACATTGAATTACACAATGCTCTCATGATTATCGTTCGGCATGTACAAAATGTTACATTTTCAAAGGAAATAGCTTCGATCAAGGCAAACCGTAAATTACCTAAAAGCTTGCGAAAACTTTCTCCATTTGTTGATCCACAAAACATCTTAAGAGTAGGTGGGCGCTTGACACATTCTTCGCGTTCCTATTCCGAAAAGTTTCCTGCGTTATTGCCTCAGCGGCACCAATTAACCGAACTTATCATTCTGTCAACTCATGAAAGGTATTGCCATCCTGGTGTTAATACCACAGCGTATCTTATCCAACAGAATTTCTGGATCCTTTCTATTAAAAATTCAATCGGAAATTGTTTATCATCATGTCATGGATGTTTTCGTACCAAACCGGTCCTGGTAACTCCTCCTATGGGAGACCTACCGGCAGCACGTATTACCCAGATCAAAACTGCACATGGCACATTAAAACGACCTTTGGTCAAACTAGCGCCGCTACCGGTATTTTAACTTTATTTTATGTTTAGATGTATATACACATTTTTACATGTATAGTAGTATATTATTTTACATATTTGCTTATTTACATATATATATTTTATTTTTGCATAGTTGGTAATATCGCTCGCTGTAGTGCACCACCCTATCTTTCGTTACCTCCTTTCCTAGCAAGGTCAAATCCCATGTGATTTCCTTCACCCAACCTACTTCCTCCTTTTCAAAATTCTATGAATTTGGTGGGCGGTATGTTACGTCGTCATCGAACAATTCGGTATTTTGTGACAATAAATACTTTGTGCGTGCATCCTACAGTTTGAGTGAAACATTTTATATACCGGCAATAACAGTGCATAAAGTGACAGTCGTACTCGAGCCTTTAAAGAAGCAAGTCGCCTTCGAACCCTTGAAAAGGACGGTTGTGTTAGAGCTTTGAAAGCGAGACCGACACCATTTTCGTGCGTGTTTCTGGTTCTCCGTAAAAGCTTTTGTGCGTGAAAGTGTCTATTGCCCCAGCGGCGCAGGACTTAAGGTATTTATACCCTTTTACTAAGTAGTTTGATGTAGTTTTTTTGTTTGTTATTACATAACCGCTCCACCATTATCGTTATTGCTATAAAAGCAATTGGTCCTTCATTATAATTTGCATATTTTTATCACACATTTATATCAACCTCCTTAACCCCAATCAATCACATATATTCAACAATAATCTTTTTTAAGAAAACTTTCATTTTAATTAGAAGAAATTGCATATCATTTTGGACTGAGTTGTCCTTTTGGAAGACAGAACGAAAAAGAACGATATCAAGGCACAAGTAAAATGAATGAACAGGTTAAGAAAGGGAACGGCCAATCAGCTGCTTAACCGACAATTTCTCGATCTTTCAAAACTACAACAGTTATGTCAAACTGATTGTTTCATTTAAATCGACCAATACGATAATTATCTAAGGAACGTAAACAAAGACTTGTTACATATACACACGTATATATACGTATATTGATAGCTTCCAGTTGTCGAAGTGGATGAACGCTTTTAATATTGCTTGTGATTTTTGATAATTTATTGGTGATAACTGAATCAAAATAACACTAAAGTGCTTCCGAATAGTATATTCTATATAACGTACAACATTCACTATCTATCTAACAGACACGACTCACCTGCTAGATAAATACTCCTTATCATATTGTTCATATGTACTCAATACGATAAAGTGAACGGAATCTCTAACACTCAACATAAAATTCAACAAATTTAAATTTTTTTCGTTAATATATATAATATTTTTATTTATAAAAATTTTATCTCAAAAGAAATTTTAAACAAGTAAAAGTAATAAGATAAAATAGAAGCAACGCTGTATAGTGCAATTTCAGTTGCTTACCGAACTAATAAGTCTCTGAAAACCCTAAGAACTTATTCGGCCATAGATTATAAACTAGAATCTAGTAATTATGACCAGCTCCAAGACATAGTTTTGACAAACTTAAGACCACCAATCCGTGAAATGAGAGAATTTCAGGAATCGCTCATGAAACTAAATGCGAATTAATATTAAGCGCTCGTCACTTACCTGACGTGTGGATATTCTATTCTCAAACACAATTTTGCGATTTTTTCACAAAAGTGACTCTTTATGGCCAACGTGCTTCAAAAAATGGGTAAAAAGAACGACGGGGCCGCTCTGACGAATTAGAACAATATATTCAACAAAATTGACTTGTTATCCACAAGTACCTAAAAAACTTAACAAAGTGGTTCACATCGTTAAATACATTTTTGCTACAAAGTTAAAGTTAAATATCACGAATCAAGATATCGATCGCGCACATAGCAGTAATCTTGCGAATAGGTCTGTAAACCCCTCACAAAAATCTGCAAAGCTCCAGACATATTACGGTAAAGTTTACCAACGCCAGTGCAATAAAAAATGTTACAGAAAACTTCAATTAAAGTTTAAGAAAACACGGGACTAGAACGTATGAAACAAGGTGGCAAAATTTTGGTTTAAACCGAGTGTGGTTTAGAGATGGAAAGATAGTTGTAATTGGTAATAATTAAGAAAAATACTATGTTGCGAACACCCATCAACGAAACAGCATACCTCATAGCAATACCCACACAAGCAACGAAGATTACTAGGAATAATATGGTGAAAGAAAACATATGCAACAAAAAATTACAATAAAAATTAGTTCACGTAAAAACAAAAAATGGAAGTTGGAAAAACAACCCCCGGCTGAATAATTAATAATCAAGAATAAATTAATTTTATATACTTACATACAAATTTATTTCTAAAAAGTGTAGTTTTGAGATTGGAGAGAATGCTAACAACTCAAGAGTTTTATAACGTAACGGCAAATAACTTGAAAAAAAGAATATGAACTTTTTATGGAAACATTTAATTATTTACTGTTGCTGTTATAATTATACCGGTCTATTAATAGTTTTAGTTTTAAAGTGTGTGTGAATGAGTATCCGAGGACTTCAACGGAGTTTCCTTATTCTAATGCGTTGCGCTATTACTTGTCTCCTTCATTTACCATTTCTTTTCTAATTCCATTCCTTTTTCTTTTAGTAGTTTAACTTTAGTTATGACTGAACATTTTGCTGAGTTGTGTCAAACTCAGACCCAGAAGAACTTATGGCGGAGTTCCACAAGTAAGCGTGCTTCGTCCTTTTTTTTAGTTTATATATTCAGGTCGTATTAACCCGCCTTAAATTTTGTCGTAATAACTGCTACGCTGATGATATACAGCTCCTACTATCATTTTTATTTAACTGATATTAGTAAAGCTTTTAGCATAGTTAACGAAGTTATGGTGGGTTTTATTTGTAGAATTTGGATCTGTTATTTATTTAAAAATGTTTTAGTGCAAGTATATGTTTATAGTGTATATTTTTATAGTATTTATAACAATGTAATTTTTAGCTGCTATTTTGAAAATGGTTATTTGGAACCGAAACGCGTAAAGCATGAAAATACATGAAAACCAATGAAAACAAATTGAGTTGTTTTACTTATACCTGACCATTTTCCAGGAACATTCATTACTATATATATATATATATATATATATATATATATATATATATATAATTGCCGTGGAACTTTCAAAATCTCGCCCCAGGCTTGGGCCAACATAAAATTTCTGAAACAAAATTTTAAAAAATTAAAAGTACCTTCCTTTCTCACAAACACAGTCAAATGAAATTACCACTCAAATAATGCAACAAAACATACAACCTTTTTATTTACACATATCAACAAGTTTCCATTATTAATAAAATATTTACACCTTGGTACAGACAGTTTGATAAAACTGTTACCATCTCACTCATTAAATCCTTTAAAGTTCTCGATTTTAATATATTTCAACAAATTTCTTTTAGACGAGTAGATGGGCCCGTCGTGCAACCCTAGATTGATTTTATTATGGTCTATTTTGAGCTCATTATAACTCAGTTCCTCTAAATTCTTTTAAACCTTGCATTTTTTTTTAAAATTAAATGTAAAGACCCATTTACTCCTTACAACAACATTTTATATCATCAATAAACATTTTTATATCATCAATAAACCTTTTAAAATAGTCAATATTAATTGTCCTGTACATGTACCCTTTAAACGAGTTTTAATATAATAAATTACACCCCAATAAGTCAAAACACTCAAGCACAAATATCAGCACAAATGTAAAAGCAGGAAATTAATTTTCTTTGCCTAGAGTAAGCTTTCGTCTCGTCACCTCTGAAGATGGGTACCAGAAACCCTCGTCGTTGTGTCCAGAAACTAAACGATTATGCCTGGATCCAACTGATCCCCACTATTCAAATCTCTGCAAGCACCTTTAATCTTTTACCCATTCTGTCAATCCCAAACCTATCCTGCCGTCCTGTTCCAATTCAATCTATGCCCTGCTATATCTTCAATGTCCACTCTATGTCCTACTGCCGTTAATCTTTATCCAAATCACTCCAAAATTATTAATATCGTCGTTGCTTCGCCGTCGCTTTGTATAACCACTCGAATCTCCTACTGCCTTTTAACCAAAATCGTTCCAATTCCAATACCAATCTCGTTCAAATCTAACTAAATATCCGTTGCTTTCCCGTCGCACTATAAACACTCTAAATATTCTCCAATTATCGTCGCTTTTATAACACCGATGCTTCTTATACCTTCACTTTAATAATCATACTATTTAAACTCAAATAAACATTTATTTTATCCAAATATTTATACAACTTTAACACAGGTTTGCAAAACACGTCTTTTTACTAAAAGTAGTCGAAATAGAATCCCCTTATTTACTTCGGTAGGCAATAAGCACAACAAAACTAGCTTACTTAATCACATTTTAAAATCATAAAACTATCCAATAACAACTTTTCTTTTCTCTAGTGTCACAAATACCTTAACTATAGTCTTTACATACAATCCTAATTTCTACCATTGGTCCTAAACACTTCACAATTCTCCAATTATATCTTTGATATTACTATTCACTTATAATTTTGAATTTACAATTCGTCCAAAAGTTGATTCTACTTAAATGAAAAGCCAAAATAATTCACACAAAACCTGGACGCTTAGTTGATTGTAGATATCCGTAGACGCGTCCGGTTTTCCGACGGCAAATGTACTTTCAATGGCTTATAAAATTTCAACTTAGTATAAAACCTTGAGTACCGTGCATTGTATCAACGTCATTAAGTCATTTTGTTTACCTTTTGGCACATACGTTTCAAACTAAAATGGTAAATACTTTAGCATATATAAAGTACGGCAAAATATAGTTTTTGAATTACTGGATCTTATATATGAATTATGTCGTTTGGCATACACCCTTTTTAACACAAATCTACCCTTAGAAGCCTTGTACCCCCCCCTTTACATTACAATATATATATAAATATATATATATATATATATATATATATATATATATATATTAAGATATAAATTTTCTTGACCATATATAAATAGTAATGAATGTTCCTGGAAAATGGTCAGGTATAAGTAAAACAACTCAATTTGTTTTCATGTATTTTCATGCTTTACGCGTTTCGGTTCCAAATAACCATTTACAAAATAGCAGCTAAAAATTACATTGTTATAAATACTATAAAATTATACACTATAAACATATACTTGCACTAAAACATTTTTAAATAAATAACAGATAGATTATGACTATTGTACGTCGTAAAGGTTTAGAAATGTTATACTGAATGACTAGATTAAGTTAACTGGTTAAAATAAATAATCTGTTATTGTAGATAATTTAAAATATGTATACTATTGGAGTAAATTGTAGTATGAGAAAAGTGAATTACTTAAAAGCGTATTCTTATTGAGGTGCCACAGGTTGCTATTTATTTTGTATTAGTTTGTAGTAAATGTTAGTGAATTGTTCATGGTCCGACTTGGAATTTACGGAGTGTCTGTCGCGTTGTATGTGAATGGTTTCTAAAATATTTCTTTTATTATCGTTTGTTTCAGTACCTAAAACCTTAACATTCTTAAACTCGAAATTGTGTGATGTTTCTATTGCATGGTTAGCAAGTGCTGTGCATTTTTTATTATTTGTTTGGATTGAGTATTTGTGTTCGTATATTCTTTTATGAAGATATTGTTTTGAATTTCCTATATAACATCCCCTACAGCCAAGACAGTTGATTCTATAGATCGTATGTGTTTTGTTCTTATTTTCTATTTGTGGTTTTAGGTTGGTAAAAAATGTTTTAGTAAAATTATTTGGTTTGTGGGCAATATGGATATTATGACTAAGAATATGCTTTTAAGTAATTCACATTTCTCATACTACAATTTACTCCAATAGTATACATATTTTAAATTATCAACAATAACAGATTATTTATTCTAACCAGTTATATATATATATATATATATATATATATATATATATATATATTGCCGTGGAACTTTCAAAATCTCGCCCCAGGCTTGGGCCAATATAAAATTTCTGAAACAAAATTTAAAAAAATTAAAAAAATTTCTTACACTACCTTTTGGAACGCCTCCTTATTTCTGCTCACCCTAGCTAGCTCAGCAATCGGCTTCTTCTTGCATAACTACCATCCTAAGTACCTTCCTTTCTCACAAACACAGTCAAATGAAAATACCACTCAAATAATGCAACAAAACATACAACCTTTTATTTACACATATCAACAAGTTTCCATTATTAATTATACAGATCCTTGAGTTTTATGTACTCTAAAGCTTCTTCCATTTGTGCAATTTTAACATTCTAATTTAGAATTACAATATCTGTTAACAACCGTCCATCTTCACTATCTAAACTGATTAATTTGGCGCGTAAATAAATTGTTCCTATATTCTATATACACAGTTGATAAAATTTTATTGTCTAGACCTACTTAACCTATAATTCCACGACAATATATATATATATATATATATATATATATATAATAAGATGAAATAATAACTTAGACTTTTAAGTAAAGCCCAAATGATCATTTCAAATCGAGCTAGTAATTGAAAGAAAGAAAATATAAGGTCTTGGACAGGATTTGAACCTGCATCTCAGTTTTGCCGGAACTGTGCGTTTACCAATTACGCTACCGAGACCGATGGCTATAATTGAAAAATTTGCAAATCCAAATCGTGTACAGTACTATATATAAACCTAACTTTCAATTACGTTTAGCATTTTTGTCATTCATATCTGACATTGTCAAGTTTTTGACTTATGTCAGATATAGACAGGAAGCAACGCTCAAAATTATGGCTATAAGCCAAGTATTAAATATATAAATATTTTAGGTAGTTAATTACACAAGGTAAGTTGATAAATGCTATCGTATTATAGTGAATAAGATGGAATAATAACTTAGACTTTTATGCAAAGCCCAAATGATCATTTCAAATCGAGCTAGTAATTGAAAGATGGAAAATATAAGGTCTTGGACAGGATCTGAACCTGTATCCTGGTTTTGCTACGATATCGCCCTTCGCTAGATGTACAACGATCAATAGCTGCTGATCGCCACCTCTCTGCGCCTATAAAATAATTTAAAATTAACACAAGTAAGTTTTATGCCTCTACAAGCTCAGTGATACCACGCACAGAGTGAACGACGATATGATAACAGAGAATTTTCACTCACCCCTCTACTGCACTCAATATCTTGCATAATACAAACTAAATTAATCAAAAATTGTATAATGAACTAAATAAAATTACTATTAACAAATTTGCGCTTTTAAATATCATTTACTTTTTATAGAACCTTTAAATCAAATTTTAAATAAAGATTCTTATCAAATTTGGTCTTTACGAATGTTATAGCTTTTACACATTTTATAGCAATTAAAGCCAGCAAAAAGTATTGTATTTTACCACGAATAGTTTCGTTGAACGTTCAAAAAAATATCCCCTGTCTTTTTAAACATAGTTTTACGTATGAATCAAATTTTTGTTGGCCTTTTACACAAATATTTAAATTACATGCCATTTTTAAGCTCACTTTTGAATACACATACTATAAATAAAAAAAGCTCTGACCTTAAATTTCTCCTATATTCATTGCTGGAGCTTCCTGGCCCAGATAGGTCGTTCGTTCAGAAGCTTAGCGTGTTGACCCCGTACTTTGAAATATTTAACAGCAACTCGGAGTCGTTTGCCGAATGATTTGAAGTATTAACCCTAGAGTGTTAACCCAGTACCCTGGTCTTTTGTACCAATAACTAATATTAAGGTAGTGACTTAATTTAGTATTTATTTAACCAGTTATTTGTATTTTATTAAAACTACACAGTAAATGAGCTCTTTACTAAATATTAGTTATCTCGGTCCAATTTTTTACCAAAACAGCCTATAGTGCACTTGTTCTATCCTAAGTTGACGTTGACATTCAGCACATTTGATATAGAACACAAAGCCCTTTTTCTTGTAGAAGGATGTTAGCAAGTTTGTATAAAATACCTTTAAAGTCTGCGTAAAATATTTTGTGCAGAGATGTAGCAATAAAATTTTGTACACTGCATTGATTGTGTAAATTACAACAGATGTGACTTAGTGAAATGACAGTAACGCTAAAATAGTATGAATGATAAGAAACTGACTACATACTGTTAAAACTATACCGCTTTCTACAAAAAGTCAGGAATTGTGTAAATGTTGTGACAATATTTTACAATGCAGAAAGATGAAGTATCCGTCTTGTGACCTTTTGGGATATTTGGTCTAGCTTTGGACTTCACCTCAGCGACGATGTCTGAGATAGGGTCGCGGAAAAGTTCTTCTGAAGAATTTACAATTTCCTTTACATCTTCGTTAAAAACGCAACATCTCAATGGAAAGCATTTAATGGTCATTTGAGATTATAACTCAGTTCCTCTAAATTCTTTTAAACCTTGCATTTTTTTTAAAAAATTAAATGTAAAGACCCATTTACTCCTTACAACAACATTTTATATCATCAATAAACATTTTTATATCATCAATAAAGCTTTTAAAATAGTCAATATTAATTGTCCTGTACATGTACCCCTATAAACGAGTTTTTATGGTAATAAATACACCCCCAATAAGTCAAAACACTCAAGCACAAAAATATCAGCACAAATGTAAAAAGCAGGAAATTAATTTTCTTTGCCTAGAGTAGGCTTCGTCTCTCGTCACCTCTGAAGATGGGTACCAGAAACCCTCGTCGTTGTGTCCAGAAACTAAACGATTATGCCTGGATCCAACTGATCCCCACTATTCAAATCTCTGCAAGCACCTTTAATCTTTTACCCAGATATTGGTCTTGTACAAACTTAACATTCCATACAACTACACTACATGCATACTAGTGAAGCTTTAGAATTCGCTTACCCAAGTACCATCCCATCATTCAATTCAGTCGTGTAGTAACGGCACCTTTTGTCTAAACCTTAGCACCCACTCGTGCAATATCACATTTACTACTTTTCTGGTACGTTACTACAGCTTGACATACTTTAAAACAGGATGTAGTATGCTACTTTACCGAATACACAATAATTAATACACGTAAGAGCATATACTATCAATTAAGTTGAAGATCTAAGCGCGATCTCAGATCTAAAGGATAGAAAGCTTGAATATCTTTCTCCGAGTGTTTATACGGTTTTCACACCCCTTAAGGAACCTCTCTTCATTGAAAAGTTTATTTTTAAAATTACTTACACAAATTTTGAACGCAACGTCTGAAAAATTCCGAGATCATCATAATGTTACACTGAAATTCGTTTAATACCTCAACGGACGCGCGCTTCTCAAAACTGCTCGCCTTAGACCAATGATATAGTTTTCCCCCGTTATAACGCTCCACCTCTCAGCTATCTTTCTCCGTTCTACCCATATTTATTGTCTCTTTTAGAAACCCCTCTCAAGCTACAGAAAATCGATATTGTTGTTGGCCTTCACATTTCCCGTGTATCTTAGACGTGAATTGTAACCAACGCTTTCTTATACGTTTCCCTGTCTGTTTTACATTATATATCGTTCATTTCACTTAGTTTTCACGGCACTTGTTATTGTTAGCAGTTTGTCAAACTGACCATTGCAAACAATTTCATAGAAATTCTGTCTCAACGTATAATCAAGTTCCCTGAACCTGACATTTAACCAACAGGTGTTTCTTCAAAGCCCCTTGTTGTTTAGAATAACAATTCCGAGTTTATCCCATTCTTAGGATTTGTAAACGAACCGTTTTCGTTTATGTAAATGGAAATATGAGTTTAAATTATTGATTTTCTATACTTGAAAGCTCTGTTTCTGCTTCCATGCGCTTGATTTAAAATTATTACAATTTAATTATACAGATCCTTGAGTTTTTATGTACTCTAAAGCTTCTTCCATTTGTGCAATTTTAACATTCTAATTTAGAATTACAATATCTGTTAACAACCGTCCGTCTTCACTATCTAAACTGATTAATTTGGCGCGTAAATAAATTGTTGCTATATTCTATATACACAGTTGATAAAATTTTATTGTCTAAACCTACTTAACCTATAATTCCACGACAATATATATATATATATATATATATATATATATATATATATATATAATTAATAAGATGAAATAATAACTTAGACTTTTTAAGTAAAGCCCAAATGATCATTTCAAATCGAGCTAGTAATTGAAAGAAAGAAAATATAAGGTCTTGGACAGGATTTGAACCTGCATCTCAGTTTTGCCGGAACTGTGCGTTTACCAATTACGCTACCGAGACCAATGGCTATAATTGGGAAATTTGCAAATCCAAATCGTGTATAGTACTACATATAAACCTAACTGTTAAAACTATACCGCTTTCTACAAAAAGTCAGGAATTGTGTAAATGTTGTGACAATATTTTACAATGCAGAAAGATGAAGTATCCGTCTTGTGACCTTTTGGGATATTTGGTCTAGCTTTGGACTTCACCTCAGCGACGATGTCTGAGATAGGGTCGCGGGGGAAAAGTTCTTCTGAAGAATTTTTGGGCGCCGCTACATCTTCGTTAAAAAACGCAACATCTCAATGGAAAGCATAGCAATCCTCGAGAGTTATAACTACTCTAATTACTTATGATTAGTTTGCTAGAAAAATATAAAAGGAAAGCTGAAATAAAAACAAATATTATCACAATAGAGATCGCTATTGGCATTTCAAAATTACACCCAATTATGTGTATCAATACTTAATTACCAGTTTAAAATTACGCAGCAATTTTATTTACAATATCACCTTAAACTGGCATATTATTTCAATATCTAGTTCATATTCAATAAAAATCATGTAACAGTATTATAAGGTTAGATAAATATATCGTTGTTTTTCTTATGTGTCGGTATTAAAACATTCAAATATTTTCCTTTATAACTCATTAAATAAAAGTTTAGATAAAATTGTAACTGAATAAATTTATGAGAAAGCACATAAGGTCAAATATATACATTGACAACATCCAAACTGACTAAATAAATCAAGAAATTAATTAAAAATTTCTTAAGGACCCTAACAATTTGGTCATCAAAAGCAATTTTTTCCATTTATATTTTGTTAAAACTTCTACCACTAACAGATCTGAGAAATGATTCACACTTGTAAATTTCATATATATATATATATATATATATATATATATATATATATATATATATATATATATATACTTAGAAAAATATTTCAGGCAAATTAAGAAAAATGTTTCTAATAAAAAATTTTATTCATAGCATGTTGAGTATTAATCATTATTTAGTAGCATAAAAATTTAGCTGAAACATTTCTATGAAGCTTTACGAGTTAAGTTCAAAACTTAAAATATTATATTAATCATTGAAAACCCAGAATAATTTCTTTACTTTCAATTAAGTTCTCAGACTTGTTTACATTAAAACTGATCATATATGTAACACTGGGCTTTGGCACTACTTATGTTACTAATCATGACAAAATGAGAAAATATTTTAAAAAGCTATGCAAAACTATAAATAAGCCCTACTTACTATGAAAACCCTCATTGCAAGTAATACAAAGTTCTACATCACATTTCTTACACATTGTTCTAGTACTTGAAGTACATAGTTTCATTCCACAGTCTTCTTTTTTATCTGGTACGCAAATAAGCAAGTGATCTGTTGTATCAGATCAAACTGGATAGTGAAGCTCGTGGTCTACCGGCATCCTTGGAGCCACCTCCGTATATGACAAGATATTTATTGACTATTTTCGCTGAAATTGCAACTGAGTCATGATCTTCCAGATTTTCCGAAAATAACCCAAGCATTTTGAATCGACGCGTCTATTAAACAGATAAACAAAGACTACCACCACTTCTTTGAACGTATGCCAGTATCTTCCAATATTTTCGTCCATCAAATCCGTGCCTCCCATTTACGTATTGTATTTGCTTATTAGATTGGGTCGGGAAGCATCCAGAATTTTTGTCTTCTTTTGAGAATATCATTAACCCGAGAAAAACTGGTTCTACCTCATAACAAGTAGATGCAATCGTAACATTATTATAGTCTAACATTTAACAAATACTATTCCAGTTTCTCGATTAATTACGGAATAATATTCCCCTCGTACGGACTTTTTCTGGCGACCTTTTTGTTGGAAGTGATATGCCTTATAAAATGCCATATAAAATTTCGTCAGCCGAATTAGACCTGGGATTTTTCCTGGTACAGGTCAAAATTTACTAGGTGGTCATCTTTAGTATTTAGAACCACATTTTAAAACCAAATCGGATTGACTTTCCCCAAATAAATTGCTTACACGAGTGCCTATCATAATATTTCATCATGGATTCACAGTCATCGGCTGTCGAGCAGAAAGATGATTTAAATCTTGTTTTTCATCTACATCACCAGATTCTTCATTCGTGAGGGTATTTACTTCAGGAGGCTAGGTGTAAATTACCTCTACATTAACTCACAATGAGAAGAAATTAGAAGTGCTTTTTCAAGTGTGAACCTTTTCCTAAAGAGGAAAAACCAAAGATTGTTTTTATTTTGCAAATCAATATTCCAAGATATAAGACAGTAATGAAATGACCTAGCGATACATAATATGTAACGCACAAGTTTTAGAACATATCTTCAGAAGCTATATCATAATTATTTAATCAATAAAATCAGAAGCTCGAGTACAATGTATTTCAGTGATAAAACAAATCAGAAGTTTGTTATAAATAGGATTATTGTACTTACACAAAATTGATGTCCGTATTTTATCAATTTCTTTGCAGTAGCTTTATTATAATGTTTGACACAGTTACATAACGCAAGTATAACTGATAAATTTTTATTCAAGCTGTTGAAAAAGTGTTAGCAATGATACTTGTGATGCCACCAACCACTTAAAGCAAAAGCTCAGCTGCAGTATATTATTTTGTTTACTACTAAATTTGCTACATATATGTAATGCTGGGCTTTTATGGGTTAAACAAACAATTTAAATTTCCATTTTTGTTTTACTTCTAACAAACATTAACAGTTGTCACCAAGAGTAACAATTTACAGAAATAATAATAATTGCTAAGCTTGATTTACGGTGTAACCCAAATTAGTATGAACATTCGTATATACGTGAATAAAATGCAATGTAACGCAAAGAAAACAAGTTTTCTTCTCTGATCACAGATGTCATCATTACGGCATTCGGGCAAGAGGACATCGGAAAATGGTAAATTTGTCAAAATTTCAATATTAAATACCATACTATACTAAATGGCTGCATTCAATTAATTTTAATTGTTATTTAAACTGCAGCTTTTATAACTCAGTAAGGTTTGCGCTGAAATTAACGAATTATATAAATAATTCGAACCATTGATTAGTTTGAATTTTTGAGTTCAATTGAACATTGATACTCACCCAAAACAGCACATAACTACAAGACTTAACCTTGTATCGCATTTTCTTGTAGGGCTGACCGTGTTATCGTTCGAGACACAAAAATGATTAAAAATTTGATTCTACTATAAGAATTCAGACCTTGCTAATCGGATCGCGCAAGCGTTATTATAAAGCCAACGAATTCGTTTATCCACGAATATTATTGATAGAAAATCGCCTGTAAGATACACCACACATTACAGATTTATATATCTTCTAATAAAATTGCTTCACTGTATTAAAAAAATGTTTCAAAATGTTGGCCATCTACAAACTCTTTAAGGTGAATTTTTGCTGCAGTGTTTTGTATCTTCTGTAATGTCAGCGGAACTGTTCTTTTTCCAAATTGCATTCTACATATTCGTTCTCTATACTTATCACATTTCATCAAGTAATCCCTCTTTTGTAAGTTAACTTAAATTGTTTATTTGTTAGCTTTATCAAAATAATCTAATTCAATAAAAAAAGATCAAGAGAATCGAAAATTTTGAAATGCACGAATTAGTTTGCTTTTGTTTTCTCTTGGAAAGAAGCTGAAAATCTACACATTAATCATCTCTTATTTTTAATAAAAATCAAGACGAAGAAAGACAAAGTACTGATATGAGTCAATAGCAATAAAGAAACTGAAATATGAAAAAAGTTTTATTTAGTAATCTGTGAAGGCGTTCATAAGTTTGTGCTTCTATCACTTATAATTTGATTTCATTTAAGTTTATTTAGGTTCCGCCGTTCCTTTTAATTTGTTTGTACTGTTTTATAATGAAAAAAAAATTCATACTAGTTGTTTGAGTTACTAAATTAGGTGCTTTTCTGTAATCTAAAACATTATAAAGGATATTCTTTCTGGTACAAAATTGCTAAATTAAATTTTTTGCATAATCAGTACCTTATGTAGTAACTACACTTACTTTTCGTTAAAATAAACCTAATAGCACACGAGGGACTTCAATTTTGTAAAACTGTAAATCTCAAAACTACTCAGAGCGGAAATTGATTTGTTCGTGGCGAAAACTAAGGCAAAGTAAATATCAAAATTGGTAAAAAATATTTCTCCTATATTTGTTCTGTAAAAGGATAAACATAGAGTAGTCATACACTGCGCAGTTAGTATTCACCTACAAGGCGAAATTGACAAACAGTTAAGTTAAATCTGTTCATTCTATTAACGTTGACTGACCGTAACACATTTATCTACTTAGCTGATTTAACCGAAACTGAAGCTGTTTAGTTAGTCAAACCTCCACGCATCTAAAATGTCTAAAATTCATTCAAGGGAATTAGTTTGCCATTGGAGAAATCAATATTAAGTGTATTACCAACATTTATCTAAGCAGAAATAAATATGAACACACACCTGAACCCTTTATCAATAGTTCCTAATGTACTTCAGACTATAGAGTTTCGAGAACTTACGTCAAGGTATTTCTAGAAAACTTATCATTTATATCATAACATCACATTCTACAACACGTCAATTTAACTTTTGTCGTTTTGCAGAGAAAAGTTAAGCTAAAGATGTAGGAAGCACCTAAAAGTTGTAAGGAAATATATCTGGTGCATAAATATACACAACGTTCTTGTCAAAGTTCTCAATATTTGAGACATTTAACCTGCAGCTAACGTACAAAGAGTTTATTTTGATTGGAAACTTTCTATGTCAATAGCACCTATCCAAGTTTGACAATTTGAAAGAGATGTAATTTGAAGTATACAAACTGTTCATTAGTATATTGAGCTATTACACTTTTTTATTTGTCCGAGTTCTTGTTACTAGTACTACGAAATCTTTAACTGAGATGACAACTGACTTAAAGTTTTTAGTCATAGCAGGTAATTATTGCATTTTTAACAAAATGTATAACTTTGATTTCGTTCTAGCAGTTTGCAATAAATTGATCCATTGAAGTCAAGATGTGGCTTTTTTATAAACGTTTATCATTATGCTTAGAAGCAATACTCGTTTCAAATAAATACAAGTAGTGATTAAAGATTTTGCAAGTATAACCACTCAAAATAGAGACAGATTTTCCAATAAAAAATTGTTGCTATACAAACAAATCGAACCTGCATAGCCCAGATTGCAAATTCGCAGGTTTAGTATCTAAGCTAGGCGGTTTGCATTAGCAATTAGAGCGGAAAGAAGAATAGAGGGAGACACCATTATATGCGTTTTTAGTGTAGACGTAATGTACCGATATTTTGATACGTTAAAAAATTCCCATTACATATACCAATCACATTTCGCCGTTTAACGACTGAGAGCCAATGGTGTTTCTACACTTTGACAAATACGAACCTGGATTTTAGATAAGTGAATAAAATACTACAACATTTTATAACTGATAAAACTGTGGGTAGCTTTTAAAAATTCAAGCATTTATATCACAAAATTCATATCTTTACAAACGTAAATTCGTCTGTCATTTGTGCGAGTTTTTCATTGTATGTTACAAAATGCAAGTTGCTTAACCTCTTCACGTACCATTGGATATCGTTGAAATAGGGTATATTTTTAGAAGAAAAACAAGGAAACAAGGAACAAGGAAAAATTGATAAAAGTATATGTGTGGAGCACAACACTACATAGTTGTGAAACGTAGACAGTAGAAGAAACGGACGGAAAAAGTGCATTTGATTGTGGTGCTACAGACGTATGATGAAGATCTCATTGACAGACAAATTAAAGAACGAAGAGGTATAGAAATGGTAGGGAAGAAAGAAATATGTGGTAACACTAAAGAATAGTAGTATATGAAGATAGTGAATGAAAGTAGTATGTGAGCTAGTACTGACAGTAGTGTTTGATGATAATATTTGAAAGAAAAATAATCTCACATTATTCAAACTATTACACAAAAATATCTCTACTTACATTTCTCAAGAATTGGTCAAAATAAATCGAAAACGCTTATCAAAAATTGAAGAAAATTTTAAATATTTGTGCAAGGATTCACAAATTACTTAAAATTAACCATCACTACGTTCAGTGTCTTCAGAAATCAAAAATAATAATCATCTTTCCACAAGACTCTTCAGTCCTTTTATACATTAACTCCCAAATTACATGTCACAAATTAATCAGAGAAATTTACCATCAAGTATATTATAAACAAAGTTGATACTAGTCACGTACACCATTACCGTTACAAATAATTCATTTTCATAACAAAACACATGGTTGTATTAAACACCTTTCTTTACAGCGTGAAATCCATATGCATCTCCTTTACATCTATCACGTACGCCAACTAGAAATTTCTAATCTTCTCAAAATTAGCAAGTGTTTGTCTTTATTTTATGCTCATCATAGCAAATGTTAATTTTATTAACTAGAATAACTTTTCGAAAAGTTACGTGATCAAAAGCAAGCATCAATGTGTAAAAAGAAATATACGTGATTCTTCAGAAAGACTGAAAAATTAACTTGTTTGATAAATTATTCATGATGACAAACTAATTCCACTAAAAAAAATATCGGCAATAAGAGATTTTTTGTACAAATTTATCCATACCTGGTGTTTCGGGATGAAATGAAAATATTTTAAGGGCATGTCTAGGAAGCCAAAATAAGCAAAATAAGTTGATATGTTCATTTCCGATCTCCATGTGTTAACTGTGATAACGCTGTCGCAAATGACAATTCGAAACACATTAAGTAGACAAGTGTATTAAAAACTGATAATTGAGCTAGTTTTATGAGATAGTGAAAATGCCTCACAAATTCAGTCATAAAGAATATGCATATATGATTGTTCATTTAAGGTTTCTGTACTGATGGTACTGTTAGTGCAGTACAGAAATATCGACATCGTTTTTCGAATCGAAGAATTCAACCGGCAAGTTTTCAAACTCTTTTTACACATATTGCCGAAACTGGGACATTTCCAGTGCAAGTTGTAACGTGCATTTTTGTAGTTGAACATTTTACGCTATACTCAATTCGTAAATACATTTCTGCAACTACTATCTCTATGTTTTATATTTATTAACTCGTTTGCGAATAATCCCTTTATATTATATTACGCGATTATCGACTTTCACTCTCTACAATTTGATAGTGTGGTTAGGTGATCGAGATTGAAACACCTCCTTAGGTGAATGCGTCGTATTAAAATGAGTGGATATTATTAATTTTCTAGTTATCGATAAGAGGTTCTAATGGCAACGAGTTGAATAAACAGATCATTAGTCGTAGTTTGTTCTTTGTTCCTATATATTAATTACGGTAAAAATACTGTTTTCCTTTTGCTTTGAAAATAGTGAGAATTAATGCGGTATGAATTTTCGAATTGTTCATGAACAAGCACGACACGATTTTAGATGTTTTTCTTGTGAAATAAAAGTTGTATATTAACTGTAGTAAGTGTAGTGCTAATTCCGATTGAAGTAGTATGGTTTATAGGCGAACGTGTTCGGTCGACGCACGTGTGTTTTAAGGACATTTGACGGACGGTTTTATTGCTTACGCGTGCCTTACTAATTGTTTTTCGGTTGAGTTTCTGTTGGAAATAAAAGTGGTAGAACTTGTTAAACTCGACCTGCACGCGTGTTCTACGGAACATTTTGACGGACTTACTCTAGTGATACACGTGCTTTACTCATTGTGTTTTTTTTTTGTTGGTGCTTTGTCTCTTGATATTTAAACGGTGTGTGCGATCTAGTTTTGCGGTCCTTTTTCTTTTTTATCAAAGTAGTGCATACTTTGGATTATCCAAATACAGTTGATACTGTAGTTTCTGAATTTTCCAACCCCAAAGTATCTAAAATAGATCATTGTTTGCGCAAATTTCGTTATTTGCGAAATATAACAGATTACCGGTTTACAAAGGTATTGGTTGAAGTTTCTCACTGTTTTTTTGGATGTTTATGAAAATAATATACATTTGGTCCCAGTTGAAATTAAATTAGTGCTACAAAATATTTCGAAATTATTGTCTCAGGAAATAGAATTAACAAGAAATTTATCAATGCTACATAGTTCCGTCGCGTGATAATGTCTGCTGCTAACACCAGTGAAATACGTAGGTGTGATTAGGGTAACGTGTGATAGGTTCTATCAACACCCTCACAGTCAAGGTGAAATGCTGCGTTAGTGCCGGACATCGTGAATCCCACACTTCAATGGCAAGGAAGCGTTACTGAAGGACCTTTTGTAAGTTGAACTAATTCCTACTTGTTACTACTTTAAATATCTATCCGTTGCTTTGCCATATCTTTGTCGTTCTGATACCTTTTACAATAGAATTGCATGCTATTAAGAAACAAAAAAAGAAGAAAAAAAAATCAATGCTACTGGATTGCTCATATCAATTGTGTTTACCTATTTATCTTTTGTTAACATTTTGTCTGATTTATGTTTAATTGGTGTGTGAGGAAACGTTTCTGCTACTCCCCAATATTACCTCACTTTGTACTAAAAATTTTTGTATTGCTTTTACCATTGTTATATTATATAGATTATCCAAACAGTTTTTTTTACATTCTACAAAGTACTGAACAATCTATGCTCGATCAGCATGCTATGCTTTTTCTTTATTTCAAGTTTACTATTCTAATTTTTTTTATTGCAGGTATTGTTACTAACTCCTTACAGCCGCGTACATTATATGTTGGTCTGCTTTTTACAACCCCCCCTAATCTCCGATTGAGCCCTTTGAGCCCTTTGATTTTCTTGGTGTTACGCACGGCTACGAGCCAACGTAGCATAAATTTGGCGCCCAACGTGGCGGCCTCGAAAAACGTAACAAAGTATTGTTTATAAAAGCCAGCATGGGCTCGGTTTAGAACTTGATGAAGTTAGTCTGGTTGTTGTAGAGGATAATCCAGAAATAAGTACAAGATACATTGCAATCCCGTTTCAAATTCCACGCACAATGGTTTTGAGAAAACTAAAAAACAAGGTTTTAACGCTCTTCATGTGCAACAAGTACAAAATCTTAAACAAGGCGATAATTTTGTTAATGGTTACGTGGAAACAAAGGATTACTTAAATACATTTTATTTACGGATGAAGCTCAATTTAATCGAAATGGAATTAACAATTGTCATAATAATCATCGATGGTCCGACGAAAATCCCCATGCCACGCAAAAACACAATCGTATTATTTTCCAATATGATAGAGCATTTCGTTATTCAAATAATGTAAGGCTTTTTTTTATTACCAATTTCGGTGATTGCTGAATTCGTAGACGCGGCTAGCATCCTTGGGCACTAAGATCACCGTATCTTATATTTCTAGATTTTTGTATTTGGGGAAGGAAGAGTCAGTTTAAGCTACGAAAGTGAACACAAGGGATGGGTTACTAACTCGCATTCTTAATGCTGCTGCAGTCATTAAAGCGAATTATCGTTCACTAAAACCCGCTACTAGGTAAATAACGCGCAAATAAGTATAGCGAAGTGGGCGAAGGTTTTTTCCAAAACTTGCTGTGAATTACAATTAATTATAGTATCTCTGAAACAAATGAAAATCGGATTTGAACATGTGTCTTAGTTTGCCTATTTTTGCTTCCTACACATATCCTTACTATATTTCCATTTCCTCCTAAAACATCCTGTGTACAGAGTATTTTCGAAGAAAGAATTCAAACTTATGTTTTGAATAAAAATTTAAAAATTCCTCCAAAACCTTCAAACATGCGCTTATCTACCATGCAATCGAAAGTATATATATATATATATATATATATATATATATATATATATATATATATATATCGAAAATCCTTATAAGACATAATAAAATGGTAAGCCATAGAGTGAGAGCCCATTTTGCGTAGATGGCCATCATTGACATGTCTAATGAATTTTTACATTTTAAGTGAATCTTGCCGTAAAATTCCCTAGACGAAATTCCCAGGAAGCCACCACATATACGTTCATTTTCAAGTATAAGAAATCTTACCTTAAAATTCGGTTAAAAAATAACCTAAAATAAAACCAAAATTATACCTTCTAACAAAACACTTAATCAAGGAGGCGGTCTGAAACTTGACTGAAAGTAATAAAGAGCGTTTCAGTCTCTCCAAAAGTAAAAATAGTTTTAGAGGTTGAAAACAAATGTTATTTTTTTAAAAAGTAGGTTGCGTTATTCAGTAACAAAAAGCTTTTAAGCCATCGTTCCCTCGGTTATATACTGAATTAAATCAATAGAGTTCACTGAAAGGGAAAAACATAAAAGTGATATCGATTACAATACTGCTGAATTCTTTATTATCCAGAACGTTCTGTTGAAAACATTTCAAAATAGTTTTACACGCACACTAGCATAATAAGCTTTAGTAAACATACTTTAGAACACTTGCTAAAGGGTTGTGAGCTAAAAGTTATTTACTAAGTTCATTCGGAGACTTAGGAATAAGTCGTCAAATCTACACTTATCGTGCATTTACAGATTTCGTGAACAAGAATGTAATCGATTTCTTAGTATTTAAGAAAATTGAATTACCACATTCATAAAGTATTGGCATTTGTTAATATAAACACGCACAGATACACGCATCACCACGCACAATCACTCGCGTGTGCACCTACCAACGCATACATATACCCACACACCCATCTACCCTATGACGCTTTAAAACAGGTATGTGCAAAACTGTGTTTTATCGGAATTTATTGAATTTTACTTTGATTTTCTTGAACATAAACACACTACAGTATTTGTTCAAAATGTCATCCTTGAACTTGAATGCACCTGTTCAAACGACGTACATGGTATCCACGAACTGGCCTAAAAGTTTGATAATTACTTTTGATAAAATCATATACCCTGTTATGAGTGAAACAGGCGTTAAGACAATTTAAATTTTGATTTGTAGGGGCGGGGATCCAGTAACAATAAAAGGGTGGGTCGGCTAACTGCAGTGGTGAGGGGGGTTGGTTCCTATGGATAAACGAGTAAAAAATTTAAAGAACAATAACGAATTACAAAAATGATAAATAACCCTGATTCAAATTAAAAATTCTATATTACATTATCACTTATTCTGAAAAATTTCGTCTTTGTCAAAATAGAGGTGCGTCAAACAGTCTGTCACCGCAAACATTGTGATGTCATTTCAATGTGCAAGACTGTTATTTCGCATAAAACTCCCCGGCTTTGATATTCCTAAAGTTAGTCCTTATTACGATTCTCTGTCAAAATAAAATACTCCTTCCCGGCATGACTTGCGCTGCGATAGATTGATATCCTTTACAAATCCTAATTACCTACTTTCTAAATAAGTTAAAATAAAAATTCGCCTAAACTTAACCACTATTAACATTTCATTACACATGCACATACAAATATTCTTTTCTATAAATAACTTATCTGCAATCGGGCAGGTTTTTTCTGAACTAAATCCTAAAGAAAATCTTAAACCTAAACAATCAACAAAACTATTTGAAGTTCCACACTTCACTGTTTTTCTATTTAATTATTACATTAGTGAATCCTAAACTCTTGGTAATGTTCATCAAACAAGAAAACAGTTCAATACCAACGCTGCACTATCACCTTTTCCTATCCAAAAGACGTAACACCTACATATCTCTTAATATTTTACTACGAATAGTCTTATCCTTCGATTAGTGTCCCATTTAAAAAAAAATGTCCAAACATATTTACGTCAACGTTCAGATATAAATTATATCGAATCATAAATAAGTCTATACTGTTACTTACAGTTTTAATCATCTAATTCGAGTAATATCCAGACCCCACAAGTTTTCCATTCTCTAAAAGAACAGCTACAACATAACTCTAAGATTCCCAAATTAATGGCGGGATGAAAAAATCCATTTACACTCCCTACAAATGGTCATCACGATGCTAATTCCGTCCGCAGGCGTTTTGAAATTTACCTTGCAGAACCCCAGGCGTAAAATAGACAATTTTTCGTATGCCGGGTATTGTCCCCCTTTTAGTTGTGTTTCGATCCATTCTCTAAAATATCCTAGCCTCACTATATTCTCCAGATTCTACACCAACATCCCTTTCAACAAGTCAACTCACTTTTATCAATTCCAAATCCCCCCGTAAATTAACCCTTCTGGGGGATCTAGCATTAACACTCCCTCCCACTTTATTATATTTCTACATTTTCGATGTATTCAGGTGACCGATTTCTATAAGACTGTCCCTACAATACCTTGGTTGCATTCAACAAAACTCTGTTTTCTTCCTAACATAAATCATATTTTATTACGGTCTAGTTAATACAAAGTGTGTGGTTTCCCTTTTATGATAATTACAATAATGTCTATTAAAACTATGCCAAATTGCATGGAATTTATTCACTAAAATACAGGTGGGCGATTTGATTCAAAATAACTTTTGTATCGCCCAGAAACGTATCTATATTTGGTTGGACATATCTATAGCGCAAATAGGTCATATTATCTAGCAATTGGGTTATCCTAAAGTCTGCGCAGATAAATGTTGCACTTATCAACCGTTCGAGCCTCTTTCGCATATGACATACTTTCTGGATTTGGTTCCATGCAACTTACTTTCTTTCATCTCAAGGGACTCTCAAGATGATGTGAAGCAAGCTGTAGCTACTTGGATCCGAGAAAGGCCGTCAGAAATCATCTGCGACCTATGCAAAAGCTTGCCACACATTGATAAAAGTATTGAAGTAAAAGACAATTAGATTAATAAATAAATACCGAATTTTGTAGCTACAGAATTGTACTTTTAGCGAGTTGTATCTTATTCCAATATCTATATTTCCATATCCATGCTACGTATGTATGTACATAATTTATCAGTTGAACTTCGTACTATAGTTACATAGATCGAAACTTAAACTTTCATTTCGTAGTTCAGCATTTTCTTATGTTACAGATTTAGATAAGTCAAGGAAACCTAGTAATTCTACAACTAGTCTAGCTTCTTTAGAATCGTCATATTTGGGATGCATAAATTAACAAATTCACGGTTATTCCATAAATGTAAAGCTTACTAAAATGGCATTATGTCAGTATGCAATCCTGTGGTTATAATTGGTTTGTTTACATTCTTGTGGTTTTTAAAAAAATTTACAACCCGTTTTTTCAAGTTTCCCTATGTATTTGCAGAAATAACACGATTATACTTGTGGAATAAAAATACCGTTTTAATTACAAGTCTGGGTTTTTAAACAGTATTTTACATAAAATTAAGATTCTACAGGGTGCTTTCCATAACAAGTTAGTCCATTCAAGATTAAATATAATTTCTTTCCCATTTAATTGATGCTTAGCGTAATGCATCGCGTTACAACCTCTCATGAATATATTATTGAAAAGCAGTTTTAACTGTGCAATAACCAACTATGATTTATATTTAAAAAACACAACTTTATATCAGAACCGAGCAGGTCATTGCGTTCTACTCAAAGCAGTGCCAAGTTTATCCACATATTGCTGTGGTGTTAAATCCTACAGAAAATCATGAAAAAATTATCAATCGAAAATAACGAGTCGATATTTTGATTTTCCAAAAAAATATTACTTTGTTAAATACTGTTAAAACGAAACTACTAGGTTTGAAATCCAATTGTCAAGCGACTTAAAAGTTAAAGGTATCAAATTTTACGAATAGGGTAACTTCAGAACATTGGCAATACAAGGTGTATTACATTCCGCGAATTTCAGCAATTATTTTCGTTCACGTATTCCTAATTGGCAGATAGTTTATCATATTCCCCAATTATGCTTCACTTTTCAATTCCGTGGGCGAAAAAAACAGTAAATGGCATTAGAATAATATTATCAAATTTTCACATCGCTGTTATGAAACATGTGTCTTAACTTCGGTTCTAACGTAGAACACGGTGGACTGTGTCAGTACGCACAAAATTTCCTGTTTATTCTACAGAGTTTTTGTTAGTTGAATTTAGAAACATTTTAATAATTAGGGCAAATTAGTAATTTCAATGCAATCTACAACAAACTACATTTCTGATGTGTTAAGTTAAAACTATGTTAAAATCACATATACAATTCTTTTAAAGACACTATCAAGCACACCGATCCCACAGCGCAACCAAGAAAAATACAAAAAAATGTTAACTTTTTTAATTAAAGTGTTTCCTTCATACTATCTATGCGTGTAGGTATGTATTATATAATTTGTTGTAAAAACAAATCCAGAAATTTTACTTTGGTATGCATTTATGCAATAATGCCAGACAAACACATAAACCAATTTTAATTACTGCCAAAAAAATGTAAGCCTTCGCAAACTTACCACGTACATGCAACCAGCTTTTTTTAAAGTTTTCAATGAATTGGCGTAAAATGCTTTAGAAATTTTTATAAATTTAATATTCGATGCTTGAATAGACGAAACTGTTTTAAATTCGAAGATTACTTTAATAAGGGTAATAATTGATATGTATCATGGTATCAAGTTCTAGAGCCAAAACATTTTGCGTCGAGAGGTGTTATGAGTAAAATGAGCTTTAAGTTAATCTGTCATGGCAATCCCTTTCGATATTATTCCTACATGGAAGACAGTTATTCCGCATAGGCCTCCCTTGCTTCGGTTTCCTGAATTTTATCACCTTATATTTTACCTTTCTGGGAATACCTTAAAAACACTTTTTAATTACATAATAATTAAAAATTTTTCAAAATAAAATGTCTCTTCCAAATAAGATTCCATCACTGGGGAAGCTAGCTATCCTTTATAATAACCTAAATATGATCTTAGTTCCTAAATAAATTCAAATAAATTTCAACTTAAACTTAAGTTTTATTAAAATTAAATAATTTCAATGTACATACAAGCATATAAAAAAGGAATTCGTTTCTTAACTTCATCTGGTCAAGTATCATCACTCCAAATTTTCCCGTCTCCAGTATTAAATCGCATGACATTTCTAAATCCCAATATCTGGGAATGTCGATCATAACAAACATAGCATACAGTTAAATCCCCACTTTTTCGTAATCTGTTCATTGTCCATCCCAAATAATTTAAAATCGATACGTACATATTTCTAAATATTTTAAAATGATAACACCATAGTTAAATTTAACCAACGTTCGTTTCGTCAGTAAATTATTGCGCAATAGAATAATCACTTTCATGTTCGAATAACTTTCTAATTCATAAAATACCAACCGTATTTACATCGAAAACTCGCATGTACATAAAAAATATAGCACATAACTACTCGCGGTTTAATTTACCTATTATAAGGTTAGAAATATCTAAAAACGCCAGGTTTCCAATTTGTCAGTATTCCCCTTTTTCGTCCGCCTAACAACAGATATATTGATAAAACACCAAACAAAATTTCAAATTAATAAAGGGACGAACTCTCCAAGTCCCAACCCCTGTAACCGGTCATAACAAAGATAATTCCACAACAATATGGATTCAAAATACCTTGCCCGAATGAGGGTAAGTTCGTAAATTTGTTGTACGCTGCGAGAACATCTATATTTATTTTTTCCTTGAAGTTGCGTTTCGTTCAATGTTGCTTTTAACTTAACACCATACCAACCTCCAACACCGCGGTAACGTCCGCCGTCTCACTACTCGCTCGTATGTCTACATTTTCAATGTTTTCTTATTACCGGCGCACGAATAACTAATTCGCTTTTCGTCAGATCTCTTACTACATTATTGTTCCCTACTATATAATTTCGTTCTCACGATAAAATATATTTAATATGCTTACGCACAAGATTGTCCCGTTACTTTGTATGTAATGTGCATTGTGTTGTAATATTGTATTTTAATGTCCCTAGTGATCGAGCCGGACGACATGTCTATTGTAAATGATCTTGTTCATGCAAAGCGAATACATAGTGTCTTGCAATATTGAGATGTATACATTTGCGGATTTACATTAAGTCATCGTCCGGAATGTTTAAAGTACAATGTATTTAAATGAAACAAAGGTACACCTTATTATTCGAATTAATTTTAGAGAAACAAAATCCGAAATATTATGATTAATTAAGAATAATTATTCGTAAAATTTATTATACCAGGCGCGTCCATATTCTAGTTTGTTAATTAACACTTTAAGAAATTTTCTTTCCCCCTCTAAATTATTTCTAGCCAACGCTATGCGTTACAGAGTTCATTGCTAGTAATGTATGATTTATCATCATCATTAGATCTCCAGCCCTATAACTAGATGGACGCGTATTTTTATTGTTTTCTATTTTGAGCTCTAACCTACACATTACCCTGAAATTTCCACTGCCCATATCTTTCACTATATGCATGCAATAGTTAATCTAGGTATACGTCTACCTCTACCTCTTGCTTTCCTATGTCTGCTTGTAATATATCCCGCACGATTCCTCAATGCCTTAAAACGTGTCCTATCCTTCTACTTCTCCTATTTTTTGTTTTCCACAGGTATCTTACCTTCCCTACTATTTCTAGAACCTCATGCTTTTAACTTTGGCTGTCCATGCTATCATCACCATACATCTGAAGCGCCACATTACAAAAGCTTCTGCTTAGTGTTTCCGTTCTCCTACTGTTCCTATTACATAATCACACGTAAACATACGGTGCTGTGCTCCACACATATGCGTTCAATAATTTTTTTCTCGTGTCTTGTCTTCAAATATAGCCGCTGCTCTTTCTTGTTAGATACAGCACGGTTCCTCTTCTATTGTTCTCTACATAAATACCTACCAACACCAGACATTTGCCGAATATTTCTATTATTATTATTCTTATTATTAATATTATTTTCATTATTATTAAATTTTGCCTTATTAATCATTATTAGGCCCTTAATCTGGATACAACCCCTACGAAAATATCATTCGACCATGGTTGGAAATGAATCTGCAGCGTTTGTTTTGTTTAGTGGTATCCCCAATAGGCCTAGTCCACTTTCATAACATTTTGTAGCTTTACCTTTGTTGCTATAATTATTCTTATTATTATTGTTACTATTCATTAATAGTTTTCCGATTAATCTTTACGCACAATCAACATGTGGTGAGAATATTGCAGAACTAACATATATAGTTGTCTATAATAATCATCAGATTTAAGTACAACTACATTTTTTATCATTAGATTTTTCGTGCACCTCCATAGATTTCTATTCTGAACCAACCTACACATTTCTCTGAAATTCCCATAGCCTGCACCTTTTATTATCCGTGTGCAATAGTCAAACCTAGGTCTACCTCTACCTCTCTTTTTTCTATCTTTGCTTCTAACATATTCTGCACTATTTCCGCTTGCCTTCGTATGTGAACCTATCATCCCATCTCTCCTATTTTTTACTGTTTTCACATATTTCTTTCATCCCCTACCATTTCTAGAACCTCTTCGTGCTACCTTTGTCCTTGCTATCATCATCATATATCTGAAGCATAACATTCCAAAGGTTTTCTGCTTCTCCTACTGTCCCCATTACGTAGCCGCACAGTGCTGTGCTCCACACATATGCTCTCAGCAATCTTTTCCTTGTTTCTATGTTTGTTGTCTTTGAACGCAGTAGGTGCTTTTTCTTGTTAAACGCAGCGCGGTCTTGTGCTAATCTTTGTTTTATATCTTTTACACTTTTCCCATCTTGCGTTATTTGACTTCCTAAGTAGCAGAAATCATAAACCTCTTGTAAGTTCTCGTTTCCTATCTATATTCTGGTTTTTGACGTATTCTTTCTCCCTTTACTTACTAGTACTTTAGTTTTATTTTTGTTGATTTCATACCATATCTCTCTATTAGTACGTTTCCATTTCATAAGGAGCTACATCTAACACTTCCTTTATAGATGCTAATACCGCTATATCATCTGCAAATCTAAGCATATCAATCTTTTGTCCCTGAATAATAATTTCAAATGTTTTCCTGCATTTGACAGTATGCATTGCCTCTTCGATGTACAAGTTAACAATTAGCGAGGATAGGGCACATTCCTGTCTCACCCTTTTCCTAATATGTACTTCTCTACGTTCCTGCTCTAATTCCATTATAGTTGTTTGCTTTATGTATAACCTATGTATTATACCTCTATCCCTATAACTCATTCCAATCATTTTGAGTGTTTCGATCACTTTTTCCTATTTTACATTGTCGAACGCTTTTTTTCAGATCTACACACCTTATATACACACTATCTCTCTTTCTATTGTTTTTCCATTATCACTCTTAAAGCTAAAATAGCCTTCCGTGTTCCCCTGTTTCGTCTAAACCCAAATTGATATTCTCCTAGTATTTCTTCAGCTCGTTTTTCCATCCGTCTTTGTAGAAGTTTAGTTAATATTTTTGACACGTCAAACTTATTGATCGAAAATTTTCATATTAATCCGCATCTCTATTTTTTCGTATAGTGACTATAATACTACGTTTGAAATCTTTGGGTATCTTGCCTGTCTCGTGCACATAAGTTACAAGTTGGAAGAGAAGTTTTGTTATGCTTGTTTGGCGGCTTTTAGAGTTTCTGCTTGTACCTTATTTATAGCCAATGCCTTATTGGTTTTCAGACATCTTTAAGTATAGGATATCCCATATCATCCTTTTCAATCTATATAGTCTTGCTATTTAACCACTTTCTCTACATTTCTATAAATGTGCTCCCGGGTCACTTTTATTTTTGCTACGCGGTTTTATATCCCTATGATTTGTATCCCAGTAAAATAATAACAATCGGTTAGTACGAATACTAAAGGATTTTTTACCATTTTGGTAAAAAAACGTTACTACAAGTGATTAGTTGATTGTAAAAACCAAATGAATTTGTGTAACACATCTAGAATATCCAATTTCTGGCGACTTAAAAAGTTTGGTGTAAATAATATTCCGTTTCATATAATTTTCTATGATACGACAATCAACGGAGGGGCAATAACTGTTAAGCATATATGGCCATCAACTAAAAATTTAGCGCAGTAGTACCAATAACTCGGTATTACCGAAAGATGACCTTTTAAAAAATGGTTATTGTGGGTTTGGTTTCGTAAGATTTGGGTTGTTACTTTGGTTATCTTCTTTCCAAATTTTCATTGTGACGTTAGCAATTATTATGGAATTGCAAATAATAATAAATCTACCTTGTACCATTATTTGATCAACGTCATCATTAGGTCTTTAGTCCTGGAACTGGTGAGAGGTGTACGTCCTATTTTGTCTATTCAGACCTAACCTACACATTTCCCTGAAATTTCCAAAGCCTACAACTTTCATTATCTGTGTGCAATAGTCTAATATAGATCTACCTCACCTATCTTTGTTTCATTTCTCTGCTTCTAATATATCCACGCACTATTTTCTCATACATTAGTATGCGTCCTATCATCCTATCTTTCCTATCAACGAACTTCGTTCGTTTATGAAATCGATTTGTCGTCCGTCTGTCTGTCCGTCTGTCCGTCCGAGGCCTTTCTAATGGTCGGACATCAATGTGTGATACATCAATCGATTCAGCTCGGTGTCCTGAGCTTAAGTTTTGATGTCAGTTGAAATCGGGCCACGGGGACGCCGTGCCCCCGCGATATTCCGTCGGGAAAATTAAAATTTCAAATAGGTTCAAAATTAATGTGCGATACATATTTGGACTCCCCTAACATAGCTGAGTCGAAATATGGTACCCCCCACAAAATCTGACCACGGATACCCGACCCCCCCGGGGAATTATTTTATCTGAATACTTATAATTATTACAACATAATAATTTTAATTTCTTGAAATTGTTTTAAAGTAAGTCTACATTTGGAAGTTCGTTGCGACAATGCCTTGCATTTTCAACTTGTTTTTTACTGTTTTCCACAGATACTTTTCTTCTCTTACTATTTCTAGAACCTCGTTGTTCTTAACTTTGTCCATGATTTGATACAACAAGCATTTTTATTTTGTACAAAATGTTTGAAAGTTTAAAACATAATAGAAAGTGTTGACGAATAAAGTTTGGAAGAAAAATAAAGGGCCACTTGTCAAACGTCTCTAAGCAAAGCATAATCGCATTTCAAATTCATATGTAATCAGTCTTCTTGCCATACTACGTAGCATAGAAATCGGGGAGTTGCATCAAAGCAACCTTATATATATATATGAAAGTGTTGCACTACTTACCCGATTGATTAAATCCTACGCTCAATATCTGAAAATAAACTTTCACGCTCCTTCAGTTATGTTATTTTATACATAAGATGCACTACTCAACTTGACATAATTCTAAACTTACGGCCGGAAAATGTTGAAAAGTTGAAGAACGTTCTTTATAAAGTTTGAATAAGAACTTGAAACTTTTGTTCCTGACAATATTGTTATGGCAGCAACCGTGCATTTCCCTTATTTGCAAGAAAGTTTTCTTGTGGCTACATCTAAAACAAGCTTCTAATTAAAGTTCGTTAATATTATTCTAACGATTTATAACTTGATCCGGTGAAGAGCGTTTGTTAACGTGTTTGGATCTTTAGGTAAGTGTGATACAACGTTGAGCCGAATCTGACAGCTAATCAAGAGGCATTTGTCAGACATTAATGGTGGTTCATGTACATGTTTAACTTTCAAGTACACGCGTAGGCTAAACAACCCCTTAAAATAGAAACTAGTTGTATAAGAAATCAGTGCTATTTTAATGTGGGTTTCCGTATGCTAGAGTCATGATAGCTACAAGACTCAACTACTTACAATTAATCATAGAAAAAATGCGTTTCTAAGTCTAAGGACTCACCTGTGTATCTATAGTCAAAACCGTTTAAGCTGACCTATGACTCACCGCGGTACATTATTAGAAATGATAATGTAAACTGCATTGTCTTTGTCAGTATATGTAACTACTCTGCGCTAAAAAGGATGGATAGGAAAGAAGTACGTCTTTTAAAGATTAGTATGGCAGCATCAAAACGTATGTCTGTTATAACTAATATTTATGTATTATTATAACCTATAAATAATTTTAGTTTCCTGTCACTTTTTGTTGTCTTTTCACGTAGTTTTTGCTTTTTTGTTGTATTTACGTTTTTACATTTAGCTCAAATTGCAAATATATAACTTTTTAAAACCAAAAAGGATTTCTTACACATTGTAAAAGGTAAATACAGATACAATTAAACGTAAAATTTATGAGATGCACTCGAAAAGTAATACAAAAATTAATCGTAAATTAGTAACTGATTTTTATATTTTTAGGATTGCATGTAACTGCAAAACACTCCAAAAAGAGCTTGCTACTGCCGGCATATATGATTTTAAATTAACTAGCTTAAGAAGACTTTTACCTACCTTAATGTAGTAGAGCAATAGTACAATAAAATAATACAATACCGTTTTGTTTGTTTAATACTAAATTTGATTAAATACAAATTAAATATTTACAAATACACTTTTATATGTACAACCATACTTAAAACAGGAATAATATAAAATCCCGAAACTACAATTTCCCTGATAATCGTGTGCATAACAGTCTCAATTCCAACAGTAATCATTAGTCTTCAGATATTATCGAATCAGTTAGAACACAAGCGTCTTTATACTTAATGTCAATATAATATCTTGAAAATTCACTTTGTTTTCAAAAACCAACAATATTTGCGACACCATGCTCCGAACCAAAATATCCAGTTCTGTTGTACATTTCTATACCAAGATTTTATCTACATTCCTGAATTTCCATGTTATATTATTAATATCTTCATTTAAACACAATTCATCTAAATAAAATATTGGTCTATTTCCGATCCAAACTTCAATTTACCTTAAATTTTTTGGTTTAATTTTTATAAAAAAAAATTTATTTTATATTTATGCTAACGCCATTGTCAACTGCACATCCAACAAACATTTCTTATAATTCGTAAAAATTAAAAGATCATTTATAAAAGCCTTGGGGCATCTCAGCTCATTTGTCACAATATAAACTTAATGCGCCATTTTGTATAAACAACTGAACTAATCCGAATGCTAGAAATACGTTCTGATTGCATTGATGCATATGCTTTAACAAAATGCGTCATCGGTCAGCTTAACTGGTTTTGACTATATTAAATATTTTTTTCTAGTAAGTGAAAAGAAAAGTTGCAATAATTTTAAATAATTTGCAAGAAACATTAAACAATGTATTAAAAGTACAAAATAGTAGATCTCTGAAAAATATGACATCGGTTTACAATTATTGAGAAATTTATTATAGTTAAGTTGATGTATAGTTATGCACATGATTTAAATTTGTATAATTTTCCAATTAGCATCACCAGTCCCGGTGGCGTAATTGAAAGATGTATCGGCCGCGAAAGCCGAAAATATAGGTTTGAATCCTGTCTGGGACCTATATCTTCCATCTTTCGATTACTAGCTCGATTGGAAATGATCATTTTAGGCTTTGCATAAATGTTTGTTATTACTTCATCTTATTAACTAATACCTTAGTATTTATCACCTTGCATTGTGCAATTGCATAATATATATATATATATATATATATATGTGTGTGTGTGTGTGTGTGTGTGTGTGTGTGTGTGTATGTTTTATGTATATTATATATATATATATATATATATATTGACGTGATAAAGGGGTACGAGAGTTCATTGAAACCCAAATTCTATAAATAAAGCCCACCTATAATATAAAAGGAGGGAAAAATGGAAATTTCCGAAAATTCATGGTTACACCCTGTATAATGCAAGCGTACCTTAAGTGAAAGCAAACACACTTTTCGTGTATTTAGAAGCCTCAATTTATATCTATAAAACAGCCGTGTAAGCAGTATAAGAAAAATGATTAATCGTGTACAGTGTTTAATTTGCCCACTATTTATTTAAATTAATTTATATGTGTAATACACCAAGCGTGCTTTATTCGTTATCATTACTAATGATCCATATTATACATAATGAAACGCTTCATTTTGATGGTTCTTCTATAGTACAGTATCTGTGTAATATAAATCTACTTTGTTTAGTATCTCTAGGAATTTTGTAGCGCATGCATTTTCGAATCGCTAACGGCGAGCCCTTGGAGGTCATCAACGTTCGCTTTGAATAGTCGCAGCCACGTTATCAAGCCGTCAAGATGTTTTTGAAATTAGAGGCCTGCAACCTGCGATTAGCAATAGGTGTTTGAAGATTTTTTAAGTCAAGGTGGACTAGAAAATTTGTAATAACTTACATTAACGCGCGACGTAAAGTAAAGAAAAACAAGCACGAACGTAAAGCAAGCAAGAACGTAGCAATAATGTTACTTCATATACTGTGTGTGGTAAAAGATTTGGATATCACGGACATGTGGTTGTAGTTGCTGTTGTCCAGAAAATGTGTTAAAGTTTATTAAATTTGGGATGGTTAATGGTGTTGTTTGCAGCTTATGAAAATTCTAGGAATCTCTCGACAGAAATTAGATGCAGTTTGAATCGTTATTTAATTTAAGTTTAAATTTTCTTTGCATGTCTATAAAATGTCGTTGGTCTTTGTTGAACAGATGGTCATAGAAACGCGCTGTTTGCTGTATTGTTTGTGACCTGTTTCACCTTCGATCATTTATAAATCAGTATGCTACAAACCGTAGTTGAATTTTGTTTGATTAGGTTTACATCTACTGGCTTTGTCTACAATTAAACGTCAGATAAATTTAAAATTCTTACCGTTAGAGGATAACCTCATCGTAGTTTTTCTAAAATTCAAATGTAACATTTCTTAATCTTGAAGTTAGTTTTTAGAAATTTAGTATAAAGATTTAAATTCATTCAGTAATAAATGCAGTGTTTACATAGACGTTCATACAAAATTAGATCTTCAATATAGAAAGTGCTTAATAAGAAATATCAGTGAACTTTTGTTTACTCTTTTTTTTGTATAGAATAAAGTTTATCTCACTTCCTTACAAATTTAAATACAAGTTGAGTGCTTATAATGAACCTGTAATCTACCTAATAAGATCTGCCCAGCATGAAAATAATTTTAAATGCATTGTGTTTTTACTAAGTTCAAATACCTAAAAGGTGTAAATAGAGTTATGTTTAGTGAACTGTCTTTTGCTTTAAAAAGACATAATTTTGATTTCCTTATATCATTGTTGTTAATTTACATGTTAAAAACCATGATTATTGAATAGAAAGTTGAATTTTTGCTACATTATACAATTAGATACATCATTTAGACTTTTACTTTGGTCAAACGCGATCAAATCTAATAATATAAAAGAAGAACGTCTGGATAACAGTTCTTGTGCCAAAAAGCAAGAACTAATTGGTTACATAATATCAATTATTTTAAAGGACACAAACTGTGTTCTATATTTTTTTGTTTATCCTTTATAACTTCTTTCAGGAGCTGAGTCTTATTTTTATAAGACAGGTTTTTGTTAACGAAGGCAATCTTTTTTATTTTTGGGTTTCCTCGTCCGCGCTTAGAATATTGCTTTACCCTTAACTTGTTTATCTTAGGAGTTGCAACGCCCATTTAACTTTTAGTTTTTGTTTAGAAACATATATCAACTCCCCCCTCCCCCATTTCTCATTGCCCCTCCCGGCAATAGACCCCTAGCTAGATCGGAAGAAGTCCCTTTCTTCGATTTTCTGTGACGGAAGCGGAAGGCTTTTAGCGCGCTAGTTCGAATTATTAAAATCGTGTTTCTCGGGACTAACGTGCTAGAGCAAGAAAACGTTACACTAGCGCCCAAGAAAAAGAAGAAGTTAAACTGGCGCCCAACGCTGGAGCCAATCTTTTAAAAAAAAACGTTTCAATCGTTAAAAAATAATGTAAAAACGCATTATATGCGAACGCAAATCGATCATTTCAAGCGTAAATACAAAGCCATTTATTTTAACTTATTCATTATCATAAAAAATGACATTTCCCCTTGCATAATTTAGCGTAAAAATCATATCAATCCTGTTAAAAACTAACGCTTTATCTTAATTTTGTGTATTAAAACACGTTTTACCATGAAAATTTATAAAAATGCAACTAGTTTGCATTATAAAGCCATTAAAGCTTCAAACTAATAATATAAATTGACTTTTGCAAAACACAAATTCATTTTAAATAAAGAATTCTCTATAATATACGAGATTAAGAAGGAATTTTCGGGAGAATACGTCAATTTCGTATGAATTTATTAAACAAATAAACATTTATTCGAAGAAACGGCCGAAACATTAAAAACCCATAAAAAGTGATAAAAATGTGGATAAGAACGCGATTTAATAGGCTTACGTAATAGTGAGAGATACCGCGGACCATTAACTATAGATGTTTGAGAAAGACGGGCAGCGCTTAAAAATCAACACTAACGAGATAACGCGACGATTTAAACGATAACGAGGATTTCCCAAAAATCTTAGATCATTACGATGTAAAATGTTCCGTACGAGGCTAGAACGATCTAGAAAAGAAATAATTTTTATATATAAACACGAACTTTTAAGAAAGAGGATCAATTGAAAAGTTCGCGTCATCAACCAAGCAATATGTAAAAAGATTCAATGAATGAAATCGATTTGATTAAGTCGTGAGCATGTTGCTATGCGAAGATGTTATTTTTGAGTATGCGATATGCATATCGTAATTAATCATTACAGTGTAACAGTGAATAAATAAGTACATGTTAAACGTTGATTATAAAGCCAAAATAATCTGCAAAGTTTACATATGAGTTTAAAAGTTATTAAATGTAGTTATTGTAGTATACAATGAAGATGGTAATACTTCGATACAATGCTACTTGAAATTAATTAAGTGGATGGAGATTTAAGGGAATAAACGATTTTGCAAACTGGGATTTGAACGTCAATTTAAAAATAGAAGCAGAAGGTATTTAGTGCTATTAATTACGAATTGGAGAAGCGCTTTGTGGATTTTTGCAAGTATTACTTTTAAAATATTGTTTGTAACTGAAACTTGGGTATTTGTCATTTAACTTAAGGTAGAATACGTCTTATGTACGTCTAATCATTTAATTTTATTTTTGTAAGGGTATATTTACCAGGAAGCTTGTGATCATAGTTTCAAACACTCTGATTTTTTTTATAGATGATGTCAAGGACTTTTTGGTCAAACAAACCTTGCAAGCGTGGAAATCAAAGCCAGATAAACTATCCATAAGAAATTTTAGTTCTGTAACTTTAAACCTAAAAAAGGTGAGATACATGTTGATAATTAAGTAATAGGTACGTGTTAGAAATAATTTTCTGCGTAAAAAAGATTATGCTGTAAATGTTCTATATGATTTTGTGTGAGAGAAAATATTTCTGACTGTATAGGACCTTTATAAAATTGCTGTGTTTGATTTCATTTTTTAAACGCCAGCAATTCCGTTGAGCTAGCCAGACAAAGTAAACTTAAAAAGGAAGGTAACTCAACTATTTCAAATTTTATAATTTGCTGTATCTGTATGCCTAGAGACGTCTAGCGCCGGTCGTCGTCTTAGCAATAATTTAGCGGTGCATCGGCGCGGGCGTTATTACATCACTCTGAGCGGCGCCCCAACGTGGCTCATTATCACATCAATATATATATATATTACTCATATTTAGACCAGGGTAGAAAATTAAATAATCAAATCAAATAATTTTAATTACCGTGTATAAGGAATTTCATTAAATAATACGCTTTATTAAAACCTTGAAGCATAAATAAACTCGGTCGTTTCAGTAAAATAAGAAATTTAAATTATCTATAAGACGCTTTACATCAAAAGAAGCAGTATTGAAAAGCGCAGTGGATAATTTAATTATTCCTAAACAAATGGAAATTACGTGCAAAGTTTATATTAATTAACCCTATTTTAAGTAACGGTAGTAAAACAAAGTGTACATATAATAATTAATATTTAAGGTGTATTCGCTAAAAAATGAAAAGGATGGAAATCAATTTTAATTGGAGTTAATTAAACCGTTAATAACATATAATAAGCATAAAAGGCTTGTGAAAACCCAATAATAGTCAAATCGTAGGAAGGTTATTTAAAATGTTACGTTTGAAAACACCTGCGTGTTTTAAAAGGCAATTTCAAGTTAATTTGTTTGGATAAACATGTTGATTCTAAGGATATTGGAAACGATCAGATGCTTTAGCAGGAAATACAGAACACCTGCGTATTTTTAAAAAGCTCATTCTGCGTAAATTTGGCAAATAATTAATGTTTCAAAGAATCTTGGAGAAACCGGGACTTAGTATTTACGAGAATGTGCGATACGGGTTTATTAAACCCAGATAACAGTCCGCGTGGACTAAAATATAATCGATAATAAAGAATATAAATTTGCACCAATACGAACAGGTTAGAGAAGGAAAGAGAAAATGCGTCAAGCAAAGACACATATTGTAAAAGGGCGGGATTTAAGCAACGTCAAGGGGTTGCGATTGGTTAAAAATAGGATGCATATATCAGAGGTAGAACAACAATTTCTGTATAAAAGTAATTAGTTTTTCTCGGACAACTTTGCGAGCCGTGTTGAAATTTTCTGAGATCTCAATGGGGTGAGTACTAAATTCATAAAAATCGACGTGCAGGCTACAGACTGGGAACGTAGAATGAGGAATTCATTGGAATTACCCGTTTTAGGGAACAAAGCGACGTGTCGGCTATTCGCTATATATACAGGCGGGAATATGTGTTTCTCTCTTAGACTCTTAGACTGTCGACGATTCGATGCGTTAAAAGCTCGTGCATCCGCGACTTGATATTAAACAGTGCATTTTAGTTTGATTAAATAATTTAAAGTGTGCTAGTATATTTTAGTGACTCAAAATAGTTGGTTATTTTACGTGCTAACATGAATGTACTTCAGTGCACTTAGATACAAGGTAATAAAAGTTTATTATCACGGTACCAATTAGTAAAATTTACAACGACAAATGTATACCCAAAAGTAGGCAGTTTTGGCGTATATTGGTAATATTGGTAAAAGGAAGTATGAATTTCTTTGCTATTTTGCGGGGTGTTAATGACTAAATGGTTCGTAAATGTGTCTGCATCCACTGAACCAGAGGCAGATATACACAGATGAGTTCCGGAAAAGCCTAGAAACAACTTTAAATTAATGGTGATGAAGAACATTTTAAAGCGTTGATAACTTGAAGCTGTAAATAGAATCCGGTTGGAATGGTGTGATTTACAAAAGGGACGATTACACTGAAGCTACGAGGACAATAACCTTCAGGTAAATTGTACTATTTTGTTTGACATTTTTGTGTGTATTGAATGACTTTATAATTGATTTACTTTAAATGGACATTAGTGGAATTTTTCTAACCATAAAAATTTAATTTTAAGATGAAATTTGCTTGTTTAAGTAAAAGGGGTATTTTGTTTTGATGTTCGGGAATAGGATGAAACTTTGGGTAGGTCTTTGAGCTCAATTAGACAAACCTGGTTAATTAACGTAAAGGGTGGTAGATGCTCCTTTATACTCAGACTCCGGTCTGCTTATCTTGTTATATTAATTAGTAGGCATCCAACAAGGACTTTAATTTTGGATGCACAGTAAAATGATAATAAAATTAATCCGGAAATTCTTTTAAAACTGAATTTTATGTTCAAATTTAATTTGAAAATTTAATGTATTCTGAATATTGATGTAAATAGAGTTAACGTTGATGTTTGTGGTAGGAATGTGTTGTTTAATTTTTATGATTGAGAATGGAAGTTATCTAGAAGAGCAGCCGAGGCGATTAACAGAAGGAATCAACGGACCAGGTGATTTAAAAGGTTTCACAGCATTCTTGACGCCCAAACTGTGGGGCTCGAATGTTTTTTTTTCAAAGGGCCAGTACCTAGAGATATGAGAGGAATCACAGCATTTCTTGGCGACCACAACGTGAGGGCTCGAGTTCCAAATAAAATTTTTGTTATTTTATTCCAGGAAACTGGCGATCTGAGAGAGAGAGTTTCCGGTGTGTGTATAAATTTAAGAGTATTTTAGATGTGTGTGAGTGATTTGAACGTATGCAGAGAAAGGAGTGGTTAAGGAGTCAAGGAGTGGAAATTGGAAGTGACGATAGTGCATTGTGTGAGAAAATTTCGAAAATGGAAGAAGCTGGAGGCAGTAGAGATCAGTCGAGGACGGAATCAGGGATCAAGGAAACGAGATGATAATGAGAATGCTAGAGAGGATGAATGAAGAATCGAATAGAGCGAGGGAGGAGTCTAACAGAAAATTAGAACAGCTAAGCGATGAATCGAATAGAGCGAGAGAGGACTCAAATCGAAAATTTGACCGAATGAGTGAAGAATCGAACAGGAAGTTAGAGGAGATTAGTCAGAAAATAGATAAGACGAATCAAGAAGTTTCAGAATTTAAAAATAGTCTTACCGTAAAGATGGGGAAGTTGAAAATAGGGTTGATAAAATGAGCGTGATATTACAGGTCTTCGACAGGAAATGGGACATTTAAGGTCCGAAGTACGCATTTTTTGTGAAGAAGAGATTAATGTGAAAATGACTGAAGTGACGGACTCATGTAGGGATCAGTTAGGCAGGGTAGAACGTGAAGTTAGTAGTATTAAATACAACATGTCAAATTTAACGGGGGATGGTCCCAGATTTTCTACAGGTGGAGTATCATTGGACCAACACATGAAGTTTTATGGCGATAACAGGGTAAATCCACAAATTTTTATTAATAGTGTAAGAAATCTAGTGGGAAATTTATTTGACGAACAGACTAAACTAAATACGATAAAGGCTTTATTAAAGGACAACGCGGAAGCATGGTACAATTTAGTAGGACAGGACATAGACACGTATCAGGACTTTGAAGACAAATTTTTACAACATTACTGGAGTGATCACAAACAGGATCAGATTAGGGACGACTTGATTACAGGAAAATTTAAGGAGAGTTTGCAGGTTCTAGGAGCAATATGCCATCCGCAAGTACAGTGTGGCCAAACAACTGAATCCACCATTGACGGACAGACAGATTATCAAGTACCTATCACGACATTTTGAACTGGAAATTAGACAACACGTGGCCTTACAAAACATCACAGAACGGGAGACATTTTAGAGTATTTGCAGAGATATGACGATGTATGTGTAGGACGGACAAGAGAGATACGAGAACGAAACGTTAACACAGTTAGGTTTGACAACAGGACACCGAATTATCCGAGACGGCCTGACTACAACAGAAATTTTCGACCGAATTGGGAACGACGAGGACAGGAATACAGAAGTAATAGTGCGACTAGGGGACCGACGCCAAGACCTAGTTACACGCGACAGAACAGTTTACCGGAAGTAAACAGGACTGTGACCAGCACGCCGAATAGAGACAGGGACACGGATATTAACACGAGAAGGACGTACGCACAGGTTGTAGAAGGACAACCAGGACCAAGCACGGAAAACAGGATGAGACAGGATTTTTAGAACGTGACAGACCACTAGATTTCTGTGTAAATGTATACGAACATCCACGTGAATTTTTCAAAATTGAGGAGGAAGTAGAGCCAGAAACTGTAGAAAATTATGTTTGCCAATTATTAATTTAGAAATTTTTGAGAATAATGTAGAAGTATTACTTGATACAGGGGCAGAGGCGAGTTTAATATCGGAGGAATTCGTCAGCAAAATTAGGGATAAGGTTTGTGATAGAATTATGCCTATAAAACGTAGCCATTTAGTAGCTCCAAATAAAAAGAAGTTTGCTGTAGTAAATAGTGTTGTGGTGCTTAGGATAGATATAGGAGATTTAAGCTGTGAACAGGAGTTTGTAATTGTACCTGGACTGAAGTTTCAGAGCATTTTAGGTGTTGATTGTATGATGAAGTTAGGGTTTTGATAGATATGGAAAGGAAGGTAATAAGAATTAAGGATAGGGTAGTGCCATGGAAAGGCAGTTATGAAGTCACAGAGGATGACACGGGGTTTAGTATTAATGTAGTAGAGGTAGAGGATGATGAAGGTAAACAGATCAACACGATAAGATGTCCAGAGGATAGGAGAGTAGAGGTTCAAGCTTTATTACAAAAACATGCAGAAGTAGTGGGGTAGAAGCAACAGCAGCATATCGGGAGCAGGTGAAGGCAGAATTAAATAAATTTTTGATGAGGTTAAGTGGCAAGTTTATTTTAATAAGGTAGATTTAAGGAATTCATTCTGGCGGATTCCGTTACACAAAAATTCTAGAAGGTACATAGGATTTTCCGTAGAGAGAAAAATCGATAATGTTAAGGTAGTATCGTTTGGTTTGTCGGCAGAAAGGGAAACAATAATAAATGAGAAACAGACAAGTGTAGGGCATGAAGAAGAAGCAATATGTAAGAGTCAGGATAATAGGGATGATAAGTTTATGGTATGTGAGATAACAAGGATGTTAAGTGTAGATATAGAAGGGGGAGAGATAGGGATGAAGAGTATTAGGATGGTGAGAAGAAAGACTTGGAGGGTCAAGAAGAGAGTTAGATTTAAATAGGATAGGGATAGCATAGGTGTATATAAAAGAGTAGAAGTAGGGGTTTATAGAAAATAAAGCTAAGTATAGGATAAATATGGGAGATAATTAGGAATAGGTTTAGGATGAGGATAAAGAGTAAATGTAGGAAGAAAATAAGATAGGTTAAGTATAGATATTTTATATAAGATTAGTGGAGAGTTAGGAATAGAGTAAGAGTAGGATAGGCATATAGGATTAGGTAGGGGGAAGTAAAGTATAGTGAAGAGTAGTTAAAAGTTAGGAATAGGATAGGTATATAGGATGTATATAGGATTAGATGAATAAGTAGGATGAAGTTAGGGATAATTTCAGTTTATAGAAGTAGGTGAGAGTTAGGAATAGGATAGGGATATAGGATAGGTGTAAATATTTTTTTTTGATTGGAGACAAAGTAGCTAAGTTAGATAGATAAGGATAGAGAGAGATAGGCAAAATTTTGTAAAGATTTTTTGGCAGTCTAAATATTTGATATTTGCATTCAAATAAGTGGGATTATTTGTATTCAAATAGGGGAAAATACTCATATTTAGACCAGGGTAGAAAATTAAATAATCAAATCAAATAATTTTAATTACCGTGTATAAGGAATTTCATTAAATAATACGCTTTATTAAAACCTTGAAGCATAAATAAACTCGGTCGTTTCAGTAAAATAAGAAATTTAAATTATCTATAAGACGCTTTACATCAAAAGAAGCAGTATTGAAAAGCGCAGTGGATAATTTAATTATTCCTAAACAAATGGAAATTACGTGCAAAGTTTATATTAATTAACCCTATTTTAAGTAACGGTAGTAAAACAAAGTGTACATATAATAATTAATATTTAAGGTGTATTCGCTAAAAATGAAAAGGATGGAAATCAATTTTAATTGGAGTTAATTAAACCGTTAATAACATATAATAAGCATAAAAGCTTGTGAAAACCCAATAATAGTCAAATCGTAGGAAGGTTATTTAAAATGTTACGTTTGAAAACACCTGCGTGTTTTTAAAAGGCAATTTCAAGTTAATTTGTTTGGATAAACATGTTGATTCTAAGGATATTGGAAACGATCAGATGCTTTAGCAGGAAATACAGAACACCTGCGTATTTTTAAAAAAGCTCATTCTGCGTAAATTTGGCAAATAATTAATGTTTCAAAGAATCTTGGAGAAACCGGGACTTAGTATTTACGAGAATGTGCGATACGGGTTTATTAAACCCAGATAACAGTCCGCGTGGACTAAAATATAATCAATAATAAAGAATATAAATTTGCACCAATACGAACAGGTTAGAGAAGGAAAGAGAAAATGCGTCAAGCAAAGACACATATTGTAAAAGGGCGGGATTTAAGCAACGTCAAGGGGTTGCGATTGGTTAAAAATAGGATGCATATATCAGAGGTAGAACAACAATTTCTGTATAAAAGTAATTAGTTTTTCTCGGACAACTTTGCGAGCCGTGTTGAAATTTTCTGAGATCTCAATGGGGTGAGTACTAAATTCATAAAAATCGACGTGCAGGCTACAGACTGGGAACGTAGAATGAGGAATTCGTTGGAATTACCCGTTTTAGGGAACAAAGCGACGTGTCGGCTATTCGCTATATATACAGGCGGGAATATGTGTTTCTCTCTCTTAGACTCTTAGACTGTCGACGATTCGATGCGTTAAAAGCTCGTGCATCCGCGACTTGATATTAAACAGTGCATTTTAGTTTGATTAAATAATTTAAAGTGTGCTAGTATATTTTAGTGACTCAAAATAGTTGGTTATTTTACGTGCTAACATGAATGTACTTCAGTGCACTTAGATACAAGGTAATAAAAGTTTATTATCACGGTACCAATTAGTAAAATTTACAACGACAAATGTATACCCAAAAGTAGGCAGTTTTGGCGTATATTGGTAATATTGGTAAAAGGAAGTATGAATTTCTTTGCTATTTTGCGGGGTGTTAATGACTAAATGGTTCGTAAATGTGTCTGCATCCACTGAACCAGAGGCAGATATACACAGATGAGTTCCGGAAAAGCCTAGAAACAACTTTAAATTAATGGTGATGAAGAACATTTTAAAGCGTTGATAACTTGAAGCTGTAAATAGAATCCGGTTGGAATGGTGTGATTTACAAAAGGGACGATTACACTGAAGCTACGAGGACAATAACCTTCAGGTAAATTGTACTATTTTGTTTGACATTTTTGTGTGTATTGAATGACTTTATAATTGATTTACTTTAAATGGACATTAGTGGAATTTTTCTAACCATAAAATTTAATTTTAAGATGAAATTTGCTTGTTTAAGTAAAAAGGGTATTTTGTTTTGATGTTCGGGAATAGGATGAAACTTTGGGTAGGTCTTTGAGCTCAATTAGACAAACCTGGTTAATTAACGTAAAGGGGTGGTAGATGCTCCTTTATACTCAGACTCCGGTCTGCTTATCTTGTTATATTAATTAGTAGGCATCCAACAAGGACTTTAATTTTGGATGCACAGTAAAATGATAATAAAATTAATCCGGAAATTCTTCTTAAAACTGAATTTTATGTTCAAATTTAAGTTGAAAATTTAATGTATTCTGAATATTGATGTAAATAGAGTTAACGTTGATGTTTGTGGTAGGAATGTGTTGTTTAATTTTATGATTGAGAATGGAAGTTATCTAGAAGAGCAGCCGAGGCGATTAACAGAAGGAATCAACGGACCAGGTGATTTAAAAGGTTTCACAGCATTCTTGACGCCCAAACTGTGGGGCTCGAATGTTTTTTTCAAAGGGCCAGTACCTAGAGATATGAGAGGAATCACAGCAATATATATATATATATATATATATATATATATATCCCATTTTGATAATTAAGTAAACATATTTATTACAAATAATTTGATATTTAAAAAAAACTATGCTGTAAATGTGCTATATGCTTTTGTATGAGAGAAAATATTTTAGACTGTATAGATGTTTCTTTGATACTGCTGTGTCCGATTTCATTCTGTAATCTCCAGCATTTCCGTTGATATAGCCAGGCAGAGTAAAGTTAAAAAAGAAGGTAAGTCAACAATTTCAAATTTTACAATTTGCTGTATCTGCATCACAACACTTTTTTAGCGACGCTTAACGCCGGCCGTTGTCATAGCAATAATTTAGCGGCGCATCGGCGCGGACGTTATCATATCACACGTATATATATTATACAGGGTTATTATCTACATGCACGCACCTGGGTTTTTGGCTTGTAGATGAATGGCTAAAGAGTACGCTTGTATTATACAGGGTTTACCTATAAATTTTCGGAAATTTCTATTCTTTCTGGTTTCTTTTATATTTCAGTGGGCTTTATTTGTAGAATTTGGGTTTCAATGGCCTCTCGTGACCCCTTATCACGTCAATATATATATATATATATATATATATATATATATATATTAATAGCGAGGAAAAATAATCCACATTTGGAATGCAAATGCATGTTTATTAATATATATTAACAGTTATAAGATGAAATGAAAACCCAACCTTTTATGTATTGACATTTCAAATCGAACTGGTAATTGAAAACCGCTAATATATATATATATATATATATATATATATATATATATATATATATATATATATATATATATATGTATAAAATAATCTTGAGAAAATCCACTATATTATCCAAGTATGAGAATCGTTACAAATCACGTAGTCCAGACTAATAATAAATGTTGAGTTGAGTTCACAACAAAGTATTTGATTCGTCGAGCCCTCATCGATGCGAAATCGATCTGCTTTACCGTACATAAATTTCAAACATTTTAATCATTAAATATGTCTAAACGTTTCCTTCCAAATTGGAAATATATTTCACTATCTCTGCTTATCATGCGAAAGTTAGCCCTTATTCAACGAAATAACAAACAACTACGTGACTTTCTACCTGTAGCACGCTACAGTAAAATAAATGCAATTTTTTTAGTGAAATAAGTGACTTTTTCTATTAAAAATTTTGCCCTAAAACTGAATGAAGGATATATATATATATATATATATATATAAATATATATTAGAGCAAAATTCTAATTACACACACGCATACCCCCACACACACAAACACATGCACACACACGCTCGCACACACGCGCACACACAAACGCGCGCACACACGCACGCACACACATACGCACGCACGCACATACACACACACACGAAATATAATTTATTTTACTTATAATATTCTAAATGTAATTTTAAATTTCACGTAGCATATTTTTGTTGTGTAAAATATTCATATAAATTTTTGTTTACTAGAGACCTATATAATAAATAATACAAACAAGAGAAGTAAATACCAATTAACGAGACCTTTGACAGAAGCGGAATTACGAGATGTAATTGAAAACGATTTGTACGATGAATTAAGAGCTAGACAACAACATAAACACAGATGATGAATCTGAATACTATATAAAAAAAGGAGAAAAAACACATGTGCGTGGTTTAGATGTAAAACATGAACAGAATAAAATTGAGAAAGCACAAAAAACTGTTGACACACCAGAAAAAGAACTAGAAACAAAAAGAAAGTGGATAAAAGGGGACCAAGACGCTTATATGCCACAATACAACTATCCTCTGGGTGTTAATGACGATGCATTTCAATATTCTCCAATAGTTTTGGAAATTTGTATTGAACTTTTATGTGATTCTTTAGATAATATTGCGTGTTAGTCCTTTTTATAAGCAATACAAAAAGACAAAACTCTCAATTTAAGGAAAGAGAAATAGCCAACACGTATTAGGATAAACTTTGTAATGGGCTACCAAATAGTACCGAACACTAGACAACTTCTAGAGATTTGAACGTATCAAGTGTGTCAGAAACCATGTCACGGAATCGATTTCAGCATTTTCTACATTTCTGGTATGTCAATGATATCAGTTTGCTTATCAACGTTAACAAGGATAAGTTTTATAAATTTCAGCCTTTCATGGATACCCTCAACAGACAAGTTTGCAAGCCATTATTATGGAACAAAAACTTAGTGTGAATGAATTTATTATCAATTCAAGGGGCAACACTCCCTTAGGAAGTATAATCCAATGAAACCAATTAAGAGAGTTTTCAAAATTTGGTGCCTCTCAGATCAAACAAGTTTTGTAAAACAATTTAACGTTTATTGGTAACGCCGGCAACAAATTCCTTTTATTTTAAAAATTACAGTTTATTAATTCGATAAATTATTGGCAGAATAGCATTCAATTCAGGTTATTTTAATTTATAGATAAATTGAAACATATGCCAATTCTGACAATAACTAAATTAAAACAGATAGTAACAAACATCGGTGTGATTCGGTTCGCTAGTAAATTGTGGCATCGGTGTGTACGTCAAAATAACCCCTTGCACCCGTCTTAGAGTGGGTTCGAAAACGTTAAATTTCTAAATTGGTGATCCTTGCCTTCCTTCAAGGACCATCCCAAATCTCACCCTTTAAACGCCTATTTAAAGTGAGCTGCAGATCTTGGGTAAGTTCATTGCTTTATTTTTGTTTGTTCATGTTTAAAAAATTACAGTCCACTGTGTCTTAACCGAGCGCTAATATTTATCAAGGCAGAAATCAAACGGCAGACGAGAAATTTGTTAATTTTAATATGGGAGAACGTGTAGTGAATGCTGTTTTTAACAGAACGCCAGTGGGGAAAAGAAAGAATAATTTAATTCGACAAGGATTTTTTTATTAACAATTTTGCGTTAAAAATTCCCTATTTATTTTCAATTACAATTAATCAAATTAATGTGGTTAAAGAACATTTTTAAAAAACGGATAATAACAAGTATTCTATAACACTGGTACTGTAAAAATACAAATGACCAAATCTAAAATATTCAAACCGGGTTTATTTAAGAAATGATATGTATGAGATATATTTCAAAATAAAAAAAAAAAGCAGACCGCGAAATTTTAGACAAAATCAACAAAAGCGCCATTATTTATAATTATTTTGTCTTTTGTTGTTCGATGCAGTATAAGATTTATCAATTAGTAAGAGCTCAATTGATTATATAATTTGCCCAAGTAATTTTATTTTATCTTTGTTAAATTTATTGAGAGAGTAAGTATGTTTAACTTATTTTTGGTTTACTAAGTTTAAAAAGGGTAAAAGTTGGCGTGCTTTGAGTGTTCATCAAGAACTAATGTATCTCATGTAAAATTGTTGAAAAGCAAAATTTAGCAATTTCCGTCTAGTTTCGTCTTTTATTCGAAAGGGCGCTAACCCCCTTCTTTACTTTTAACCTTGGTTAGGCGGCGCCCAGTCTACTTCATCTTTTAGTTTGTCCTCTATTTATCCTTACCCTCCCTCACTCATGCCTCTACGGTACTAATGCCAGATAGCTATTCTCTTGCGGAGTTTCTCCCATTTACGTTAGCCATATATTCTTCTCCGTTTGTGGGTAGATTTCAGAAGAAAAAGTCTTCTATTAACATCTCGATGGAACCTTTTGACAAAACTTCACCATTTAAACGTTTTGTCCACATCTCAATGTTAAAAATGCACAAGTTGGTTAAAATAGCATGTCTCCAACCTTACTAATAACAGAGATATCCTGAAGTGCAGGGAAATTTAGACCCTACTCTAGTGTACAAAAATGTTCTGGCAATAATTTGGTATGGATTGTCGAGTTCTTCAAGTCATTATTTTTAAAATACAGAAAGTAAATAATTGAAATATGAAGTTTAAAACGAATGCAGCTAAATAAAAATTAAGGAGTAGAATGTGATATAAATGCAGAATCCACAAAGGACCGCGACAAGCTAGCCACTTTAAAAACTTGTTAAACGTTAAAAAGAGCATTTACTTGAAGTTTACTAGCCATGACGTCTAACTTCAGCTAACGTTCAGAATTGTTTGATGTAAACCGCAAGCTTAACTGTATACTCAAGTAAATACTCAAAGCAATATATTACCATTAATAATTACTACAGAACTTGTAAGTTTCAAGACAAACTGGTATGTCTACCATAAATTTGAAAATTACGTGCTCGATTAAGACCCCTTGCTTCCACAACTAATGGTAATTGCAAACTAAATTTACTACTAACGGGATCAAGTGCGAAAAGCCTTTCTTGGTAAAGAGAAGAGCGTACTGGTTTACATATTCCCCAAATATTTGTAGCGTATTTTGCAGTATTCGCCCCTTATATTATAATTTAAATTAATTTCTCAATTCTTAAGCAATAGAACGTATTATGAAAATGCATTTGTATAAATCCGAACAAAATTTAATTTTCAATTACTGGATGTTTACAAGTAGAAATAGAGGTTATTAGATAATAGTTTTAAGTAGTTTCACAACCTTAAAGTCGAACGTTTATGAAAACCGCATGCTTTATATAATTCATTTATATTTGGTTTTTAAATGTTCCATAATCTTTGGCTATACTTTTATAGTTTTAATGTATAGTGGCATGACTTTAGCTATAGCCAAAATTTATTTTCTTCCTGAAAAACTTCTTTGTTCATAACCCTCTATACCCAACAGAGCTTTCTGAGCGCCGGTGTCTCAATCACGCTATAAGTGAAGCACGCACACATACATTTCCTTTATTACTTTTCTATAGAAACATCCACAGAAAGCTTTCTTTCTTGTTAAACCGTAGAGGCTAACTTGTGAACCTTTATATTCTTCTTCCTTTGGCTTAGGCAATGCATTTAAAATTGGGTTTTTATGCTTTTTTAGTTCTTCTGTCATAACCAAAAGAACCATTCTTGTTTCTTTTATGCTCCTTGCAATGTTGTATTTAGTAATTATCCTTATTATAAAGAAGAATTAATTTATTCATTTTAAAAAAAATTTTATCCGTATTTATTGCCTATTAGTGCATTCCTTTGTGATAACATTTGCGAATATAGTAAATAAGTTTAGTAAAAAGCAATAACTTTACCTTCTAATCCTTTCTGTGTTAAATTTCTATGTTATTTTCGTCTACTCAAATTTCAACAACACGTTTTAACTTTCATTAGCATTGTATTTTACGTACGTTTTGATTTGATGATGTTAATGGCTGTATTTGACTTAGAACATCACCACATGATTAGTGTCTTTTACGCTATGTAGAATATGGCGTTTTAAACAACGAATTGAGTTTAAATACATACCTATAAATTTTAAAACATTTTCGGTAAAATGGCAGTTGCTATTTCCTTAGTTACATAACATCAATTGATAAATGATATAATTAACAAAGCGAGTCGTCAACATAAAATTTAATAAGTATTTAGATTTAGTCTAAGATAGAAAATTGATATATCAGTTCGCAGAACTAAATGTGTTTGTAAATGGTATATTTGTATTAAGCATATGAGGGCTGTTGCTAAAATTTTGGATGTGGCACAGTGTAGTTATCATTTACTTGACATATAAAAATAATAGTAGAAGAAACATGGATCTAAATCGTGAGTATTTTCGAAGAATGATTTTGTTGTATTTTAGACCTATAAAGTGAGGTGTTTCAACGATGATTTAAAAAGTGCTCTTAATAATAAGGCACTATCAAAAATAACCGTGTTTCGGTCGACATAAGAATATCACACAGCAAAATAAGAATCTGAATACTAAGAAAACAACAACGGAAATCTGCATATAGAAACTAAAACAAATGTTAATCGAATTAAGAGCCGCATGAACATTTAGAAAAAAATTAGCTGCCTCCAATAAACGATGGAAAAGATATTTAGAAGATTTATATAAGGGAGACGATATGGATTAGTTAGAGAAGGACCAAGAATAGGATGCAGAAATAGGGTTCTCAATATTAAGAGAGGAATTTGATAGAGCTGGTAGCGCCGGGGATAGCCGATATACCCGCAGAATTAATAAAATATGTAAATCAGAGAACTTTAGACAGAGTATATGAACTACTAAAAGTAATATATGACACAGGTGAGGTTCCAAGAGATTTCAAAAAAAAAAAAAATTATCCCAATCCCAAAAAAGTCAGGAGCTGATAGGTGTGAGAATTTTAGAACGGTTAGTTTAACTTCCCACACTTCCAAAATATTAACAATAATAATTAAAAATAGAGTAAAAGCTTTGACTGAGAATTATTTAGACCAAGACCAATATGGTTTTCGTAAAGACAGAGGGACTAGAGAACCGATACTAATAATTAGGGTAATTATCGAAAAACGGTTACAAAAAATAAAAAGACTCATTTCGCGTTTGTAGATTTAGAAAAAGCATTGGATAGGGTTAATTGGATTGTTATGTTCAGGGTTTTGCAAAAAATAGGAATCTCTCACCTATGAGATAGAAAAATTATTTACAATCTATATAAAAACCAAAGCGTATTAATTAGATTTGATGAAATATAAACGAAAGCTAAGATTTAAAATGGCGTTAGACAGGGCTGAATGCTATCTCCCTTGATTTTTAATGTTTATATTGAGGAAGCTTTAAACTTAGTTAGAGAGAGAAAAGAGATAGGTATTAGTGTATAGGGACAGAAAATACACATGTTACGTTTTGCAGATGATATAGCCATTATAGCAGAGTCTAGAAAAGAGTTAGGAGAGTTTTTAAATATTTTAGATGAGGTACTACTGAGTAACTATAGTATGATAATTAACTCAGGAATAACAAAGATAATAACAAGTGAGTTACAGCCTAGTTCTAAATCAAAATTAAAAATAGGTAATACCGAGTTAGAGGAGGTAGATGAATTTTGCTATTTAGGTAGTATAATTACAAAGAACGGACGTAGCAGAAGAGATATAGTAGCTAGAATAGCTCAAGCTAAAAAAATGTTTTTAAAAAAGAAAGACTTACTGATAGCTAATAGTATTAGTTTAGATAATAGAAAAAGTTTCTTATAGTCGTACGTATGGAGCGTTCTATTATACGGTAGTGAGACTTGGACAATTAAAGAAGTAGATAAGAAAAAGATAGAAGCTTTTAAAACTTGGTGTTATAGGAGAATGTTAAAGATTAGTTGGACAGATAGAGTAACAAACGAGGAAGTTTATAAAAGGATAGGTGAGAAAATCTGTATGTGGTAACAATTAAAGGTCAGGAGAGATAGAATGATAGGGCACCAGTTAAAACACGAGGGACTATTTAGTAACGTCTTAGATTAGAGACTACCAAATAAAAATAGAGTAGGAAGTCCTAGACAAAGCTATATTAGTCAAATTATTAGAGATTTAGGTTGTGAAGAGTATGTAGACCTTTTTAGACTAGCTCAGAATAGAAAAGAATTCAAAGCTGCGTCCAACCGACCTTAAGTATGTTCGAAAACAAAACAAAAAAATAAATAAAAATCATTTAACTAAATGTCACCATGACATAACTCACCATTAGTTAGCGGTCTGGCATGTTGGTAGCGATTCGTTGCTTAAGCCTTACCATAACATATAACTTAATAAACGTTTCCATAACATAACTCACAATTAGTTAGCGGTCGGGCATGTTGGCAGCGATTCGATGCTTAAACCTTACCATAACATATCATTTAACACTTTTCCTTATTTGGAAGTGATAACCAGGTAATATTTCATTTCCTTATAAATGGGAATCATGTAAACATGTTGGAGTTCTTTAACAACCACCAGGTTGCTAATATCTATGTAAAGCCAGGTAGATAAGAAAAAGATAGAAGAGTATAGGAAGACCTATACCAAGCACGAAATGTTATTTAACCGCAAGGTGTTGCTACGCGGAAGTAGTATCTGAGTATGCAGTAAGCATATTGTAATTGAATAGTGGCGATGTTGAAATGAATTATAAAGCAATGTTTTAAACGTAACTTACAACAAAAAATGAAAATTATTAATTACAAAAGAGAAAGTACTTCAAGATAAAGCCATTTTTAAAGATTTTATTAAATAATTGGTAACTACTGTTTTAAATAAAGATTTTTTTAATATGAGAAACTTATGAGCTGATTTGACGTTAATGTAAAATAAGAAGATTTTTTACTACGAGGAATATTTTTGTGGATTCTGCAAGTATCACTTTTGAATTTATTTTTAACTGATTTATATTTAATGTAAGGCATAATAATAAGAGTAACTCGTATAAAATTTTATATGTAAAAGGGCTTCACCAGGAGAATTTGCGATCAGAGTTCCAAATACTCTGACCTTTTAAGAGAATATCTGTCAAGGATTTTTTGGCCACAACAAATCTTTCAAGCGTGGAAATAATTATAACCAGGTAAACAATTCTCCGAATAATAAATTTAATTTTGTAAATTTAAAAATAAGGTAAGAAACAATACTTTTTAATCAAGTACTTCTTAGAAATTATTTTATATTTGAAATAAACGATGTTGTGAATGCTTTCGTATAAAAGAAAATAATTCATACTGTATAAATGCTTTGTGATATTGCTGCGTTGTATTTCATTTTGAAAACTCCGTAAATTCCGTTGAGCTAGCCAGACAAAGTTAAAAACGAAGATAACTGAACAAGTTCAAATTTTACAAATTGCAGTATCGGTATCTCGGCACCCTTTCCGCAACGCTCCAAAGCGAGGCCTTGTCACAGCACTCTTTTAGTGACACCCCAACGCGAGTTTATTTTTACTCAACCTTTTTTGTAACGCCTCAAAGCGAGGCGTTACCACATCATTCTTTTAGTGGCTCCCAAAACGAGGCGTTATCACAGCACTCTTTTCGGCAGCACAACGTGCGGCCATTTTCATATCACCCTTTCAGCGACGCACTCAACGCGGCATTATCACAGCACCCTCTCAGTAACGCCACTACGTGCGGCATTGTTACAGCACTTCTGTAGCGGCAGCACAACATCGGCCATTTTCATATCACTCTTTCTGCGACTCTTTTAACGCGACCTTACCACATCAATATATATATATATATATATATATATACATATATAGAATATAATATTAAAAACAGCAAAGTAAATACACATGACCGGTTCCGATACCAAATCCGGTATCATTTCCAGGTGAAAAACATTTTAGTTATACTACATCAGAATTATTTGCAATAAACAATAGTATAAATTATTTAAATTGCCTACCAAAGAGAAAAATTATTAACAATTCTGGTTGTACATTTTCCAATTATTCAATCAGTAACAAGTAAAAGTTGTAGACTGGTTATATTAAAATATTTCTTTCACGACTCGTAATATCTACTTAATTTTACGATCTCGCTAATCATGCTTTCGATGAAAACACAATAAAATTTGTATTTATTTGCTGTACTATTTTTAAGAACACTTTAGAATTATGAAGCAAGTAACAGTGAATTCATAATATACATATCAAATATAAAAAAGCTTTTTACAAATTTTAATTATGTAAATTAGATGTTAAATAGTTGCAATACAAAGAAAACCACAAACGCACTTTAATACAATAAAAAACCCATATGCTGAATAGTAGAAATTCACGGATATCAGATTACTATTATAATTTAATCATTTCAATACAATACAGTGTATTAATTCATATTGTTAAAGAGAGAAAACACAGAACATTAACCTAAGTAAAACACAAGATATCACAAGTACTTTTCCGGGATTCATAAACCCAAGCTAAAGATTGCACCATGACAAAACCCCCGATTGAATACAAGAAAGAGGGTTGGCAGGGGAAGATTTACATGACAATAGTTACATCCGACGAAAAAACGAATTAATTATTCGCGAGCAGGTAATAAAAATAATTAAAAATGTAATAATTCCAGCGCGTAATACTGCTATAACACGTATTGCAGGGAAATCAGTATGATGTTAAGTTAAAATCAACGTTCAACAAAACCAGTTTCAAGCGGTGTGCGAGCTTTTGTAGGACTGCGCTTGCAGATTTGGCTAGGAAGAGGTTAACCATGCGTGGAATGCTGAAAACTCGTGTGACAATAAAAGGGCAACCTGTGAGGGGTTGTATGTTAAGGACTGTGTTTTGGAAAACAAGTAGGAAATGGAAATACTGATAGTTTATGAAAATCCTCAAAAATAAATATATATTTGGAATCAGGGAGTAATATTATGAGCTTTAATGTCTGTACTTTGTAATTATGTATATGCAACTTTTAAATGTACATTGGTTGGTAGTCAAGTATCAGAAAATGAAGCGAACGCAAAAGTTTAATTATTTTGTTGAACAATGAATTCTCGACGAAATTAGTGTTGGTTAAATTTAAGCATGATACTATCGTGTAAGAAAGTTGGAATAGTTTAGAACATTCTAAAATATTAAGAAATATGTGCGTATGGGAATTTAAATGTAACTTTTATTGGTATAATTTAGTGTTGGTTGAAACATGAAAAATGATGTGTCGAAAAATTGATGTTTAACCGTTTTATATGTTGATTTTAAACGCATTTTCCAAATTTGGGATTTATAAATGTCATGCAAATTAATATGGAAGTGAGGATAGGATTACTGATGAATTAGATTTAGTCTTCTTTCTTAGATTTCTTTTCGCAATACCTGGCCAGAGATTAAAATTAAAGAATAGGCTTTTCTTTTAAGGAATGTATATTTGTATTTATATTGAATGTTAATAAAGCTTAAGTTCATGTTAAATTTTATTTAAATTAATTTAAAAACTAGATAAACAGACACATTTGTAAAAGATAGCCAGCTACCCCAGGGATGGAATCTTATACGGAAGAGGCATTTTATTTTTCAATTTTTTTAAATTCACAAGAATTTAATAAGTGTTTTAGGGTATTTTAGAGAACGGTAAGGTATAAAGTGTTAGAATTCAGGAAACTAAAGCAAAGGAGGTGTATGCGGAATAACAGTCTTTCGTATATGGAATAATATAGGAAGGTATTGATGTAACAGACCGTTTGGCGCCCCTTAAAAACCTTTAAAAGTAAGTGATTAGCCATTTTATTATTAGCCGACACACCCTTAAATTGTTAGTCCTCACATCCTCAGGACAAATCAAAGTTAACGTAAGCTCATTTTACCAGTAACAAGTATTTGTAGGACAATCTGTGATTTAGTTGGTTGAAAACATCCGCAAGAAAACAACTACGAAGTATCCTGGAAAAATTTCGATTATACCAAATGTACTTGGCAAATGTCAAATTCAAAGGATGCCCGAATAAAGTCCTGATCTTACATTTTGCAGTGTGTTTCTATTAGACGCAATTCAAAATCGTTTTCGAACGCACTGAGTTGTTACCGTCTGGGTGATTTCGTAGAAGTAATAATCACGTATAAATGATTACTGGAAGGAATGACGTTACGAGACCCCAAAGTTCTTATTTCGTTACGGAAAGTAAATGGTGTATCGATTGGTTCTGCGCTTAGAAACTTAGAAATGAAGTTTTAAGCAATGTATGCTTGTTCCTATGTCACACTGTTCAGCAGAGCATTTGAATTAAAACAAAATTTACGTTTTCTGTTTCGTAAGTTACTGTACATTATAATTCGCATTTCGCTAAACAAATTGCTAGATTCCATAAATTATGTAAGTAGATTTAACCAAGGGAGTTTATTCAAATGACCGTGACCAAAAATGTAACAATAAAATTCACCTCTATCGCCACCCCAGGACAAGGACGATTTATGAAACTAAAGCGCCGGTATCGTATCGATTTAATGAACATTTCAGAGTCTACAGGTGCGCTTCCGCGCTTACTGCGCGTAACGTTAACACCCTAGAACATAATAGGAAACTCGTGATGGTTTCCTTGCTTCCGTTTTACACATATAGATCTTGGAAAACTCTTTCAAATATTCTCACAATGAATAAAACAAAATAATCGTAAATGAGTTACACCCGAACAGTTGATAGAGACGATGTATATTTGAAGTGTCAGGGACGACGTTTATTAGCTTTTACCTTTTAACCTTTTAGTTAACCTATCGATCCCTAAGTTTTAACAAAATCCCTAACGGATTTGTAATTGCATTTGAAACGCAAAGTAGCATGCTGTAATGCTAGCAACATTCAACAAAACTTTTACCGTATTTATTTACTCAAACAACTTTAGTTGGAGTAATTTAAGAATTATTAATATTGTAAGAAAGTACAATTTTCCCATAGCAGATAATGAGTTCAGTAAAATCCATTACTTGCTGCAAATCGAACTGATATTTTAATTGAAATAGAACACTGCATTGCGAGACAATACTATCGTGAAATTGAAAAAGCAGCAATCTATTTTTAAGTTTCAACATATAAACTTTAGATTAGTAATGCAACCAAGTGACTACCGTCGTATGCGTTCGGATGAAGTAAACTCAATATTGAATATTCTTTGAAACAAAATTTCCTTGATTAATATTAAAATGTGACCCCATTTTAAAAACCTTCTCACTATTTCAATCTTTTAAAAAAGAACTCACTTTGTATCCAACGTTAGATGCTTTCAAGTAATGAATGCATATTTTAGAGGTTTTGTGAACTGTATGAAGTACTCTTTGACGTCATACTCATTTATCGATGTGCAACTGTTTCACAAGTTAATAGAAGGATGGTTTCAGCACAAGGATTTTCTGAAGCCACATATAAGATTCGGAGTAATGTGTCTATTAATTTTGTAGTCCTGCAATTCGTGGAGAGACATGGATTATCTGCATACGTCATCAATGATGACTTAAGCAAACCATAAAAACTAAGTGAAAGTATCGTCTTATAGACAGGAGTCAATTAAAACGTGCCGTATGTTCCAGGGACCCAATTTAACGGATTAGTTCCCAGTGGTACCTAATAGTACTGCAGTAATTACTATTATTTACTATATGTTTGCATTTTTCATGTACTCTGATTTGCATTCGCAGACATGTTTATGTTTAGTTGAAACTTCACACAACATTCTTTATCAATCGTCAGTCGGATCTGAGTGTTCTAGTGATATCGGGATGCGATTAGTATCAGTGCAGACACACACAGCAACACAAATTAATATCTACAAGCACAAAAGAAATATATTTACAACACTATCAATTAATAATTTACGTCTAAATATATATACAACACAGTGATTAATTATTTACAGGAATAACACGAGTACGTGCTAATAAGCACAAACTAGAACAAAAATTCAGATATTCCTTATATTTATATAAACCTATAAGTCAGTTAACGCAAATATGAATATTTTACAAGGTTAACACAAGTGAGTGTTAATAAGTACAAACAGGAACAAATAATTATCTATTCCTACACATAATAAAAGCACAAACATTCATATCGTTACGAACTATTAAACAGCCCGTCAAACACGCGAGTTGCATAACTGAAGTGTATTCTACAGAAGTCTAGAACATTCGAGCAAACACCAGACTATGAATCATCTATTTAATTTTAGGGTATATATAAGATCGGTTATGAGTGTACATCAGTTAGTCCATATTCAAATGTTGTGTATAAATCATATCGTGTATAGTTAGTTCGTCGTTACGTTTTGAAAGTTCTGTACTAAATATAAATTTGTGTTATGTGAACGTGCATATTGTACCGCCAGCTTGTACATAGACAAAAGGGTAATAAATAAATTAGTAGTGTTAGTGTTGTTAAGAAGACTCATGGTTAAGGAGTTAGTTTAAGAAGATAATAGTGCTTGTAAATAGTTTTAGTGTGATACTGCTTCATTGTTAATTAGACGGAAAACAACTATAAATAAGGCATATACTGATAATTAGACTTGCGAATAATGAATAATAAAGACTTTTGTTATTACTTGTTGTAAATTGGTGAACGCGTTAACGGTGTATCCCGCTACATTGGTATCAGACTGTGTTGGGTGTACAGTCATTAATTTAAAAGAAAAAAACACAAGTCTAAAGACATTTGAGTAGTTTGTATATGCCTGTTACAAGAAGTCAAAGTAAAATGGACGCAAAACTTTAATGAATTTCCTTAAGGATTTTAAATCCGGTATGGAACAGAGGTCGGCTAAACTAGAAGTGACACTTAGTGAAAATACTGCAGAAAATGCAAGAAAAGTTGGATGAAAATACAGCCACCTAGAAAAAGATTAATGGAAGGCTTCATTGCATTGAATGAAGATTTCACTGAACAGGTAAAAACAGTTGAGCAAAAGTTGGACAGTAAATTGGTAAAAATGGAAGAAAATGTGATGAGGTTGCAAGAACAAATGATTTCACTAACAATGCGGCCACTTGAATTAGCAAACCAACTTGTAAATCAGAACATCCCTAAAACAAGAAGCATGGAAGGAAGCGAGTCAATACAGTCAAAATTTAAAGTGAAACCACCCACATTTGATGGTAAAACACCTTGGCCGACATATTTGAAACAATTTGAAGCTGCTGCAATAGCCAACGGTTGGTGCAACAAAGAGAAGGGTATCTCCTTAATAGTGGCCCTACGAGGGGAAGCTCTTAACATCTTGCAAATGATTTCCGATTATCAACAGAATGATTACGGCCTACGGCCTCTTAATGTCGAAGCTTGATTTGAGGTATAGAGACGCTCTCCTTCAACAGGTTTACCATGCACAAGTTAAGAACCGCTCGCAAAAGACAAATGAAAGGCTGCAAGAATTCAAAGCTGGCATTGCCAGATTAGTTAGATTGGCTTGCCCAACGACACCAGATAGCTTCCTCGAGCAACCGGCTGTTCAAACATTTGTGAATGGCGATAAAGAAGGCGAAATACAGCAAGCATAAGATTGACACGGCCAAAAATGTTAGATGACGCACTAGCTCATGCGCTTGAATTTGAAGCAGCTAAGCAAACCTCACACAGCTAAAGTCACAAAGTTCGGTCTGCCTTGGAAGAATCTGGTCAATAGCAGAACAGAATAGAAGATATAATAAACCGTGTGTTTGAAAAACAAAAGGCGGAAAGGCTGGAAAGACAACGACCGCGGAGATGGGGTCTGCAATACAGAGACGCTGTACTCAACTAAAAAAACAGCCGGTTAAGCAGCAGGGAAAACTAAAGCAAGTCGACGTAAGGAGGCGAACGTCGACAGCACAATGTAGTGCCCCGGAGATTATCATCCATGCTGCATCGTCGATGGGAAGTCTGAACAGCATTTATATTGATGGTAGGATTAATGGTAGGATTGTCCGATTATTCGTGAATACAGGAGCGACAAGGACTATTGTGAGACCTGATTTGGTTGGTCGTGGAAAAGTGCTACCTACATAGGTATGTCCTCGAAGGGCAAGTGGTGAGAAAATTTCCACTCACGGGAAAACTGCCGTAACGTTGGGAATTGGAGAAAACCAATTAATCATCAGGTGTTGGTAGCTGAAATTACAGAAGAAGTTATCTTGGGAATGGATCTCATGAGAGAATATTGATTTCATATGAACATGAAAGAAAATGTGCTTCGGATAGATGATGATGAGATTCCATTTCAAGGGACGAGTACCAAACGATGCAAGTTCGAATGATTTGTGTTATGAAAATACTCGAGAAGACGGAAATGATCGTGATGGGACGCACGGATGGTACGCTCCGGAAAGGACAAGTATGCATGATGGAAGCAACTGAATCGGGAATGGTCAGGAGGGATTACTGATTGGAAGAACACTGGTAAAAGAGCGAAATATGATACCAATAAGAGTGCAAAACAATAATCCGCATACGGTGACCCTGAAGAAAAACATGATTGTAGGAAGTCGCATTCCAGTATGCCCTATTAAACGTTGTGTGGACGACACAAAAGATAAACCAACCACGGTTTCTCACAGAAATTGCTGGATATGTTGATACCTTCGTGTCAAGGATTAAACGGCGGCCAATTGGGCAAGGTAAAAGAACTGGTCGGCGGATATCGCACTGGATGATAGTTAGAAAGGAAGAACGAATGTGGTGCAACACAAGATCAATACTCGAAATGCGCAACCGATACGACAACATCCCAAGCGGCTTCCTTTGCCAAAACGTAAGGAAGCCGAGCAAATTATCGCAGACATGGAAAAACAATGAGTGATTGAGCCCTCGAATAGTCCATGGGCATTCCCGGTAGTGCTTGTCAAGAAAAAGGATGAGTCGAGAAGGTTTTGTGTAGACTAACGGCAGCTACACAATGTCACAAAGAAAGATAGCTATCCTTTGTCCAGAATTGATGACAAGTTGGATACTCTATCCGGATCTAAATGGTTTTCGACCTTGGATTTGAAAAGCGGATACTGGCAGGTAAGTCAAACGATAAAAAGAAAACTGCGTTTACAGTTAGAACTGGATTATGGCAGTTCAAGGTCATGTCCATTGGATTATGCAATGCTCCTGCTACTTTTGAACCTTTGATGGGGTCGATACTGCGTGGACTGTCCCGGAAAACGTGTCTGGTGTACCTAGACGATGTCATAGTGTTAGGCGGATCTTTTGAAAAACATATTAAGAACCTACAGCGGTTATTCCAAAGAGTACGCGGGGCAAATCTTACCTTGAACGCTAAGAAATGTCGCCTATTTGGAAAAAAGGTGAAATACCTAGGACATGGCGTTTCGGAGACCGGAATAAGAGCCGACCCTGACAAGATAAAAACGGTGCAAGAGTGGCCTACACCAGCAGATATACACCAACTACGAAGTTTTCTGGGATTGTGTACATATTACCGACGTTTCATACTAGGGTTTGCGAACATTGCCAAACCGTTGACAAGATGAACAAGAATATAATTGGAATGACGACTGCCACAGCGCATTTGAACAACTGAAACGGCTACTAGTTACAGCATTGATTCTGAGTTATCCACGGATGGAGGGTAAATTTGTGTTCGATACCGATACCAGCAACACAGCTATAGGAAGCGTTCTTTCTCAGGTGCAGGACGGTCAAGAAAAAGTTATTGGGTATTTCAGCAAGGTGTCTTGTCGCGGACAGAAACAAACTATTGTGTGACAAGAAGGGAGCTGTTGGCCGTCGTCAAATCCGTAGAGCACTTTTATAAGTACTTATACGCCATAAATTTCTGTTAAGAACGGACCATGCTGCACTAAAATGGATTTCTGCAGTTTCCAAATCCTGAAGGGCAAGTTGCAAGTTGCAGGAATATGACTTTGACACAGAACATCGTGTAGGAACTAGCCATCGGAATGCAGACGCTTTTTCAAGAAGACCTTGTCCGGTAGACTACAATCATTGCTCCAAAATGGAAGACATAATAAGTGTTATCCATAGAATAACGGTAACTAATGATACTTGGCAACCCGAAAGCATACGAGAAGATCAGGAGAATGACGCCGAATTGGGACGTATTATTGAGTGAAAAAGTAGAGGACGACGACCAGCTTAGGAAAAAATTAACATTTCAAGTAGGAACGCCTGAAGACATCTGGGCATAGTGGGACTCCTTGGTGATTGAAAATAGAATTTTGAAATGACGTCTTGAGTATGAAAGTGGTACTGAGAGACGACTTCAAGTAATAGTGCCGAGATGCAGAGTACGAGAAGTGCTGCAGCACTGGCACAATGGTATCTCCGGAAAGCACTATGGCGTGAAAAAAACTCTCGAAAGAGCGAGAGAAAGATTCTATTGAGAGAAATGCAAGGAAGATGTGAAGGAGTGGTGCCGGAAATGTGAGTTGTGTGCCTCTGGAAATTGCCCGGTCACAAAATAAAAAGCCCCAATAAGACAGCATAACGAAGGGAGTCCTTTTGAGAGGGTGGCCATTGATATAGCTGGTCCGTTTCCTGAACATCAAGGTCACTGGGACAAATATTTACGTTTATTTCTACTGGCGTAACATGTAATCTTCAGTTTGGATTTAAACCTGGAGAAGAGGTCGCAGGTGAAGATTATGTTACCGAAAGATCAAACAGCATTGACGAAAACGTCAGAAAGAATATCCGGGCGGCAAGCGATCGAATGAAATCACAATATGACATGAGAGCACAAGAAGGTGGTTACCAACCTGGTGATTTAGTGTGATTGTGCAACCCAAAAAGAAAGCGTGGATTGTCGCCAAAAGTACAAAGACAATGGGAAGGCTCGTACGAAGTGTTAAAAAGAGTGTACCGAAAGTGGTACACTTTGACCGCTTAACATCCACCTAACAACCAGGAAGAGTCAAGTAATGAAAATGGTATTCGAAGAGTTATTAATCGTGAGCCAAATGTAGATTTTGAGAGTTTCATGGCAGCGTATGGTGGTTCCGCTAAGGCGAGATATGGCGTTGTTGAAAAACAGCAAGATCTGTTTAGAGCACCAGAAGGGTATTCACTTGCACATTGCATAGCTCAAGACCTGCAAATGTCAAGAGGAATAGCTGTTGTTTTCAAGAAAAAGTTTGGATGTGTGGATAAATTAATACAACAGCAACCAACTGTAGGAAAAGCCTTGGTTCTTCAGGATGGAAATTGTTAAGTTTATTATCTCGTCACCAAAAATTCTTCATGGCAGAGACCTAGTTATAAACATCTATGAGAGGCTTTGCTGAGTCTTAACGCTTAGATGATCGAAAATGGAGTAACGAGACTAGGAGTGCCCAAGCTAGGCTGTGAATTAGATCACTTACATTGGAGAATAGTTCGAAATAAGTTAGAAGTAATTTTCCAGCAAAGCAACATCCAGATCCTTGTTTGATGCTATCAACCGCTTGCCTACCAAGACCAAATAAAGAATGTTGACTGTTATTTCCAATGACGTGGGGGATGCACCAGAGGAGATAGTTGCCGATTCCATCATCAGTCATCAAATTGGCGTCAAAATGTTTTTACAGTTACGGGACGTAACGGTTTTAAAGAGACGGTAGTGTTACGAACTATTAGGCAACCAGTCAAATACGCGAGTTGCATAACCGAAGTGTGTTCTACAGGGGTCTAGAACATTCAAGCAAACACCAGACTATGAATCATCTATTTAATTTTGGAGTATATATAAGATCGATGATGAGTGTACACCAGTTAGTTGATATCCAAATGTCGTATATAAATCATATCGCGTTAGTTGGTCATTACGTTTTGAAAGTCCTATAGTAAATATAAATTTATGTTATGTGAACGTGCATATTGTATCGCCAGCTTGTACATAAATAGATAAAAAGGTAATAAATAAATTATAATACTATTAGTGTTGTTAAGAAGACTTATGGTTAAGGACTTAGTTTAATAAGATATTAGTGCGTGTAAATAGTATTAGTGTGATAGTGTTTCATTATTAATTGGACTGAGAACATCTATAAATAAAGCATATAAGGTTAATTAAACTTGTGAATAGTGAATAATAAAGACTTTTGTTATTACTTGTTCTAAATTGGTGAACGTGTTAACAGTAGCCCGCTACAATGTAGTAACCGCATTAAGTCAGTTGAGGGCAAATGCATTATGAACAAGATTAACACGAGTGCGTGTTAATAAGCACAAACAAAAACAAACCTTAAGTAAATTAAGGTAAATACGATATGTATATATGATCAGCACCAGTGCGTTTTAATGAACAAACAGGAAATATACGTTGAATCTACTTTGCAATAATAGGCAACACACGCACTCAGGCACTCCCGCACGCACGCATCCGGGCACGCACGCGCTCTCTCTCTCTCTCACACACACACACGCACACACAAAACCTAACCTAAATAAATGTAATTATGAACCAATAAATGATTATGATTAATTCATGCAAGAAGATGCAGACGCTTACAAGGTGGCAGTCGGTTACGGTGGGGAAGCTGGTGCTTCCACAGCTCATGATGGTGCGCCTGAACGAGGTGGATCGGCTGACAAGAACTGGTTGGCTCACGGTGTCGCTGAGATGGTACCCTAGTGTTTCCAGGTGTAAACGAGTAGTGGATGCGTGGTCAGGAAATCAATCACTGATCGTATACAAAGAGTAACTGGATGTTGCTAGGATATCAATCATTAGCATATAAAGAGATAGTAATTGCGTGCTGCCAGATATCATTCACTGACGTGTAAAAATAGAGTAGTAAGAGAATAAGTGTGTTTTTAACAGTATAGCAATAACTGGTTTTGTAATGTTTAGTTTAATTAGCGTAGCTGCTATATAGCGTAATACTAGATGGCGCTTGGATATCAATCGCAAACGCGTCAGTAGAACTGGTCTCTGGATATCGATCGCAAGAACTGATTTCCTGGTCGATTCGGAGCTGCTTATACAGGTATGGATAAGTATATTACATACTAAAGGACGTAAATATGATTTATGGTTACAAGACTGTTTGCACCTCTCGCTTTGCTCTGGCTGCAAAAGTCGAGGCACCGTAAATCCCTTACATCCCACGATATGTACTTTATTTTTACCTTCCTTTAAATAATTAAAAATAGCTTTAAATTAAGTTTAAAATTCAAAGAAAACTAAAGAATAAATTAATGTAGACTCAGACACTTAACCATGGGTAAATAATATGTATTACTAGGAGTCTGTATACTGAATTAGGAAATCCAAAATAAATTTCTCATTAGCAATTTCTGGAATTTTGACTTTTATAATTGTGGAGTCGCTTTCATTTTCTAAGGTTACGTCTGTCTTGTAATACAAATTCGGGCAAATCTGGCGTGGTTTATTATTTATATTTTCGTCTAAATAGCAATTCCTTGATTCGCGTTTCCATTAGAGTTAGAATGTTAAGTAGGTATGTTGTCGTCATCAGGAATATGTATTGTCCATTCAGGTTCAGGAGTGTTTAATTCAGGTTCGTCGAGTAATTCTGTTGATTTTGTCGTGCGGTTCTTGATCTAGACCTTAGTTCACCTGGATTATTTGCAAGAGATCCTGTTTCTAAAGCATTGACTTTAGGAATAACAAAAAAATAGTAAATCTTGGGTGAATGTGTTTACGTGTATCGTCTCTCGTTGTTCCGAGGCATGATCTGTAGAAAATTTTATTAAGTAGGATTTATATGATTAACATTGTACACACGCGTTATCTGAAAACTGAATATTATTTCTACTGGCGTAATGTAGCGGCTGAGTTTGATACGTGTCGTGTGTTTCCAAAAAATGAACAGGGTCGTTGCTATCACAATAAGCATTGCAGTTTGCAGTATTTACATTACTCTCACGTTCTATAAAATAAGGGTCATTGCAGTTTGAACTATTTATATTTTGATTGTATAGCCTTTGAGATTGAAACTGGTGTTTAATAGTTGTATTTCCGGAAGATGTGTCTTTATTAAAATTGGATGTGTTATTTGGGCGAACTTGAGCAAATCTTTGAGATGAACTTGTAAAATTTTGTTTGTTATTAAGTGGAGTGCTTTGCATACCAAACCTGTTATTAAAATGGGAACTTGAATTATATGTTCTCTGATGGTCTACAGGGGTGTAAAATCTGCTTGAGTTTGTTTTAAAAATGAGGCCCTTGCGTTTGAGATTGCGAATATAAGGTTGGGTGTTTTGAGATGTATTTGGGTATCTATAATTGATATTGTGTGTAATTCTTGAAATGGGTATGAAATTTGAATTTAAGTTACTATGTGTTGAATGGAAGCACCATTTTAAAAATCTCTAGTTGCAGGCATATAAGAAATAGAAAGATTCTCTAATGTACATAGTCATCGAGTTTTAAGCCAATAGGTAAAAAATGTAATAGGTATTAGTGCTACATATCTAATAAATTTTGTCATCGAGGCACGTTTATAGATTAGTCCAATTTGTTTAATGCTCCTTATTTCAAATTTTTGTTTGTTTACAACTTGTATTAGATATTAAAGAAACTCGAAATGATTTTGAAAATTTGGTTTTAAAAACAGACTTATTTTATTTAATGAACAGAAGTTGTGTTGAAAACCATCTTAAACATATACAAGCCGAGGTCACGGTCTAGAGACCACAGAAGTTTTCAGAATAAACGAAACAATTTAATTCTTAATTAAGTATGTATTACTAATCCATCATTTTGAATTTTTTACTTTTGAATGAAAACCAGCTGTCTATTAATATTAAAAAATGTGACCTTGTAGCAAAAACTAATCTCCCTTTCTTTTGAACATGATCGCTCATCAAATGGTGTTACAAAAAGCATGGTACCATAATATTTACTGTTTATTTAGCGTGGCTATTACCACCAACGTCTTTAGAAGTAGCCGATACTCCAGAAGAATGACTCCGAACTTTCTCTCAAAACCAAGGGTTGAAGTTTATGACTCATGGCGGCATAAACTTTTCAATCAATGCCGACATAAAATAACACAGTATAATGCAAAAAATAAGCAGACATAATGCCCGACCTTAAATACTGTTATATTTTATTATAAAAAACGTAGACGCTGTTTGAGGTAGATATACGATTCTTTCCGAGAACCATCTGATATTGTCTTTTAAAAGAAATAATAATAATAATAATAATAAAGATAAACTGACAAACAGCTTTTTGTTTGTACTGTATAACAAATCAGCAACACCTTATTGTCTTAATACTTTTTTTATACTAACTAAAACTAAAATAAAAGTAATCGCAAAGATGGTGTGATATCGTTCTTGCACGGTAAAATAACTTTAGTAAAAATCACCAATTATTAACACATTCTAAATTTTGGAGGTGGCTTTCTATTAACCTAATTGTAATTACGCTTTGTTAAAGATAGTACGTATTGAAAAATCAAACTTGGACAAATAGTATTGATAGGATTTATGCTACTAAAATCTAAAGCAAATTAATGTTGGGTTTATTTGAAAGCAGCAACTACCAAACATAAAAACTACATTAAACATTTAAATTGTTGTAGTTGAACGCACTAGTTGTTTAAAATATTAAAATGTCGAACCGGTTCGGTTCGGTTCGAGGTTCGGTTCGTTTTTTTCGAACCGTACCGAATCGAACCGGAACATATTTTTTCGAACCGAACCTCGAACCGAACCGGACTAAAAAGTTTTCGAACCGAACTGAACCTAGGGCAAGGTTCGGTTCGGTTCGGTTCGAATCCATCACTGACAAAGACATATAGCAGATCTAATAATGAAACTGTTATATACAAATGTCATTAAGCAAGTTCTAGTTTCCAATCCACATACAGTTTTAATTTTACAATTAAAGAGATTTAAGTGAGACTTCATTCAGCCAAAGTGAATAACTTTGTTACATTTCCAATGTTACTGAATTTAGCGCCATTTTGCTCAAAACAACGTCAAAACCTTGGAACATTTAATTCTAATCAATCTAATGTGTTGTATTCGCTAGATGGCATTGTCCAACAAAGCCGCTCAATTCACAGTGGTCACTAGCACGCATACGTAAAAATAAGATATCCTTTAGAAAACAACAGTGACAATTGCCAATTTCTACATACAAATAAAAAACATATTTCGTCCTCGCAGTGTAAAACTAACGAAGCCAACATTGAAATTCCATTGGAAAAGTGGTATCATGTTAGTGACTTCCATGTGTTATAGAGGTGCCTGCAAAAAAGATCCTTGAGGCACAGGTATATTTGTTGTTTTATGAACGTATTTAGTAATTTGTAATTTGAAGGACTGTTAATTACTGAAACTATTTTCTGAGCTTTCCAAAATATTTCAACGAGCTCTTGAGTTATTCTCTAAAATATCTATGTTCGTGTTATTCGAACTTGCTTCTAAACTTTCCTCGTTACTTATTCTAAAACGTTCTAGTAAGCCTCTTACGTTGCTTATATCACAATCAATCATCAAACGAAAATGAATTATAAAATGCCAGAAAAGGAAATCAAAAATTACTTACATTAATATGATGCATTGAATTTGCATTTTTTCCTAAATTAAGTGCCCTGGTCAGACGATTCTGGTCCTTCCAAAAATTGGGATGTTGTCTGGATTGGACGATTTTGTTCCTTTTCCAGACTAAATGAATATATCACTTTCAGTAAACGAAAGAGACGATACTAACGATATTTGTTCGTTATAAACACTATCACTTTCGAAGTTCTCTATTTTGATAAATCGTTACGAAAAATTTTCGGCGATTCGAAAATTTCCAAAAAATGCTACAGACTGTGCCAAATAGGTTAGTCACTTCCGAAAACAATTTTTTAAAAAGAATTTTTTATTTGCGTGAGAACATTACATCACTGAAGTCGTAAATATTCTACATCTTAAACCTAGCGCCACCTCTATTTATACTTCTTACCTAATGCATTTGAAATACGTAACTTACACCTATGAGTTACGGATAGCCACTAAATTAATGCTGCGAATTTTATTAATGAGATGCAATAGAAAATATGAAATTATTATCGTACTTTCCTTTTGCTTACTAGCTCAACAGAAATTATGCTGTGGAATTTTCAAAAATAAAATAAAACAAAAATCTCAAGATACATCTATGCATTCAAAAACATTTAACTTTTATACAAAAGAATCTCTTACATTAAAAAAATAGCTTACAGCTTAAAACCATACAGAAAATTATTCCTAAGGTTTACTTATTTATTAAAAAAATCCTTACCTAGTCTTTGTTAACAGGTACAAAATTCTCTTTAATTTATATGTGGATAAATTACCTATCTTTTGTTACCCCGTTCGTAAGTGTAAATCGCCAACGACACTACACAGATAACTTAGTAAATGTCAAAATGCGTAGAACTCTGATCAAAAATTTTTTCTTGAAATTATCCCCTTCACATAATTTTTATATAAGTTTTATATATATTTTTATATAAGTTTGCAATCGAATAAATTCAGTAGTAGCTCCTGCATCCGGACTACTTATGTCAAAGATCGTTCAATTTTCGTAGTATTCTTACAAAATAATCATGCTTCATATTTATGCAAAATTCTAGGTTACTTATTGCATGTCGTAAAATGAATTCTGAATTGCTCGAATCTTACATGTTGTTTGAGTTAAGAAAGAATGAATGTCGAATACTCGATGAATCGTTCTAAATATAATTTGGTTTATATACAAAAATTAACTCAACGCGACATATTCCAGTTCCTTCCGGATCTATTTCGAAACGTGACGTAGTCGGGTAATGGCATATTTACGAGAATGTCGCGTTTAATGATCTAATTAGGCGCGGTCGATATAATGCATGATTCTCATGAACAGTCGTCTATTCTTTACTAATGCATGGAGTTAATGGGCGCGGTCTCCTTTTCTGTAATACTTATGACTATTCAAATCATTCTTATCTTCTCTTTTAATAGCGCGAGTTTCTTGAATGGGGCGTTTATTCATTGACACTAATAATTGGCGTTTAGGACATTTCTTAGTAACGTGACGTATTCGTTTATTAATAACGAAAATTCTAGAATTAAAATTCATAAGGTGTTTTTTTTTAACAAAAATGAATATTTTATTTTTGGTTTTAAATGTTCTATCTACATGCGGAAGTCAATTACATAATTAATTAAAGCTTGCAATTGCATTTTTAATGATTGTAAATGCAATTTACCTTTCTGTAATGTAGAGTATTTCGTTTTCAATAAATTTTAAAGACTTTTAATATTTACAGAATAATTATTTATAGGTGAATGGTTTGTGTACTTAGATTTCAAAATAAAAGCTAGTTTTAAGGTATCTCTCAAGAATTATTAACACACACAGCTGAAATGAATTAACTTAAAAAGTGGGCTTTTAAGTTTATATTGGTTTCATGAACTTTTCACACTGCAATAAATGCGATACACGGGATTTAATTACATAATAAATAGGAGCTTCTTTTTACGTGCTAATGAAATACGCTTATATTTATAGAAGGTAAAAAAAATTAAATGTTGAGAAATTTATTTTTCCCGTTTTTTTCTCTTTGGGTGATAATTTTTCATAGAATTTGGCGTTTAATGATTTCTCGTGACCTCTTTATCGCATCAACATATATTAAAATAAACATGAAAAAATATTTTTTTAGGATATAGTCTATAATAAAACAATGTGTGAAAATTATTTTAAACAAAAATGTAACGTTTCGTCACCATTTTGTGCCTTTCTCAAAAAGCTACAACAGAATTGACGTAAACAAAAAATAATACATCAAGACGTAAACAACTTACTCTGATTATTAATAAATTACACAGAGGTTAAAATTAGTTAAATAGATTTGCATAATATAATAGAATGAATACATATTAACAAATTAAAAATTACCAACAGGGCACGTCTTGGGCTTATGAAGGTTCAAAGCAGAAATAAAGAAACTGGTATAACATATGTACTGACAATACAAAGGGTACATTTAAAAAATGAGTATTCATGAGAATATCTAATATTAATCATTTGAAGAACGTTTGAAGTGATCCATATTAAGACAGAAAAGATGGTATGAACTTTATCGAAATCCATTTTGTTGTTTTTGGATTAAACTGTTTGTTGAAATAGAAAGATTCTATGAGCAGTCTGGTCTCATAGTTAGGTTCATTGCCCAAAGTGATAGTTCCATCAAATAAAAGTAAACGCTGGCTTGCATATACATTCGAGGATAAAGCGCACTTCCATGCGACAATCACTTTTGTGCTGGGTTAGGCGACTCTTTAACCATTGGCTGGTTTGTCCAATATAACAACTATTGCAGTTACACTGGATCTTGTAAACGATGTTACTGTTTAAACTCCAAAAGCATGCAACTACTTGCAGTTTCAGATGAACTGAGTACTCAGAGGTACTGAAAACTGCATAAATGCAGCGTCCTCACTATTTTCTAGGTTTGACATTTCGACCAACTTATTAGATGAAGTGTACAACGAAGAGAAAGAATAATGTACTACTTCATTATTTGATACATTTGTTTGTCTATCTACAGATGGCTAGTGAGATCTTTCTAACAAGCCGATAGTTTGTGTCAGAGTGACAACAGAAAATTGTTCTACTTATTTATCTGAATGTATACACAACACTCACAGAAATCCGAACACTTCGAATATTTAACTAACATGCCGGATCAAATTATGTACAAATGTAATGTCGTTTCGCTACAGACAATGTGGTCAACGTAGCAAGAACAAAGAACAGTATCAAAGAGATAACAGATGCAATTACTTATGAAAGTATTATATTTTTTAATTTACTGGCAAATGATTTAGACGTGTAAGTTAAAAACACCAAGGCACGTATTGTATTCATATCAAATGTTTTTTGAAACAGTCATCTTGCCAGTACAAAATATAAAGTTCAAGAAGATAAAGTTTTAATCCTACCTTGTGCATTACGTCGAAATACTAGCGGCACATAGAGTAGTAAAAACTAAAAGAATTGTTTAGTTCGATAAGACCTCCTTTCTCATGATATATGTACATATTACTACTGCATTTTAAAGTTAACTCGTTACAGCAAGTTAGAGAAATTACGTCTTGGTGGTGGTGGTGGTTTGGAGGGGGGTTTGACAACTGAAGAAGCGTTTATATTAAAATTACAATTGCCAAAAATTCTAGACAATTGCAAAAGTTACAAACGTTTACATCTTATTGCTCGCTAAAATTACTGGGTAGTCAGACTTCATAAAAATTACTATTTTAAACTAAACATTAATACGTACGATTACTGGGAGGTTAGAATTTAGAAGAGGTCGCGATCACCTAAAGGTTCAGAACAATAGGTATACTAGAAAGTTTGTTACGCTTTTTTTTTCTTCGCAGCCTTATTTCAATAGCTAACCATAGGAGATTTCTAATCCTACATTGTAAATATGTTGCCATCGTATTTAGCTAGTAAGTAGGTCATGACGCATTATAAATGTGGTTTTGAGGTCATAGACCTGTTAGGAGAATAACGTATAATTTATTTATGTATATTACCGCATAGACGTTTTCTCATGCTTCGAAATAATGTGCGTCATTGCTCAACCGATGAGAACGTGCGATGTAGATGAGGGGTCTTTACAACTTGGTGTAAAACTAGAGACATGTCGGTATATTACCCTGGGCAACTTTCTCGTACAGACGAAATGACCAGTCAGTGCGTTTAAGGCAATAGAGTACCTGTGAAATTCCTACCTGTCTCTCCTAATATTCTACACGTGTTCCTTGTTTTAAATGTTGTAGGTTAGCAACTAATTTCGCTGCAATCTACTGAATAAAGGAATGAACAATCCGACCAGGACGTACGTTTAGATTAACAATTAGCTGCAATACAAGGATCGAGTTCTGGCCCTACTTTAACGACCTAAATTAATCAAGGTAAGTTTGATGTTTGTATATTTGTCACGGTAAAATTTGTGTAATAATTTTACGGCTTTTGTATAACCAGCTTTCAACAGTAGGCGTACCTATAACTGTCATTTAGCTATAAGAAGTTGTTCAACGGACCATAGAAAAGCGTTATGGTTAAGTTAGGCATACATTGACATTAAAGCTTCCTTTTAGAATATTTGGTTATTTATGTTTTTGTTGATGATTTCAAGGATTATTGTAAATCTCCTTACTCCGATAGAAAAAATAAACCTACATATAATTAAAGGTTATATAAGTTGTTAGTCAGTCGATAATCAGGATGCAACTTACTTTTCATTACTGTTAGTACGGTAACAATTTTTGGAATCACAAGAAATATGTTTAACTGCTCTATTACAAGCAAAATAAATTATTTTTTTTTACTGAAACAAGTTATAAATGTTTGCAAATGTTAGTTGCTTACGCTTTCAGTATATTGTTATGTTTGTTAATAAACCTCATAATATATAAATATTGGTAAAATATGAGAAATGTGATTTGTTGTTGGCAGATGGAAAACTACTCCTCGTGTCTTGCAATGTGACCAATTTAATAGCTTGAAGGATTAATTATAAATAAAATTGACCGTGATCGTGTAATTTTGATTATTCTATTTTCGGTTGGGTCAACACTCGCTCTTTAGAATCCTATTTATACTTTAACTTGCATACATACGCATCATCTTTTAGAACTATATTACAAACAAAAAATTGATTATTGCTAATATTATCTATATTTTACGTAAGTCTTGCAGTGCGCGGTTTGTTGGCATCTTGCCATGTATTGTAAATTAGTAGACATTTAAATGTGTTACATTCTCCTTGGCAGCGAATCTCGCGTTAGACGAATATCGCAAACACTTAGCAAGTTTGAGAGTAATTTCTTATGCTGACTTTTTAGAAATGGAATTTCTCTTTGAATTGCAGCGAGACGGTTGGGTTCCCCACATGCCTTACTATGAACTATCATTTCTTAGCCAGTCATAAACGTCATTACAGAAGCATTCGCTCGGGATGGCGTTTGCTTATATGCGTTTAAAATGCCTCGGATCAATTTTCATCCCATTCATTGTGAAATACTTGTTGTCGCGCGTTTCTTAACTACAAGAGAGGTGAAAGCGACCAAAATTCATCGGTGGGTTAGTGCAATATATGAAGAAAATACATCGTTTAAAGATCGCCGTACAAAAATCCACGATGAGAAACTAAATGGACGACTATTTGTCATTGATAATAACCTGGATGTAGAAGGTAGATCGAAACGGACGCAATACGATTTCATCATTTTCTAAAGAATTTCCTCAATTTTCAAAAAGTGTCCTTTGAAATTGTGATAGAAAACTTAGAGTAATAGAAGTTACACTTACGTTGGATTTCAAAAATGATGAAAGGTAGGAACAAAACTAATCATAAGTCAGTGCTTTGACTTACATTGAAAACATGAGTTGCTCATGTTACACCGGAATTTATCAACACTTAAAAAAGTGAAGATCAAGTAAATACTTCTAGTCGAAAAAGTTATGTGCACTGTTTCTTGGGATATACAATGTGTTTTGCTTCTAGATTTTTGCTTTGTGTAACACAATCAATGCAGACATATATTGTGAGGCCTCAAAAAGACGGAGACATGCAGTCTAAACCAAAAGACATGGCATGCTCAGTGAAGTTATTTTGCTTTACGGCAATATTCGTCCACATGTGGCTCAACAACACCAAGATCTCATCGCGTTGTATGACTGGGAACTTCCTCTCCGTTTAACCCTGATCTAGTGTCCAGTGTTATTTTTAGTGACTTTATTACTTTATGTTCAATATCCTACCTATTTTTTCAGTTTTACTAAAACAAATAAAAATATTATATATCCATAGAAACAAAAAAATATTCAAACTTTTGATGTAAATATAGACTTTTGTTGTAAAATATTTCATGCTGCAAGCGTAAAAAATATAAAAATTAGTAAATTGAGCGAAAAAAATGGTTTCAACGACTGGCAACATTTGAACGAACACTTAGGTTTTCATGACAAGATTAAATTACATTTAGAAAATTTAAGAAAGTGGTTGGATCTTAGAGATCGTTAAGAATCTTATAAAAGCATAGATACTGCAACTCTGGAATTGTTGGCTGCAGAAACAACATTTTGGAATGCAGTTATTAAACGCATAATTTATGTAATACAATTTTTAGCTCAACAAAATATAGAATCGAGTGAAAAAATATTACGTTATTTAGCAGACAAAATAGGAATTACTTAAAATGGGTAGAAATGATAGCCAAAGTTGATCTAGTCGTGTCAAAACAAAAAAAAATTTAATTAAATTCACAAAAAAAAGACTAGTTATCTCGGCAATCTAATTCAAAACCAAATCAGTACCTTGGTATGATATAGCATTAAATAGTTAATTTAAATGACTAAAAAAGCCAAATGTTTTTGTATTATATTAGACAGAGATTAATCATCAGGAAAAAATTTTAGTTTGTGTGAGATTTCTAAAATCAGAAGACGATAGTGTGCAAGATACAAAAATTAGCATTGAAGAATGTTTTTTAACCTTCGGCCCAATAAATAATAACTGGTAAGGGTTTGGCACGCTTTTTATAGACGACATTAGAGAAAAATGGGTTAAACATGCGCAGTAAACATAGTGGTTTACAGAAAAGAATTCTCAATATAAATCCGAGAACATATCTGTTCCGTGTTGTAATCATAGTTTAAATATTATTGTGAACAATGCTGCAAATTCTAATATTTTAAATACAAATTTTCTTTTCAATTCTTCAATAACTTTATAACTTTGTTTCTGCTTCAATCTATCGCTGGCCGGTTTTGCAAAATAATGGCACCACCTTCAAGTTTAAAACCTTAATCAGACCCGAGGTGGTCTAGCAGAATTGCTGCTATTACTCTCCTACGTTATAAACTCCGGAAAATATACGACCTGCGATATGAAGTAGGTTGCGAATAAAGTAGATTTGGCAATAGCACTTGCAAAAACAATTACAAGTTTTAAGTTTGCATGTTTTTAATTTTATAGTACAATATACAAGTAAAAGAAATATTACTAGTAAAATTTTACAATCTAAAAATTTAAGATTGCACGAGCATGTGACAGTTTAAAAAATTTAGAGGAAAATATAAAAAGTTACAGATTTAATAATGGATGTTACCAACAGCCAAAGAAAAAGTTAATTTGTCAAGTATTGAAACAAAACTTACATCGAGAGATACAGTAAGATTAAGAACGAAACTTAAAAATAACTGATTTTTTTAATACTTTAGACATTATAACGACAATAATAAATGAACATTTTAAATTACTATTCGACTTGATACGGGTAAAAATGAAAATACGTTACGAATTTCGATTTGACCAGAAGGGGTGGAAATCTCGTAACAATTTTAAATGTTCACCAGCTAACTCCAGCGGCGCGGAAGCGGTTTTTATGGAAAAAATGATAAAAAAATATTCTTATAAATGCAAAATCGCTGTAATATAAAACTACTTTACAAATACCACTTAAGTTAAAAGGCTTTACTAGTTGTTAAAAATAAGGGTGCTAAACCGTCTTATCCCAGCAATTCCTGCAATATTTTCGCTAAGGCGATTACCTCGAATAGGTCTCTACGCTTTTGGCTCTTCTAAATCCCGCCACCTCGTATTCTACTTCTATTTACCACACTTTAAAAATATTCAGTAAGGTTTTATCGAATTAAAGAAATTTTCAAAATAAAGCTCACTCCGAAAATACGACTTCATCATTGGGGTAGCTGGATACTCTTTCACATTGATCTATGATCTATTTTATAAATAATGTTAAATAAAAATTCATCTAAGCTAAAACTCTATCGACAGTAATTCTGGAAATATACATACATTAACCTAAAAAAACAAACCTAATGTAAACATCTAACTGGTCAGATGCCATTTATTTATTTACAGAAAATACATCCTACAGACAAGTCAATCACAGGATATATATATATATATATAACTTTTTTTTTTTATTGTAACGACCTTCTTTTTTATACGATTGTGTTAAAATTAGCAGGTTTTAGGTCGGCTGGCAATAAAGAAAACTCTTTTTTATGGCCTAAATTTTCGCATATAATTTTATGCTTGATCACAGGCAATAACTAAAACGTACAAACTACTAAAGTGAATAAAATAACTACTTACAGTGAGGGAATTTACATTAGCTTATTCTGAAGAATTTTTTAGAACAATTTTCTTTAATAATTAAAAAGTTTTAGTTATTGCCTGTGATCAAGCATAAAATTATATGCGAAAATTTAGGCCATAAAAAAGAGTTTTCTTTATTGCCAGCCGACCTAAAACCTGCTAATTTTAACACAATCGTATATATATATATATATATATATATATATATATTGCTGTGAAACCTACAAAAAGCCTCACCAGAGTAAAAAGAAAAATATTCGAGCCTCTTGAATTGGGCACCAAGATTTGCTGTGATTCTCGCCCTGTTGAATCTCTTCAGATAGTCGCCTTTTTACTCTTTCCGCCTCGGCTGCTCACCTAGTTAAAACTTTCATCCTCATTCATAAAAAAAAACAAACACATTCCTACCACAAACATCAACGTTAACTCTATTTACATCAATATTCATAATACATTAAAATTTCAAAATTAAATTGTAGCATAAATTTCAGTATCATCAAATTTCAAGATTAAATTTGTCATCATTTTAATTTGCATCCAGAATGAAAGTCCTTGTAGGATGCCTACAAATTAATTTAACAATATGTGCAGACCTAAGTCTGAGTACAAAGGGAGCATCTCCCACCCCTTTACGTTAATTAAACAGGTTAGTCTAATTGAGCTCAAAGACAGACCCAAATTTTCATCATAATCAAGAACATAAACTGCTAAATACTCTTTTCTACTTAAACAAGAAAATTCCACCTTAAAATTAAAAATTTGTTGTTTGTACAAATTCACTACTGTCAATTTTTTAGCAAACAAATTATAAAGTTATTCAACACACATCAAAAATCGAACAACAAAGCATAAGTTACCTGAAGGTTAATGCACTCGTGGCTCCAATGTACATCGTCTTTTGTTAAGCACACCATTCCAACTGGGTTATGTTTACGGCTTCTGATTCTGAACGCTTTTAAAATTTTCTACACCACCATTCATCTAAAGTTGTTTCAGGGCTTCTCAGGAACTCATCTAAGTATATCTAAATCTTGTTTTGTGGATCCAATCACGATTACAAATAACATTTGATTATTAACACCCCCGAAAAATAGCAAAGAAATTCATAATTCGTTCACGCTATACCCAAAACTGCCTACTTTTGTTTATTCATTTATCGTTGCAAATTTGGATAATTGGTACAGTAATACTCGCAAATATAACTAGACTTTATTACCTTGTATCTTCTTTTCTAAGTGCACTATTGCATAATAACTTGTATCGTAGCACGTAAAGAGCAAACTATTTTAAAGTATTCAATAATCACAAAATATAAGAGCAAACTGTTTCAAGTATTGAATCAAAATCGAAAATCTAAGAGAGCACTGTTTAAAGCATCGAATAATCAAAAATTTAAGAGAGCGAAACTCATATTAACACCGGTTTATATAAGAGCCCGCCCGTACGTCGGTTTTGTCCCGCAAACGGACAATTTCCAGAATTTCGCATACTATGTTCCCTTTCGACAGTCGGGCACAGCGATTCTATTAAATTTGCACACGCGCCAGTTGAAAATCTCAGAAATTTTCACACGGCTCGCAACGCGTCCGAGAATAACTAATTAATTTTGTATAGAAATTGTTACGTTTACACCTCTCATATTTGCATCCTATTTCCACCAATCGCAAACCCAGTGACGTTGCTCAAATCACGCCTTTAATTATCCGTGTCTCTGTCTTGCGCATTTTATCCGTCTCTATCTACCCTGTTCTGAGTGGTACAAATCGATATTCTTTATTATCGGTTATTTCAATCCACGTGGATTCGTAAGTAAAATAACCCCGTATCTAGCCTTCCCGTTAAAACATCCGACCGTTTCCAATATACCTAGAAGCTGCATGTTTATCCAAACAAATTAATTAGAACTTTGATATTTAAAAATACGCAGGTGTTCAATCGTAATACTTTGAATAACACTTCTACGATTTGAATATTATTGGGTTTTTAACCGCTTTTATGCATATAATACCTTAATAATCGTTCAATTAACTCCAATTAAAATAATAATGAATGGCATTGACTTCTACCCTTTAATTTTTAGTGAATACAAATTAAATATTAATTATTATTTGTACACTTTGTTTAATACCCGTTACTTAGAACTTGAATTAATTAATATAAATTTTGCACGTAATTTCTATTTGTTTTAATACTTGGAACAATTAAATTACATACAAGTTGAGCATTTTAATTCTGCTTCTTTCTATAGAAAGCGTCCTTATACACGGTTTTAATAACGCGTACTTTTTCCCAAAGCTTCCTTATACATGGTGATTAAAATTATTTGATGTAATTAATTAATTTTCTACCCTGGTCTAAATTTGAGTAATATATATATATATATATATATATATATATATATACAGGGTGAGTTTTTAGTGTGGCAACGGTCGATAACTCCGTTATTATAAAAGCTACGTAAACCAAATTTGGAGGCATATTAGGCATGCCTAAAGTGCACATTTTAAAAATATTTGGAAGCATACAGGGTGTTTTATAATTCCAGGGCATATTGAACTTATATTTTTTTAAATGGAACACCCTATATATTATTACATTTTTGAAAAGCCCATAAAAAGTGATTTAATTTGATATCAAATTGTATCTGTCTATTTCTTTTAGTTTTCAAGATATTCAACTGTTTTTAGAAAAAATGACCCTGATTAGATACATTGCCACTGCACTAATACACAACTTATGTTAATTTTCAAGACGCAGAAAATTTTACTATATACCATAGTATATTTGTAAATATCACTCTTTTGAAATTTGTTCACAGTATACAGGGTGTATCAGGTTTCGCAAAATGCAATTTTTAAAACTTTTTTTAAATAGTACCCTACCAATTTCATTGCTACAATGGATAGTTCATTAAGTGTCCTTTCATTTTTGTTAACAAGAGCCAAGCTTCAGTAGTATTAAGTATAACATCATCTAAACAATTAGGCTAGTTAGAGCGCTGATCCGGAAAATCAGAGGTTGCAGGTTCAAGGCCTGCTGTAGCCGTTCTTTAGTGGTTTTCAATTACTAGTTCGATTTGAAATGGTAATTCAACTTTAAATACAAAGTTGGGTTTTCATTTCATCTTAATAACTATTAATATATATTAAGCATTCATTTGCATTCCAAATGTGGATTATTCTTCTCTATTAATAATAATATAATTACATGTTTGTATTATCCGAACGTTGCAAAAATGGGATGATCAAGTTATTAGTACATGAATTATGTAATTATGTATATAACTAGATTCAATTTCTTTAAATGCAAGACGTAATTGAAAATCGTTAACAAGAGCCAAGCTTCAGTAGTATTAAGTATGACATCATCTAAACAATTAGGCTAGATAGCTCAATTGGTTAGACCGCTGATACGGAAAATCAGAGGTTGCAGGTTCAAGTCCTGCTGTAGCCGTTCTTTTAGTGGTTTTCAATTACTAGTTCGATTTGAAATGGTAATTCAACTTTAAATACAAAGTTGGGTTTTCATTTCATCTTAATAACTATTAATATATATTAAGCATTCATTTGCATTCCAAATGTGGATTATTCTTCTCTATTAATATATATATATATATATATATATATATATATATATATATATATATAAAATTCTTATAATTTTTCGAACGGACGTAGATAATGAAATAAAGTTGTATAGAATCTTGGGATACACTCGTTCGTACAAATAAAAACTACAGCGTCAATTTGTAACTATATTCAACGTTTCGGCATGAACAATTATGCCTTCTTCAAAGACTGAAATTTAGCAAATGTTAGTATACAAAGTTAAAACTGTGTAGCTATTTGACTTACATACTTACTATGACGTAAAAAGATTCGCATAAACTAATCTAAAAGTAAGTGATTCCGTAACAAGCGGTAAAATTAATAAAAAAACAACAAAAAAAATTTTTAAGTACATTAACACAATTAAAAGATTGCAATGTCAAATAAATAAAATAACTACAGTAAAATTTAAAAAACAGATACAATTAAACCTAATACAAAGAGCACTAACACAATATCTTAAAATAATACGAGTTTGCGAAGCAAAAGTCATATGGTGACCACGATAAAACAAAATTGAGAAAGGTGTATCTTTATATAACTAGATCGAACGTTAACTCAAGGACAAAGTACATTAACGTCCACACAACATACCCACATATTAAAAGTTTATACCTATATGCGACAGTGATAGTTATTTAACCTATAAAGACTCGAATACACAACGTTTTAGTTATTTATGTCCAACTTGCTGTTAATAGGATTACGTTGTTGATGTATATAGAACGATTCCAAGAAAAGTCTCTTGTAGTAGTTGTTTTCTATATGCAAGATCTTAGTACTATCGAAATTCACTACGTGTTTAGTGTTGTACAAGTGTGATGACAAAGCACAACACGATTTTCCAATCTTGGCATCACTTTTATGCTGTACTATGCGGTTCTTTAGCCACTGTTTCGACTGACCAACATACGTTTTTTTGCAACTGCATTCAATCTGGTAAATAGTGTTACTACAAAGAGACTTATCCGTACTATCTTTTAGTTTAGTATATAAATTACCGATTGTTTTCTCGTAAGTACATGCTATAAAAATGTCAGATTGTTTCAATATCTTAACCAGTCGAGGTGTTAAATTTTGAATGTACGAAAGTTTCCTAAATTTGGTAATACTTGATCTATCATGAGCTGATGTATAGAGATTATTCGAGTATAATAACTTTTTTACGAGAAAATTAGGGTATGCGTTATTAATTAGGGCGAATTGTAATTCTTTTAAATTTTTATTAAGAAATTCTGGTTCACAAATTTTTTGAATACGTTGTTTTAAGCACATAATAGTGTTAAGCTTGTGTTTGAAAGAATGACTTGAATGAAAATTTATATACCTGCCAGAATCGGTAGGTTTTTTGTAAATGTCAAACTTAAGTTTGTTTGTAGAAGATCGGATAACCAGCGTGTCCAAAAAAAGAATACTATTGTCGGCTTCTTTTTCGTATGTGAAAAACAGATTGGAGTTGTAACTATTGAAAATATACACCGTATACTCTATCAAATGCTCAGGAACAGAACATAAAATGTCATCAACATATTTAACTATAAAGGGCATTTCAAAAGGCAGTAAACAAATAACAGACTCTAGCAGTGAATCCATAACCAACTGAGCAATGATGGGGGACAACGGTGACCCCATGGGAGTACCAAATGTCTGAATATAAAACGTAGAATTAAAGGAGAAATACGTGTTATTGAAGATTAAGTAAAGAGTCGATAAAAAAGATTTCAAGTCAAGATTGCAATGAGGTTGAATGAAGTTCCATTTCTCCGTAATGATTTTCACAACCAATTCAATAGGGATTTTTGTGAACAAAGAACGGACGTCTAAAGATATGAGGATATGGTCGGCCGGTAACTGATAATGTCTATAGGTATCGACGAATGTAGTTATTTTATTTATTTGACATTGCAATCTTTTAATTGTGTTAATGTACTTAAAATTTTTTTTTGTTGTTTTTTTATTAATTTTACCGCTTGTTATGGAATCACTTACTTTTAGATTAGTTTATGCGAATCTTTTTACGTCATAGTAAGTATGTAAGTCAAATAGCTACACTGTTTTAAGTTTGTATACTAACATTTGCTAAATTTCAGTCTTTGAAGAAGGCATAATTGTTCATGCCGAAACGTTGAATATAGTTACAAATTGACGCTGTAGTTTTTATTTGTACGAACGAGTGTATCCCAAGATTCTATACAACTTTATTTCATTATATATATATATATATATATATATATATATATATATATATATATATATATATACCCAAAAATAACAAAATAAGGTACACTTCACATACAGTTTTGTGTACAGCAATACTAAAACAAAATAACTGTATAAAACTATACAATAGTATTATACTACACTATTATAGCATGCTGTAATAGAACAAAGAACCTGTTTCGAGTTAAAAAAAAATCGTATACAGAGCATCCACGAAGAAGATGTGGCTCTAAGAGACACTATACAGTCCTGAACATCACAGTAATTAAGAACCATAACATGAATAGGGGAAAATTTTAATATATTAGTTCTAGCGGTTTTACATAAAATAAAAACCCTAAACGAGTTTTAACGTTGGGTGCATGAAAGCAAAGTTGACCTAATAGATTGGGACAATCAATCAAATTATTAGGTAACTTATACAACATACTGACTAAATAGAATTTTCTATGTTTACGTAGCTCAATTAATTCAAACCTATCTAGAAGAACTGTCTGACACAACACACAAGTTTCATTGAGGATAGGCATTGTCAGACTTAAACCAAAGAAACTTAACGTACCGTCTCTGTATTTTCTCTAAAACAGTGTACCATATTCTGGACTCCAAACAACAGAGGCATATTCTAACTTACTGCGCACAAATGCATTATACAGGACAGGGACAGTTGTCGATTGGGAAAGATGATGTCTGTTTCTGAGTACAAATCTAAAATTTTTGTACGCTTGTAAGCATTGAGTCTAACCTATCCATTTCAATTTTCAAGTTGTCTAACGTACTTACGTGCTTGTACTTCTGACATTCCACGTTCCGACTCGCAGAATGTTCACGACTCTTTTTTTATACTTTCCGATCACACCCCCGAAGTAGTCCCCTCTCGGAAATCCAAATGGGGGACCATTTTAACTCCGGATTCTTTTACCCCAGAGGATGCCATCATCTTTAATAACAATTTCTGTACGCAGTGTACTTGGGAAGTAATGTGGTGGTTTCCCATTGCCTTCCACATCGCAGTAGTGTGTCTTAGAATGCCATACCGACCCCTATGGTTTCTGCCACTCTAAGTACCGAAAAAGCTGCTGCTCTCTTTCGCAGACCTATCTTAGTCTGGTTCCTCACTAAATACCCTACTTTGGTCGTACCCGTAGTTTGGTTCTGTAGATCACGGGAACACCATTACACCGTTCTAGTAATCTAGAACTTCTTCAAGCTGCAGATCCATTCGGAATGAAAGAAGTACCATACATGGAGGTAAAAGATCCAACATACGCATTGTGTTATACGTCAGGAAGTACTATGCACGAAGGTAATAAACATGGAAAATGTGTGGTCTTATATCAAAAAGTAATTAATTTTATAGATCTCCAGGCTTCAATCAGCAAGAATTCTCTGCTTTCTAGGGTATATTCCGGCATTCTTTACTATAAGGAGCTACGTTCGTTTTCGTGCTCCGAAATTCTTAAATTTTGGGATTTATCATTTAAAAGAAGAAACAAGTCCGTTTTTAATAACTAAAAATCAAGACACGCCTCTGTTTTCTGATTCAGCATGGTTACAAGATTTATCTTACATGGTTGATGGTACAAAATATTTATATAATTAAAATTTTTTACAGGGAAAGGATAAGATTATTACAAACATGTGTAACAAAGTTAAAACATTTAAATGTAAGCCAGTTCTGTGGGAAAAGCTGTTGAGAAATGAAGATTTAACGCACTTTCTAGCACGCAATATGCACAAATCAAGCTCAGGCAAAACTGCATTATATCAAAAATAGACAAAAAGATTTTAACTTATAAGCAAATGGAGGTGAGATTTAGACTTAAAGGCAAAATTCGTTGAAGTTGGCGTGCTTGAAGTTTACAAATATTTACGTCAAGTTTAAAAATACACGAAGATTCGCATATGAAATCATTTCCATATTTGGAAGGACTTATCGGTGCAAGCAGTTATTTACACTTATGAAAGCGAATGTTTTCTATCAGATCTAGCTCAACTTGGGTCAATTTTGAAGGTAATTACTGCAAGTATTATTTTCCTCGAAATAGGAAATATTGTTGCAGAGAAGACACACCAAGTGCCAGGAAAAAACATTAAATTGTCCCTGTCTTTTTATTTCTGAACTTCTCGAAACAAACCTGTTTCTATAAATGCTCGCCTAAACGAAAACCTTGTTATTTTGGTCCATGTTAGCCTATGAGTTTGATACATGGATGCTCTACATGGTAACTCCTTAAAAAAATTTATATTTCCGACTTTAAAAATGTTAAACTAGGATTCGAGATTTAGCATTCTTTACAGTTCAGTGCTAAAATGTTAGAAATTTTTGTAAACGGTAAAAAAATTATAAGATGAACGAAAATTGAAATGAATTTGAAGCCGATCTGTACGGGTTTTTATGTTACTTCATAGTAGAAATGCATACGCTAAATTGTGCAAGTAAAATTAATCATCGATACAGGCGATCGCGGTCATTCCTAACTCCATCAAAACACGTTTTTGACCTACCTGCATGAAGTAGTCAGCCCCCAATTATTTACCTTAAATATATTGTTTACTTTATCAGATCCCATATCAGAAATCCAGAACAATGTAATTCTGCTTACCTGTAACAAAAAAAAATAAATGTTATTCTATAGTATAGTTATGTATAAGCTACTTAAATATAATTAGTTAAGCATATTATAAATAATAAGGAGAAGGTCCAATTATCGATCTCAAAAAATACGTATCGCTATTAAGAACTATTTAGTAAGTAAAAAATTATCATATTAAATGAGGGTAAATTCTTTAATAGATAGCTTTCACTGAATGTTTTAGTAGCTCATAATAGTTATAAGAGTCACTACCTTATACTTTATTAACAAAAAAAAACGAAACTTAAACAGTTAATATAGGTAGTATAATATTTAAAAAATCATAACCAATTTTCTGTCCTTGCACAGTTCTGCCACGAATTTAGTGCTTAAATTCCTCATTCAGATGATAAGCGATTGTTGAAAATTTTCAGTTTCCATGTATAGTCACGTTACATAGGTAATATTTGTTTGTCGTCAGATTATTACCTTTATTGGTTAACAAACGATGGCACTGGCTGGGCGCTCATTCTGTGCAGCCTCGATCTAGATTTATGTCATTTTTACTTTTCCATTTATCTGCTGTTCGTGAGAGTCTTCTGATGACACGTGGCATTTAAAAAAGAAATACAACATAGTACTTGTTATCAAATTTGTTGCGCGTTCTTTAAGGAAAACTTGAGTTGTATTCATTTACTGTGGGTTTCCCAACAACGAACAAGAACAACCGACAACAAAAGCATCAGAAGAAAAACCATTGATATACGCCTTTATGTTTTCTTTCTGTCTGAGAGTGACATCTATATTGTCCTCAATGTTAAACGTTTGACACGGGGTAATAATCATTAAGAAGTACCCCGCGGTATCAATTATCGATTTTGTTTCGAGCGCGGGTGATGTATAGAAGAGTACGCGTCGCAATGCCTAATTTGATAGCGTGTTTATTGTCGCGGGTGCACATCTGCTTACTAAATATAAAATGGCTTCGCGTAGGTGGGGTTAAACGTTACTCTGTAGACCCGTATTACCCCCGCATAGAAATGACGATAGAGGTTAACAGAAGGGCAATTATATGCTCTCTAGGCGGTACATAAAAGCGCTAAATATTTTAATAGAAAAATAAAATTCTGGTCACAGGACGAGTTGTAACGAAAAACTAATTCTGGTTCGATTGGGCAACACTTTATAAAAACCTTTTCTCTATTGTCGAGATGTATTCGCTTTGTTTCTAAATCTTTACTACTTTAAAAATCATATGCAGTTTTTAATACAATTATATACCAAACAAATTTGTGAACCCAGTGTAAATTTTTCCAAAATGCATTCTATAGTTAATTATTTATTAAATAACCCTAACAACGTTTAAGCGGTTTTTGAAATGACAAAATACTCTTTCTAACCACAAAACTAATAACAGTGTACTGAAAACACAGAAATCACTAGAAGTAAAGCAGCATTTACCTTTTTGAAGAGGTTAAACAAATATTTTCAAAATTGAACTCAAGAAATTATTATAGATATTATTTACTTATGATATGCACTCGCCCTCACTGCTCATGAATATCGTATATTCTCGATTTGTGACAGAAGGTTGGTACCACACGTGTGTAGTTAAGTTTAAACAAAAAAAATCGCCAAGTAATGCCAACTGTAGGAAAGAGAAAATATAATACAATGATCCCATTTGGAATTCACAGTTAGTAATGGGTTAAAAATAGATAGAAAAAGGCAGATCAAATAGTACATTTAATACGCTCAGGGATAATTTGACATTGGCTTTAACCAGTCTAAAATAACGTTATATTACATCCATAGTGTGTTTCTACAATCAATTGTTCGAAATGTTACAACTTTTAATAAAAAAAAAGTGTCAACTTGATAGCGACTTCATTTGAATTCTCATATCGTATATTTTCCACACTTTCACTCCAACATTTTTTGTTCTTCTGCCAACTTCCATAAATCATTTATTTTAATGCATTACATGCAACGACATTATTTTTTACGTACCGCCCGTACCTTGTCGATAGAGTTTATTTCTGGATGATATGTAGGTAAACCCAATTCTACATGACCATGTTATGCTGGTAGCTGATCAATTACAAACACCTGATGAACAGGTTAATTTGTCTTAATATTAAAATATAATACTGGCTTGGTGTCGTTACATTCAAAGAAGGTATTTCGTTTCTTCAATCACTTTTACATGTGTTCTTCCAATTTGAAGTAGGATTAGGGTGCACACGAACAATATGATATGAACGCATTGTCTATCATCAAGACTGAACTTGATTACACATTTGATAATGACTTTTCCTGCAGCCACGTTTTATAATTGCAATGATTCATGTCATTGTGATAATACCCAGTTTTCGACCAGATTTAAATATGAATGCGGCATTCGAAACAACCCCATTTTTCCCACCTGCGTGAACAATTATCAACCGTCTCCCTTTTGAAGCTGGCGATTTCAAACCTTTGTAGTGCCATCATCCCAAAACCTTGGTACAGTGTGAGAACCGTGCAGATATGTTTCATCGTTCGACACAATGTTTCTGCCTTATTCTTTATCCTTTAGATTTTTAAAAAATATATTACGATTTGCCCTTATATTGTATTGCTCAAAAATAATTTTTCTGTTTTCCACAGTTCTCTTCCAACGAAATGGTGCTCTTAGAACTATTTTCCTAAACTAACCTAATCTTCCCGTGTAATGGAGACAATTGTTTTTAAATTCACTGTCTTCAAAGTCGGTCTACGCTAATGTGTTGCTACAAACCGATACGTATTGGTTCTCTTTCTCAAACCAAATCATGGTCGGGTTTGAACTTAGTTTCTTTGCGTTTTCTCTTAATGAATTGAATTTGCTGCAGTCTGGTATAATTGTGTCTTCCATACTAATCCTTTGCACCGTCCGCAATGAAGCGCATGTTGTTTCAGCCTCAACCTTTTGCAAATTGATCAGGTTAGGTGCCACTGAATAGTTTTCGTTTTTCAACAATTGAAACACGTTGAAAACAATATATCGTCCTTGACAGTGAAGCATCCCCCTCTTGTTCATATTACTCTAAAAAAATATTAAAATTAATCAACCATTAAACGCGCATTCTTTTTAAGTTATTACATAGCTGAAGAAATTAACTATCAATTAGTTCTGAAAAAATTGTTTTGATGACTAGGACGATAAAAACTATCAAAGTGAAAAACTGGAAACTGAATAAGACGTTGACAAAAGCGAGGACGACAATGACGTTTAAATACACTATTGCGATCAGCTAAGCATGTATACTGCTGCCATAGCAAATTTTTACAGAATAAAAAATTGTGAACCTCAACCACTATCGGCGAAAACAAGCAAAAACTCAGATATTATATGATGGTCTGGATTTATTTCGCGAATTTATGCCTTTACAGATACTATCAGCGTAAACGAAAACCTTCTAATCAATATTTTATTGTACGCAATAAATGGGATATTCGTGACGATGTATTAAAACTATATTGCGAGCATGGTGTTTGTAGATCGTACTGTAATATGCTGATTCTGGACGTTCAAGTTTATTTGAACTTATTGCGCATATGACGTCATCTACCATCCGATAATAATTCTAATCTACTTGGAGAAAAATTTGTCTCACATATTTTAATTTTTCCTTAAAAAATTTGACAAATATTTGTCAGTATCTTGAAACGTAGTTCAATTAGCTGCGTCTTATTAATGTTTTATATAACTGTAAAATTGGCACTTATACATTCTAAGAAATTATTTAATCGCTTTTGACATGTGGGCTTGAATAAAAATAGAAACAAAACATACAGTCCATTTTTTAAATTTTCTTTTCTAGTGCTCTAGTAACGGATATCCTAAAATAATCGCAATCTTCTTATCAAACAAAAATGAACTGGCAGAATTCGTTGCTCGTTCAGCAAATAAAATTTGCACTACAGGGTTTCACATCTGCATGTGGTTGGAAGTAAAGAAACATATACGCCTAGGATGTATTCTGATTCAACTACAAAATGTATGATCAGGTATTTGTTCTGACAGATTTAGGTACGAAGTAGAATTAAAAATTTTATTAGCCAAGCATTATGTGGACTGACATTTTGATCTGGGATTTTAACAGCAGATCAAATGCTTGAATAAAAGAAACTAAAACTTAATACGATGCAGTGGCTTTGAGCCCTATCTTTAAATCCTGCCTTAAAAATAAACCTTTGAACCCCGACTTAAAATTTCAAAATTGAACAGCATTAAATTTAATATGGCAGAGTAGCTCAACGAAAAATAGAAATTAAATCAGTGTGCATCTTACCATTTTCATATTAAAAATGAGTTCTATACAATCTGCTAACTGCTACTTTTTCTTATACAATCTCTACACACTTATTTTTATAAGGACCTAAGAAATATATTTATGAAAACACCTTATACGGCCTGGCCTAGTGTTTCAAAAATTAAAAAGACAATATACGACCGGAACATTCTAAATCAGACATAAATAAAATTGACAGAATTCAAAGTCACCTTTATTATGTAATGGATAACGTCACTACTAATGAAATTAAAGCAACATATACTTTAGTCAATTGTATAAATAATTCATACAATTTTAATAATATTAAATAGTTAAATATGGTATAAGTTAATTGCGAAGACTTAAATTTATTTACATTTAAGCAAATTCAGAAGTTTTGTGTAGATTAAACGTAAAAAAAAAGTGAAATGACTAAAGCAAAACTAACAAGTTTACTTATCTGAAACATGACAATTTGCTCTAAGCAAAATGGCATGCTACAACATCATGTCGGCTTTTTATATTGCCTGGGGGTTTGAAATATTCACTCACGTAATAATGTTGAAGCGTTTTCAAAATACAGACGCTTTCATTCATAGAATAATTGTGGTCACACACTCATATACTAGCGTTTAATTTAAAGCATTCATCAATTTATATTTAATAGTACGTATAGTTTGTGAGTCGAATATGCCGTACGCTTTATAGTGTTTTTTCGCGTTCTAAAGGTAGAATCTGACGATTCGTTTTCTTTTGTTTAATTCACGTTGTCGATTGTTTCCAGACGCTCTCGACTGTGCTTGCGATCAGTCAGAGTATAACCGGGTTACGAAGAGCTTCAGAATGGAGAAAACCAAATGTGATTTACGTATTACCTTATTTTGATCCTTTTTAACAATGATTAGTAATATCAAATTTATGTACACTTTTATTAATACAATTCTTTACAGCAAAACCGTAAAATATTTGAAATTTATGCGTAAATCTCGGAGTACAAAAGTTCATCGCGTAACTATGGAATCTAAAAATTAGTAACTTAAATGTAAAGAAGCAATAAGATTTACAACGTAATTATTTCGTATTGGAACTGACGGTGTTATTTTTATGGTTTGATAAATATGGAATCGTAAATTAGTTTAAACGCAGTTGGAGATCTGGTTTTGTTAATAAAAGTATTCCGTCTGGAAGCTGAACTTCGACTTATGACAGGTATTCGAAACACTTGAGGGTAGTCTTCTGAAAGTTTCCAGTTTCTGTTGAACATTAAGAATTATAGATCTTCAAGTTCTTAAGTATGTAAATAATTCTTGTTTGTTGAATTTTCACCGAATCTTGGGAAGTGGGTTTTATATTACACTGTACCAGATGTCGCTTTTATTTCATATCTGGCAGACAGTCGTTTAACGCTTAACGGTTTATTTTCGTCGTATTGACTTTAAAATAATGAAAGTTACCAGATGAAATTCATATTTTAAATTTTAACACATGTAAGATAGAAATATTAAGGCAAGTTTCCGTCTTTTATAAGTATTTACATGTTTGCTAAAATGGTAATTACGATTTACGAAAGTGATTCATTCAAATTTTGTCCATCTTAAATTTCTGAATTTATATTTTTATAAAACAGTTTATCAGGAGATTACTTATGTGGTGTGGAAAGTATTTTTAATGAAATCTATAAAAAGTATTTACATCTTTTGAACATTACTGCGTCAATTTTCTTACATGCCATTTTACAACTTAATACTTAATGTGAGAAATCAGCTGAGTGCAAAAATAGCTAATCGTAAAATTTTGCGTGTATATATAATTTAAAGAACGATTTTTTTTCTTTGTCAGTATTCAAATGCTAATATTCTTGAACCTACTTTAAAAATAAATTTGTGAGGCATTTCAAAAAAAACCTTTACGTTGTTAGATGTTGAAACTTCGAGAAACTGATGTTTAAATAACAGTAGTTAAGAGATGTTCTAACCTACTGAACCCTATAATAAAAAGTTTTGTACATGCATACAAAAAAAGGGGTTTGATCAGATATCAAGTTCTAACCCCTTAATATTCTGAAATAAGGTCAATTATTTAAATTAGCGCTTTGATGTCTAATTTTTTGTTGAATATTTAATTTATAATTATATGCTCGAACTGGTATTAAAACTTTTATTAAAAAACTATATGTATAGTAACTTAAATTAAATATCGGTGATGTAAGAAATTTTAATTGATACCAATATATGTGTAGACGTGGTGTATAATTATTGGAGTAAAAGTTTAGAGTTTTGTGTAACAAGAATTTAGTACCTTGTAACCAAAAGTACAAATCATGGTGTGATAATGTTTTTATCGTAATTGTAGGTTATGTGACATACATATATGTGCTCCAATAGTACTTTCTTGCGGGACCTATACATCTCATTACGCATTTATGGATTTATAGCTTCATACTGAAAATGTTCTTTTAGCATGTCTGATAGACGAAAACCGTTGACTTCTGCTGAGCTTACGAAGTTTGCAGGGAATCCTTATTTGATAGAATTTACGGACATGCAAAATCTAATGATGACGACGCGATCGAACACTGTATAGTTACGAATTGTTTTCTGAAAATGATGACGAATCAATATTTGAGCCCATGGGGGACACATCGAAGAACCGATTATTGATGATGTGAATCGTAATCTCATCGAAAGAGGACAACAATTGTATATGATTTAGTAGGATGATGTAGCGTTATCGCTGACAATTTTACACCGAGGAAAACTTGCTTAGTGGTACGACAACCAATTGTGGGTGCGAAATAGCATTGTGGAAGTCGTGTTCTGAATTGCGTTTTGCTGTATTTTCAAGAAGCCATATATATTTCGCAGTCTACTAATCAAAGGATAGTTATTCATGAAAAGGCGAAAAGGAAAAAAATCAAAGAACTTCACCAGGTGACATGATCCTTACAGGGTTCCCATTACAATCGAATTCCTTCATTTGCTAGGTCCGGAGATAGGTCTTTGTTACATATAGCAAAATTATATTTCAACGACCCTAAAAAACCACAGGACTCTTGAAAAACATTATGTAGATGATCTTATTTCCTACCTCAAAAGGACAATCTCAAGCATCCATAGAAAAACTCGTTTATGAACCCATTGATGAAGCAATGGCTATATTCAAAAGCCGGCCCTTCCTTAAAACAATTCATGCCTTTGAAGCCAGTCAAAAGAAGTGTCAATATATGATACCGATGCGATGCAAAAACTGGTTACATCTACGACATGAACATATATTGCAAGAAGATACTGCACAAGATGACAGACTTAAAGACAGAGTCGTAAACAAGCTGGTATCCATATTAGAGACGACGTCTGCTTATGCTTTGCTCGATTTTTTATTTCAGTTCGCCTTGTTGATAACATAAATCTTCTTAGTGTAACTACATGTTCGAAAGAACGTAAGAATGTTCCCAGATTTGAAGGAAAGTAGGAAAGAGGCAAATGCCAAATGGTAAGAAATTCCAAAGAAACCTTGATAATTAGATGAAAGGATACAAAAAACTTTATTCTCTTGACAAACTGTGATCCATCTGTCTTTGACAAGGAGAAGCGCAAAATAAAAGACCGATTATCAATAGAGATTGTTTGTCCAGAAGCCATCAAATTTTATAATAAATACATGAGAGGCGTAAACCTCGCCGACCATATGACTATACCTTAAATGAGATTGATGGCAGGATGGTAGTTTACAATTCATACATTTTTATAAAGAAATTACCTACAAATGGTTCACATTGATCAAATACCTGGTACCTCTTGCTGAAAGCCCTATTGCAGAAAGTAGGAAGACAGCTGGAAGGAAACGCACTCGAAAGGTAGGCTACATTCGAAATCATCTGAACGACAACTAAACGTAGATGATCATATGCCTCAGGAAATCTATATTCGAAGACGTTGCTATAAATGCGCTCAAAATAAAAAAAGAAAAGAACAAAATTCATTATCTCAATGTGTAATTTGCCGTTTTGTCTCAAATTCTTCACCCCATTTGCATACGTAACTGTTGGGACATATACAACTCAACGTAAATACCTATTGAGACGCATATATCCCAGCATTGTTTATAACAATTATTCTAAAAATAAAAATTTATATTACTTGTCCTTTTGCTTTATTAAACCCAGTGGTCATAAAAATCTTACTTATTAACGAAGACAATAAATCAGAGTTGAAAGGTTAAATTTATTGCTTTTCTACTAATTCTATAGGTTGGTTACAAGTATTATTTTCTTTGCAAATGGGGTACCAGAAACTGAAAAAATTACTACGCGAAGAACGAATGGCTCAAGAGAATAAGTTTCAATTCTCAAAAAGCGTATGTTTAAATATACCACTGATTGATCCACAACGAGTATTTTTACCTCACCCGAATATCAAATTTTGATCTTATGAACGACTTTGTTAAGGCTATGGATAGAAATGAGTCGGAATTCGTTTATTTTAAACAAAAGTACCATGTGATTATGGATGTAAATAGGATGTTGATAAGATCGCAGATAAGATTACCTATGAAATACAATAATGAGATGGAAAAGCTTGCATAGACATAATTAAGAGTATCCACAAAAATTTCTTACAAAAGCAGGAAATTACTAAGATATACTGCATCATTCCTTAAAATCATACCATTGCTTATGGTGCAATATGCCTAAGAATTTTTTTATTTGAATCGCACCTTGATTTCTTTCTAGAAAAACACTGAGTTGTGAGTGATAAGAACGAGGGGCAGCTACATCAAGATATTTCAATATTAGAGATGAAAGTAACACGGAGCAAACATGCTTGCAGACTATTATTGAACAGACAAAGGAAGTAAGGTAAGAAATTTGACACATCATTTGCTGTATCAGATTCATTAAATGAAAAAAATTAATAATTTGAACAATTTGATACTCAAAATCCTTACGTAATAGAAGAATTATAGTTAGTTTTTGATATAACCTCAAAATATACTATAAAGTTCGCACATTTTCATTTCTGTGACAAAATGTTTTCGTTGATCAGTGTAATTTGCAAAATATTAAACTTTTATTTCAAACTCCGAATTATGTCTTTTACAGTAAACTAAATATTTTATTAAAGCACATTTAAACCATGTAAACAAAAATAATTCAGATACCGTGAATTTTAGCAATTAACGAAATTTTGCGAAGACGGAAAATTGAAAAATGTACAGTAATGTGTTTCAAAAGTTTCCGAAGTTACAACATTAATCACTCAAGTCCTGGCATGAATGACACGGGATGAAAGGGTGTATAATAATGAATTTTTTCGAGATATACAAGCTCATAAATTTTGCTTAGCTTAATAATGCTTTAACAGTTAATGAAAATTTTATGAATGAGGCACAAGATACATCAATCTCACATTATATTTACACGGTGGAAATTGCGCTCGCGCCTCAATTTCCTTATTTTACTTAAAAATCCAGCCCAGCTCATTAATTCACATTTTGGTGTAGCGATATCAAATAGCATTATACTGCTTGAAGGAATTAATTGTGTTTCTACTTCGGTGAATTTGGAATAATTGCAAAGCACTCGGGAGAAACGTAAGGGTAAGATTTATGCTAGTACTTAACTACGACCACCAGTAGGCGATTAAAGGAACCACAACGATTTTTGCAAACAATTGCCACATTAGTAAAACATATTTATATTATCTACCTATCCATAAATCAAGAGAAATCAGACAGAAAGGAATCTAGGCAATAGGAACCGAACGAATTAAGGTGTTTTATTATAATTTTTTATTTAAATTAACCACTTTCAGTTCAATCAACTGGAAAACGATTCGGAAGATAATGAATGCTTGTAATTTAAAAACAAAGTCAACAGATCAGTATGGAAGTAACGTGTTGCGCTGGTTTGATACGGAGAAGAACTTTCAGTAAAGAAGGTGTATACGAAGGAGAGTGAATTGATTGGAAGTAGAGGTAGGCCACGAAACACGTAGCTGGACGTGGTGAATAAAGTGTGAAAAGAAGGAAAGTAAAAAGTGACAAGGATAGAAACACTTGTATGAAGCGATGCATAGATGTTAATGCAGCGACATAAGTGTGTTAGAACACAAAAGTACGGAAAGAGATTGTTAACAGTTTGAAGGCTCTGTAGGACAAATTGAGGCAGTTATTTCTTAAATAGATGGTAATAGCCTGACCTAAAATAGATAGTGAAGTAATCACAGACCATCTATTTTTAAGCAATTACTTCTTAAACTGTTATTAATAGTCTTACCAAAGATCGATAATAGAGTAATCAATAGTGATATTACAAATATTTTTACCTTTGTATTATGGGCTATTTTAAATACCATTTTAAATATTAATAATGTCGTAAAAGTTTGTTTACCTAAATCACCCGACTAATAAACATGCACAATATAGGTTCTTTGTTATTCCTTAATCGTTTGACTGAGTAATCAATTTAAAGCAATTATAAGGCAAAAATAAATTAGATACCTTAATAACAATTCCGACTAAAAACAAGCATATAGTTGTATTTTGTGTGTAAAAATACAACGTATTACATTATTATTTTACATTATTCAAGTTAAGATTAAAGGTTGCTAATTAATTATGGCAAATTTAAAGATACCCTAACGATGGAATTTTCAACATACAACAACATAGAAACAAAAGTCTGTTATACTTTACAGTTCGAAATTCAATACACGCTGGAAGACTAAAGCCAACCAAGGAGAATACATAGAACACAATAATGTAATTTGGGATAAAGACGAAAGACTGCTTAGTTAAAATGACAATTTTTTTAAACCTATAATCAGTTGTTCGAGTTTTCTATTAGTGCAGACATTCATAAATGAAAAAAAAATAGCCTAAAATCTGCTGAACACTAACTACCTCGTATTTAATAACATGCTGCAGCATGTATATTAGGCTTACCATAATATAACAACTGTTTGGATTACTGTTTAAGTAACATATATCTCAAGGTTTAAAAAAAAGAACAAAAACATGTTACAAGCTATTACAGTGCACAGTGTAAAATTAGTATGTGTGGGCTAGGTAGAATATAAATGAACGAAACTAAATTTTTATACAAGAAGTACTGAGGCGTATAAACATTACTGTCGCACAATGAGCAAAAAAGATGGAAGAACAGAAAGACATTGTAAATAAAAAAAGAATTGCAAAACAAACCGAAATGATTTGCAATAGACATTGCATAATTACTATAAATAATAAAATTTTCTTGTACACAGAATTGTGCTGTCTAACAGAGGTCAAGGGAATTCTAATCATCTGCTGGTGATCGCTAGACAAAAATGCTAAAATCAGATAGTAAAACAACTAAAGTGAAGCTGCTTAAATTAGTTAGGTGACCGTTAATTAAACTTCCAAAATTCAAATGCACTCAATATCAAATGAAAAAAAAAATGGGGATTATTTATTTCTTTCCTACAAAAAATTAAATATAATATGACTACCTGGTGTCTAAAAGACGATAGAAGAGTTCCGCTAAAAAGTAACTTATTTAGGAATGCACAAGCTGGGTGGATTTTTACGATGTATGTATGCAAATACTGGTTTCAAATAGCTGATAAATTGGCAGTTGGTAATTAATGATCAAACAACTATCAATTGCACCTTTGCAAACATGAAATCGAAATAATATATTAATACACATCTCAAATAAAAAAATCATTATTTCGCTATCATCTTGAAACATTCGAGCCATTGATTATTAAGCAATTAGTTGTTAAACGCTTAATAAAAACCAGTCCATAAACAGCATTTTTATGTATTTATTCCGGTCATTGGCGTATAAAATTCAATTTTGAACAATTACGTCGTCACGATTTTTGGCATTACTACACTATGGCTGCTTCATTAAAGAGCATTAAAGCATTAAAGAGCAAAGTATGGTATACCACACGAAAGACAAAGTTTAGCGATTAAAGAACGACTATCCATTGATAGAATTCAGTAGTTTTCTGTTATTAAAAATAACACGGTCAAGATTATAGTGCTAAGATAGGGACATAATTACCTGTGTTTAATAATCTGTTTCGACTAAATTATTAAAAATGCATGTACACCAATAAGTCTAGTAACGCGTTTATACCCTGTATCCAAAGAAATGCGGAACAAGACTACACTAATGTTAAAAAAAGAAAAAAGCTGAATACCCCAATTCAAGAAAAAATAGATATATGTATAGGTTGACGAACCTGTGGATGCCTTTCAGAATGGCAATGTTTTACCATAACTGTCAGAACATAATCAATTTCTGAATAAGAATTATTTCTTATCAAAATACATCTATTGTGTTGTGATCATTTTAATATTTAAAGGACAAGAACAAAAGCAGGTAATATATTATTTAAGATTACCATTTTAATAAGTTGTCTTAAATTTTCAAAAATTTGGAATTTTTATGAAATAATAAAGAAGTTTAACTACATAACTATAAAATCAAAAATATGGATTCAAAATGGATAAAACCACAGGTGTTCGCATATTTCTCCATCTACAACTGAACAACGACCAAGACGAACATACAAATGTCCCTGAATATTTACCAACATTAGCAGTGTAGTATTATTATAAGTTAGTCGTATGCTCTCGTTCAACGAATGCAAGTTTGAAGTGTTCCTGAATACAGTTCTGAAGAAATATATACCCATAAAGAGAAATCATTCGATGCTGTCAGGTGAACGTGCGGGACAGGATATCGGTGCACCTTTTCTAATCCAGCACACTGGAAACATTATATTCAAAAGACTTAATTATATGTGAATTATGTGCAGGACAACCATCATGTTCATACCAAACTACAGAATCCTCGGGAAAGATTTTGAACGTTCAGAAATTTTCCAGTAAGATATAGTGTCATTTTTGCTATCTTTAACTTAAGGAAAGGGAGCTATAAGTTTTGGGGATAAACAATTTAAATATTATGATTATTTGATTCAAGGGTTTACATAGTACAACATATTAAACTGCGAAGTGTTGATAATATTTTCTTTCCCATTATAAACATATTAGTCGATTTCGTTTTTCTCATTAAAAATAGGAAAAGTATTTAATAAAAAAAGGGGTAAATTATTTATAATCGTAGCGTTGTGCACTCTGTGTGAATTAGATTGAGCTAGCTGTGGCATAATTAAAATTAGGTTATTAAAAGATACAGTTATTTTTTACATTGTTGCTAATTATCTATACAAACCTTAATTTATGCCTGTGATCAAGAATTAAAATAAATTCGAAAATTTAGGCAATAAAAAAAAGTAGTACTAAACTTGCCAGCTGACCTGAAACCCACAACCAATAATTTAATTATATACATATATAAAGCAAGGTCGTTAAACAATAAGATAATATATATATATATATATATATATATATATATATATATATATTGCCGTGGACTAAGCTCTTTAAATTCTCGCCCCACGAATTGTGCCAACAAAAATTTTCTTAAGAATTGAAAAAGTTTCTTACCCTACCTTTTGGACGCCTTCGTATTTCTGCTCTCACCCTGGCTAGCTCAGCAATCGGCCTCTTCTTGAATACCTACCATTTTAAGTACATACTTCTCTCACACACACACACTGTCGAATAAAATTACCAGAATAATACAACAACCATACAACCTTTTATCTACACATATTAACAAATAAAATATTTACACCTTGGTACAGACGGTTTGTTACAATTGTTACCAGCTCAATTATTAAATACTTTAAAGTCCTTGGTTTTTAATATATTTTAACAAATTCTACATGATACGAGTAGATGGGCCCCACGTACAGCCCTAGTTTGACTTCATTCTAGTCTATTTTGAGCTCATTATAACCCAGTTTCTGTAAATGCTTTTTAAACCTTGCATTTTATTAAAAACAAATTTAAAGACCCGTTTACTCCTTACAACAACAATTTATAGCATGAATAAACAAACCTTTATATATCATCAATAAACCATTTTTTTAAGAATCAAAATTAACTGTCCTGCACATGTACTTTTTTAAACAAGTTTTATGGTACTAAATACGCCACCAATAAGTCAAAACACACAAACACACAAAAAATATCAACACAAATGTTTATACAAAAACAGAAATTTAAGTTTCGTTACCTGGAGTCGCCTTCGTTCCTTGTCACCACTAAAGATGGTTTCTAGAAACCCTCGTCGATGTGTCCATCTACTACGATGATGCCTGGATCCACAGATCCCCACCATCCAAATCTCCGCTACCACTACTGTTCTTCTCCCCAGATATTAGATTTGCTTCAAACGTAACATTCCATACCAAATATACGTCAGGCTTACAAGTTACGGTTTAGACTTCGCTTACCCCAAATATCATCCCTTCATTTAATAGCTTCGTTGTAGTAACGGCACCTTTTATCTAAACAAAAGTACCAACTCCTGCAATATCACTTTTACAACATGTGGTACGCTACTACAGCTTTCATAATTTCTAAACAGGATGTTATATGCAACTTTAATGAAGACACAATAATTGATAAGCGTAAGAGCATTTACTACTATTACGTTGTAGATCTAAGAACGGTCTCAGATCTGAATGTAAAGGAGCTTTAATATTTTTGTTCGTGTATTTATATCATTTTCAAAACCCCCTGTGGAACCTATTTCACTTGAAAAGCTTATTTTCGAAGCTGCTTCTTATAATTTTGAGCGTAACGAACACTGACTTCTCGAAAAATCTCTCTTTCGTCGTGCTGTTACATAGAATTTTGTTTACTACCTTAACGTACGCGCTCTTCTTGAAAACTGCTAGCCATCAACCAATGATATAATTTTCTCTCGTCCCAGCGCTCCACCTATCCGCTATCTATCTCCGTTCCATGCATGTTTGTTGTCTCCTTTAGAACGCCTCTTAAGTTACAGAAAATCGATAGCGTAGTCGTGCTTCACATATACCAGTGTATTTCGTACGTGACTTCTACTCAACGCTTTCTTTACCTGCTTCTCTGTCTGTCTTACATTATCGATCGTTTATTCCACTCGGTCTACAAGGCATTTGTTATTTAAAGCAGTTGGTCAAACCAACTGTTGCAAACAATTTCATAGAAATTCTGCTTAACGTTTATTTAAGTTCCCTGAACGTGACATTTAATCAACAGGTGTTTCTTGAAACAACCGACCGTTTATAATAACAATTCTCGGTTTCTTCCCTTCTTAGTATTTGTATAAACAAACGTTGGCTTTTAAAATGGAAACATTTGCGTTTAAAATTATTGATTTTCTATGCATGCAAACTCCCTTTTTGCTTCCATGTGTTTGATTAAAAATTATTATAATTACTTATGCGTATCCTTAAGTTTTTTTGTACTCAAAAGCTCCTTCCCTTATGCAATTTTAACATCCCAATCTAAATATAGAAAAGTACCTTAATAACCGCCCGTTTTCACTATATAAATTAACTAATTTGGCGCGTAAATAATTTGCTCCTATTTCCTATATACACGGTGTTTAAAATTTTATTGCCTGGACCTATTTAACCTATAATTCCACAACAATATATATATATATATATATATATATATACCGGATGCGGCATTACTATCAAAACTGTCAAAAATAACGACTTTAGTTTATATTTAAATGAGTTAGGTAACGGGTTTATAGGTTTATGTTACTTATAGAGATTAAACTCTGTGTCTTTAACCAAGCTTTCGATATTAATTAAACTCTTCATAAGGGTGCGGCAGTTATAATATTGCAGCATCCTGATGAAGATTTTAATTAAAATCCAAAGCTTGATAAAAGACAAAGAGTTTTAATCTTTTTTAATCTTTATAAATAACATAGACCTATAAAACCGTTACCTAACTCATTTATATATATATATATATATATATTAGGTAGTTAATTACACAAGGTAAGTTGATAAATACTAACGTATTATAGTTAATAAGATGAAATAAGGAAAATATAAGGTCTTGGACAGGACTTGAACCTGTATCTTAGTCTTTCTGGGATTACGCGTTTACCAATTACGCCACCGAGACCGTTGACGATAATTGGAAAATTTATAAATCTAAATCGTGTACACAACTATACATAAACCTAACATTTAATTGCGTTTAACATTTTTGTCAATCATATCTGACATTGTCAAGTTTTTGACTTATGTCAGTTATAGACAGAAAGTAACGCTCAAAATTAGGGCTATAAGCCAAGTATTAAATAAATAAATATTTTAGGTAGTTTTTAACACAAGGTAAGTTGATAAATACTAATGTATTACAATCAATAAGATGAAATAATAACTTGACTTTTATGCAAAGCCCAAATAATCATTTCAAATCGTGCTAGTAATTAAAAGAAGGAAAATATAAGGCCTTGTACAGGTATTGAACCTGTATCTTAGTCTTTCCAGGACTATGCGTTTACCAATTACGCCACCGATGCTTCCTGTCAAAAACTTGACAATGTGAGATATTATTAACAGAAATGCTAAACGTAATTGAAAGTTATGTTTATGTATAGTTGTGTACACAATTTAGATTTGTAAATTTTCCAATTATCGTCATCGGTCACGGTGGCGTAATTGGTAAACGCATAGTCGCGGAAAGACTAATGTACAGATTCAAATCCTGTCCAATTTCCTTCTTTCAATTACTAGCACGGTTTGAAATGATCATTTGGTCCTTGCATAAAAGTCTAAGTTATTATTTCATCTTATTAATTATTATATATATATATATATATATATATATATATATATATATATACATATTACTTTGTACGGGAAAGTGTAAACATGTGTAAATAAAACAAGCATTTATTTATTTGAGGACACCGGTATGTAAAAATCAATAATTTATTTATGAAGCTTCAATATAGTTAGATTGGAATAAAAGTTACATGTTATTAATGTAGGTTTAAGTTGTATACGTTAATTTAAGCAAGGTACATTTATTTAATATCACAAATTAAAGCATTCGCAGAAAGCTACAAAGTAAGATGATAAACAAGTTAAAACGTTCAAGAATTTCAAGGAACACAAGCTTGGGGTAGATAAATAATAGGCGTCGCCGTGGATCAATGTAGTAAGCGTAAGACTACGGATCCCAAGACCCCGGGTTCAAATCCCGACACGGCCGACTGCTTGAAAAATGGCAGGTGAGCATTTTTCACAAATATTACGCCCTCGGTCGGATGAGAGGTTAAATGGAGGTCCCGTGTGTGAGTGTTGTCACGCACGTTAAAGATCCCTACCTTGCCTGGAACGGCAAGGGTTCGGCAAAATTCTAAATTTCCAGGCAACAAAAAACTCGCCTCCTGGCCAATGTAGTACCTTCGGGTGGAGCATTGGAAAAGTAAATGAACGGTAGATAAATAATTCTTGCTAAGGTTAGAAAACGTTTAGAAAACAATTCGAAGCATTGTGGTAAAGGAAAGACACAAGGTAAACAATAACAGACGACTATTTTAAAAACAGATCGATACAATTAGGCGACAGAGAATCTTTACTATGTAACAGAGTAAGATGAAAAATTAACAGATGGGTAAAGGACAAACATTTTAAGCGCGTGTTAAACGAGTATATTTTAAATACCAATAAGCAGGACAAAGATGCAACATGTTTGTGAACAGTATCAATTTTTCAAGGCGGATGTATATAAAGGGAGAATTGACAGCAAACAACATAGTAATAGTGGGAAAATAAGAAAGACAGAAAACGTGTGGCATACAAAGACATCAAAAGAGTGGAAATAACGTCGACAATTTAGGTAGGAAATTAAGACAAAGATAGAAATGGTGGTTATGAAAGTGTGACTGCGATAAGACTATAAACGCGCACATCAGAGGTGTTATTGGATTTGTTTGGGAGTAATAGCAGACGACAGATTTCAAGGAAGACTTAAAACAGTTGAAGTTTTACAGAGTGGGTGCAAAGTAGATTAAACGGGCTAAAACTGGAATAAATAATTATAATAATTAAAGCAGGATGCTACCTACGTAAGTAAAAGTATTATTTACATTTTAAACGAGGGTACTGGTGGCACATTAAGTAGAAGAAGAGGTGTGGTTTGGTTGTTGTACGTGCTGTCTGGTGGAAGGCGTCTTCATATTGTTAATGATTTGGATGAACGTGTATGCGATGGAATTGCAGTCCAACTTGGAAAGCAGCAAGATGGAGTAATCCAGGAACAAGCAGTCTGGTGGAAAGTCATCTATAGAGACGGTGATCTGGAAGAACACACTCCAGGTAACGATATTTTTTTTATTGAAACTGTTGTGTTGGTGCTTAGATATTTTATACTATGGGTGATTTGAGTTATTTATGGTGATAATTTTTATAAACTAAAAAGTAATTTTATGGACATATGTTATGGACAATATTTCTATTATTAATCTGAGGGTGTAAATACTTGAATAATATGTTATAGATGTAAAAAGTAAACGGGTCTTTAGTATAATTTGACAATGCAAAAAATGTATGCACAAAAAATAAAAAGGTTTATATTGAGCTCTACATAAATCTAGGTGAAGTAAATTAAGGGTACAGGATAGGCCCATCTACTTTTAAATAAAATATTAAATGTAGAGGAGAATAAAATCACGGGGATTTTAAACTGATGTTTTACTATTGAGCAGAAATATGTAATGTTTTAACTTGAATATTAATTGTACATATTGAGAATTTATTATTTGTGTTGATAGAATAAAAAGGCTGTATGTTTTTGTGTCGAAACATTTTAATTTTTTTTCTATTCTAAGGATGGTTGAAAGAATGAGTAGTTGTGGTGAGTATCCCGGGGGACGCAGTGAGCAGAGCCAGCCGTGTTATTATCAACTTGGAAAGCATTTTCAGAAGATACTCAACCTAGACACATCATAATCATAGCGTAGACTAAAAATTTTCTTTAAGTGAAAATTGGTGGAGTTTTTTTAATTTCATTTTCAGCTAGAGTATAGCGACGTAAAGAGCGGTACAACTTCCAAAACTAGTAACATGATTCATTAGGCAACCAGAGTATTTTTATGGACGCCCAACATTGGGACGCGATTTTTCCTTTAAAATTTTACAGCACCTTCAAAGTATTTTCGCATTAATTATTTCGTTCGTTCTCGCTTATGATGAACTAGTTTAACGTTTATATGTGCATTTATATAAAATGTTCCAGATCCACCGTATTTGCATACCGCCATGATTTCCTCAGTGATTGAACTTCATTTACTATTTTTTCTCTGAAACTTTTATTTTTCAAAGTAATCAATATCTTGGACATTTCCAGGATAGTGTAGGTGTAAGAAATAAAACTAAGGACTTTGTTTAGATTTTAATGTTGGTAATTAGGAATAATGGGTCTTGCATGTATATCACTGCTACGCTGTAAGGCATAAACAAAAGTAGGGGTATTGTTTTAAAAATGTTGAATTTTTTTCTGATTGCTTATCAGGGCAGGTATAATGGACGGAAATTCGCAAAGAGAAATAATCCATTTATGCTATCGTGAAAGTTTTTCACGACATTTGTTCCGCAATGAGGGCAGAGCCTTTAATTACAGACTTAGTTTATGTACGAACTGCTGATAAAACACGGAAATAAAAGTTTTAAATATCGTTTATGCACGCATTTATCAAACACGCGCAAAGAGCAATAAATAATTAAACGAATAATTAGAAGTAGTGAGACCCTTAACTCTGATGGAGTTTTTATTCCACCACTTGAAAAGTTTGCAAAATTATCTAGGATCACGCAAGGCTAACCGTGAGTAAGACAGAATATAAATCCCCATTTTTATAATATTAATATTTAGGGCGTAGTTGTTAATGCGCCATTTTTCTGTTAATCGCAATTCATAATCAGCGCGGTTAGTACATAAGAACATGCACCTATTGTAATACGGTTAATACAAGAAAACTATGCATAAACTATTGGATAATAGTTAACTCACGTTATTTCTTTCTGACTAATTGTTATTTGCACGGAAATCGAAATAAAGCGCTTGGGTTAAAAGATCAGGATAGTTGTTGCACAAAAGCTTCCATACAAATAGATTCTTCATGTTACTCAAATTAAATTTATCAAGGAGTCAAATGTTTTATCGACTTCTTCTAAATGCAAGTACAATCAGACCTCAACGAATAAAAGATAATGGGTGCAGTTGAAACATCGTTTTCTGTAGCAAAATACTGGGTTTTTATTGACTCATAATGTAGACATTTGCGAATTATGTATGGAACAGCATATGCGGTAAATGACCGCCATGGCTTTAGTGGCACATGGGTACCTTCTGACGAAATTGTTAGTAACAGTTTTGCTTAAATGTCGTGGTATTTCGTTAATACAGCGTTCAATTTCAGCTTTCAATGCTTGAATAGTCATGGTCATGATGGCGTAATCCTAAGACTTCGAAAACCCAACACAAAAGTCAATAGGTGTCAAATCGCAAGATCGTGGCTGAAAATGCTTTTATACAGAAAATCGGGATTCACTTTATGTTGTTCAACGATCAAATTGACGAACTCTGCATGATCTGTTGGCATGAGAGATGTCGATTCAATTGGATTTTGTAAGCATGGAGATGCAAATATTCAGTAAGAATACGGCGAGAAATAGCTGTTGAAATGTCTAGTTCTTGGCACGATGATGAATCGAGGTTCCTGGACTCTCGATCACACTTTTACAAACCGCCACCATGTTTTATTCTGAACTACAACAACGAGCCGAGTAGTATGCTTAGTATCAACAACTGAACTACTACTTTCGAATTTTTTTATTATTTTTTTCGCAGTTGAATTCGTAATAAGATTCCTACTACGAATTGGACGTACTTTACGAATCGTAGCAACCAAACTTTCACAATTTTGATAGTAATGTTGTACAATAAGTACGCGCTGTTGTATTGTGTAGCTTTCCATGTATACTAACTCCTATAGATTTGTCTCAATTATCGACCTATCAAATCATAATATATATGTATGTATATGTATTAAGTCTTCAGTCCTGGTACTAGTTAGACGCGTACTTCCATTGTGTGTTATTCTGAGTTAACCTACACATTTCCCTAAAATTCCCAGTCTGCATGTTTCACTATCTACGTGTAATATTCTGATCTAGGTCTACATTTACCTCTCTATTCCTATGTCTGCTTGTAATATAGCCCGCACTATTCCCCAAAAAATGTATTAAAACATTTCCTGCCCTTCTATTTCTCCTATTTTATTTTGTTTCAGACAGATATCTTTATTTCCCCTACTATTTCTATAACCTCTTTATTACTAACTTTATCTGTGCATGTTGAGGCATAACATTTCAAAGGGCTTCTTCCTTTTCCTATCTGCTTCTCCTTCTGTTCCTATTTCATAGGCGTACAGTGCTGTGCTCCACATATATGCTTCCAACACTTTTGTCGTTGTTTTTATGTTTGTTGTTTTTTCTTGTTAGATACAGTTCGGTTCCCTTTCTATTGTTTTGTAAATATATACCCTATTTCACCGATATTCAGTGGTATGTGCAAGGGTTAAGTAATCTGTGGCTACCAAGATACCTCAACCCTTAGACATTTGTCGAATTAGTAGTTTTCCAATAAATCCTTTCACACAGTCAGTATTAGTTGAGAATATTGCAAAACCAACACCTGTATTTGTTTATAGTACTCATCAGGTTTAAGTGCAATTATTATTTTATTAATAGGTTTTTCGTCTTGGAACTGGTTGGACGCGTACCTTCCCTGATTTCTATTCTGAGCTAGCCTACACAGTTCCCTGAAATTACCACAGCCTACATCTTTGATTATCTGTGTGCAACAGTCTAACCTAGAACCTCTTTGTTCTTAACTTTGTCTGTCCATGATATCTTCATCATACGTCTGTAGCACCACATTTCAAAGGCTTCTATGTTTTTCTTGTCCGCTTCTCCGACTGTTCAAGTTTCACAGCCGTACAGTGCTGTGCTCCACACATATGCTTTCAGCAGTATTTTCCTTGTTTCTATGTTTGTTCTCCTTGAACACAGTAATTGCTTTTTCTTGTTAAATGTAAGACAACCTTGGGCTAAACTTCGGTTTATATCTTCTGCGCTTTTGCCATCTTGCATTATTTGCCTTCCTAGGTAGCAGAATTCCCTAACCCCTTGTAAGTTTTCGTTTCCCATTTGTATTCTACCTTTTGACTTATTTTCCCCTATTTTGCATACTAGTGCTTTATTTATTTTGTTAACTTTCAATACCGTATTTCCCGTTTATAACTGTTTCTATTTCATTAAGAGCTGCTGCTAACTCTTCCTTGCTAGATGCTAATACCGCTATATCGCCAGCAAATCTATGCATATCAATCTTTTGTTCCTGCATAATAATTCTAAATGCCTTCCTGCATTTAACAGTATTCGTTGCCTCTTCGATGTACAAGTTAACGAAAATAGGGCACATCCCTGTCTTATCCCTTTCCTAATATCTACTTCTCTACGTTCCTTCTCTAATTCTATTACAGGTGTTTGCTCTTTGTATAAGCTATGTACTATCCGTCTATCCTTAAAACTCACTCCAATCCTTTTGAGTATTTTGAACATTTTTTCCACTTTACATTGTGCAATGCTTTTTCCAGAATCACAAACCCTCTATATACGGTTTCTCCTTTTTCTATTGTTTCTTCATTATCACCCTCAGAGCTAAAATAGCATCGTGTTCCTCTATTTCGTCTAAACCCAAATTGATTCTAGTGAATATTTTTGACATGTGTGCTGACAAACTTATTGTTTGAAAATTTTCACATCTATACGTGCCTCTCTTTTTTGGTATAGTGACTATGAAAATACGTTTGAAATCTTGGGGAATCTCGCCCGTCTCATACATATAGTTGGAAGAGACGTTCTGTTACTGCTTGTCCAGCGTCTTTTAGAGTTTCTACTTACACCTTATCTATACCCGGTTCTTTACCATTTTTCAGACCTTTGAATGCTAATTCAAACTCATCTCTAAGTATAGGATATCCCAAGTCATCATTTTCAATGTCTGATACCTGTTTTAGTGCTGTTAGTTCCTCTCCTGCATATAAATTCTCTATATATTGTTGCCATCTAATCACTTTCCCTACGTTTTCTATAATGATGACTTCTTCCGCACCCCTTATATCTTTGCCATATGGTTTTATATCCAAAAAATTCATTATAATTAGTTTTATGCTTCGTGTGTCTTTCCCATTTCCATCTTAGTTTGTACCTCTTTGCACTTTTCATCAATCCATTTTTCTTTAGCTTTCCTGCATTTGCGAATAATTTCCCATTTTGTGGCTTTGTATCTGTTTTCCTGTTTCGTCTGATCTATTTTTGTATTTTCGTCTTTCTTCTATTACATTCAGGATATCCTTTGTTTTCCGAGTGTTTTTTTTGGTGTATACCCCAGAATATCTCTGGCCGCCATGTCTAAGCTGATTTTATGTTACTCCATTATGTTTCTACTTCTTTAGTAACAGAAATTTTCCCGATATCATTCAGCAGTTCATTTGACTTTTTTTCAAAATTTTCTTGGATATCTTTATCTTTTAGTTTCTCAAAGTCAAAGTGAATTTTTCCGTTCCTTTTTCTTAAATTTTTAAATTTAAGAGCGGCTTTCATAATTACAATTTTGTGGTCAGTGTCTACATCTACTTCTGGGTAGCTTCTACTGTCTTTTACTTGATTCCTAAACCGTTGTCTAACAAGAATGTAATCTGTTTGATATCTTCCTATATCTCCTGGCATCATCCACAGGTATCGATTTCTAGCATGATGTTGAAATAATGTGTATGTGATGGTTAAATTGTTTTGGTCGCAAAATTCTACCAGCCTATTTCCCCTGTCGTTTCTCGTGCTTAAACCAAATAAACCACGTACTACCGCTCCTTCCCTGCCCTCGCCTACCACTGCATTAAAATCGCCGGTAATTATTAAATTTTCATATCCTTTTACGTATCTTAGTATCTCTTCGGTATCTTTGTAGATCGCTTCTACTTTTTCCTCACTGTGACTAGAGATGGCCATGTATACTGGTATTATTACTGTATTTACCGGTTTAGATTCTAATCCCATCGTGAGTACTCTTACATACTTTTGTAGGCAGTTATCTACACAGTTCCAAAACTTCTTAACAAATTTATTGATTAATACAGAATTTACTTATGGAATTTTAATTACTCTAAGTCGAAATTACATTAGTTAGTTGTACTAAGGTGAGTAGACTAAGCAACTGCAATGTTAAAGCTGAATGCTTTGACTGCCGGGTCCTTGAGCTCCCGGACTTTTTATAATGCAGATCTCAAGTCTGCTTATTTCTTAATACTATTCATAAATACAATGTTGTAATCTTAATTTCTAAGTAATCACGGTATCTTGACCGTCTGTGACCTGCCATCTGCAGTGTCACTATTGTCTCTGATACAAAGTATTGCATTCGTTCTCATAAACTGTTAATAAACTTTATAAATTGTCCTTGTGTTACTTTGTTGCACTTCACTTAGCGTATTCTTTACACTTTTTTAATAATTTTCTAATTATTCTATTTTATAATACATATATCAATTGGGGAATACATAACTCGCGTAAATGCGTAATTATGATAAAAGATTTCATTTAATTGTGTTTATGTTTAAAGGAAAAAAAGGATTCAGAAGATTATAAAAGCATTGGATATTATATAGCACAATTTATGTTAGAGTGAATATAATATCTTAATATTAAACGTGTTGATATTTAGATGTATTCATTTAAAACATCAGTCGATATTCAAAGAAACACGGAAAGTATTTTTCAACTGAAAACTGAGTGCATTGAACTTCTAGAAAAATGCAGTAATAGCATGGACAAAAAGTAAACGATATCGTCCCATTAAGGCAAATAGAGCCATAAAGCTTGAAGTCGTAAAGACAAGATTAATTGCAGCCATAAACTTTAAATGTTGATAACGGATAGGTAAATGGTATTAATCAGTAGCGCGAAGCTGTTAGTACGGCAGATTTTTGAAAATTGCATCATTAAGGAAGACTCTCGGTATTTACGTAAAAGACGAGACCACTTTCTCCAACCAATCCGAACATAGAAACAACTAAAGTTCACTACATCTTGCTCGACGCGTGACGTGACCACTGTACGATAACGTTTTAGTTTGAATACAAGCGTATATGAATGTGGAATGCCATGATATTTAATGGAAAATTTTTAACAATTTGAATAATTTGGACATGGATGGATGACTACTTGCCAACCAGAGGCAACAAGAATAACCAGCATCATTTACACTGTAAAATAAAAATTACATTGTTTTAAAATTTTGTAGATGACATTTCTATTTATTATTTAAGTTCGATGATAAAAGCATTTTTGTTTGCTAATAATTGAAATTAGAGTTGAAACAGTGCTTATAAGTTTGTTAATTCAACTGAAAAGAGTGGCATACCGTCAATGAAGTTATACCATTATAAAAAAATTCATTAACCTAACTAATCGGACATGTTTTAAATCCTATTTTAAGGGGTAGACATTGAGTTATCAATCTAATCTTGACAAAATTTGTACTTAATAAGAGTTAATTAAGGAGTTACTGATGAACGAAATTAAAACTAGAGCGTGTTCATCCTGATTATAAAAGAGACTTTGGACTCTAATTTAGCGAGTGATTACTCAGAAATTATATTTTGTTAGATTTAAAATATTGTTTGTAAGGCAATGCCGTTGTGACAAATTTAAAATTAAAGGTAAAGTGATACAGATTTTAGCGGATATGGATAATGTTAAAAAGGAAATCGTGCAAATTAAGTTAAATCACGAAGCGTGTAAGAAGGAAGTATATAGGAAAGCTAAGAACTTAGATCAAACAGTAAATGAAATTGAAGAAAGTTGCCAAGCAAGATTTAAAATAGATAAAAATGACTTAGGAAATTTCAAGACAGACTTTGGAAACAAGGTAGAAAATTTAGGGATAGAATGAAAAATATTAATTTTGGTTAAGCTATGAGATGGAATCAAAGTAGTGCCGCTTTAGAACAATAATCCAAATTTTATTTGAAAAATACATTAAATCCCAAAATATTTGTAAATAACATCAGAACTATAGTACAGGGTAGCTAGATGAACAAATCAAATTAAACATAGTCAGATAGAAGTTGAAAGGCAATGTTGGGATTTGGTTTGGTTTGATAGAAAGTGAACCGCGAACATTCAAGGACCTTGAAGTCAAATTTTTGAAACATTTCCGAGGGATAGTCAACAATTTCGAGTTAGAGATGATCTAATTATAGGAAAATATAATACACATTCCGGCATGACAAGGGAATTATATGTCACCAAGAAATTCAGTGCGACAAAACAATTAGATCCGCCATCGGAAGATAAATAGATAATTAAATATTTAGCAGTACATTTTGAGGCGGAAATTAGACAATGCATAACTCTGCAAAATATTGTAGACCGGGACGTATTTTTAGAGTATTTGGAAAGACATGAAAAGACGGGTCAACCAAGAAGAACTGAGAATAGGGCACGGAACTAGCCGATAAATTTTGTTAGATACCCAAGGAGCACAGGACCTGAACGTGTCGGTGGTAGGAATTTCGATAGGGGAAATTTTAATAGACCAAATTAGAGCCGTTGCTTGTCAGGCAAAGCCGTTGTGGCAAATTTTTAGATTCTATTTTAGATTTGAATATTTATAAAAGTGTTTTTTATTTAGAGGTTATATGTAAGATATTGTTTGTTAGAGAAAAGTTGTTGTGGATGTAGTAACTGCTATTTGAAATATTATTTGTTAAAGAATAATTTGTGTCATAGTAAGAGTGATGTCAGATTCTAGTGGCTTCATTTAAATTAAGTTAACAAAAATAATTAGAGCTACACTTTTATTAACCACTTCAGTCCACATAATCCTTCATTGCCTCCCAACAATGGGCATCTGTAGACCACAGTACTTTTATCGACGTCCAACCTGGAGGCTCATTTACAATAATCTACATAGCACAGTAATGCGTGTGTGTGTATATATATATGTATATATATGGATGTGATAAGGGGTCATAGAAGTTATTGAACACCATATCCCGCACACACAACGCGCCAGAACATGGGAAAAATAAAGAATTCGTTCTAATATTCTAATTACTCATGCGCCGTAATTGCACTCAGTATATTGTTCCAAATGTGAGAACCGTGATGCACAACAATATCACTAAATAGTATACTACCTAAGTAAAATACCGTGACAATCCTCTTAATTAAAAGGCATTTGATACCATTTAAAACCCATGCTCCTGAAAAGATAAATCAGCCCTTGCTACGAAATACCGAGTAAAATGCGTTCTAAAAACAATAGAGCATATTATATAACCTGAAAACCCGTATTTCTGAAGTCCTTTATTAAAAAGTACTAAATATCATTTAAAATGAATAGTTCTTTAAGGTATTATTAAAAAAACGTTCAGTTCATATTCCACTCCATTTCGTGACAAGATTAAAAGCATTTTTAATGCTAAAAGAGAAGACCCGTAATAGATTGAAAAGTGCTTCATTTTTGTAGATTTTTCGAATTTCTAAATTCATTCATTCGATAGCGAAAACATACAATAAATCAAGTTAAACCACAATCATGATAAATAATTAGAACGGATAATTTGAATGGACATTCCAATTGAGAGACTATTAGGTGCAATGAGACGTTTTAACGGCCCATAAATCAAATAAGGTAACTCCCAAAAACAAGCTATTTTACATTCATTCTTCAAACGACACCAATTAATGAACATAGTGAGATATTTATGACGGGCAATTTAGATAACACAATTTATTAACTAAAGCCATTTCTGAAGCTAATAAATCAGCTCAACCAGAAGTTCATCGATTTTTCTAGATTTTAAGACGTAGGAACCTTGATACTATGTAAACCGATGAAATAATCAGAACAAGTTTCAATTACCGATTAACTTTGTCGGTCAATTACGAACGATCTTTTTGTTAATGAAAAAGTTTAAATTCACGTTAAAATACTTGTCGAGAACGATGTATTTTGAAGTTATGAAAAGTATAACGATTGACGTCCAAAGTAATTTTCATTAAAATATAAACAACTCAGATTGGAAGTAATACAATGAAGTTAATTCAATAAATTCCTGTATCATAAATTTGTATATAAATGGAAGAAATGATATGGTTCTTCAAATGCATTTTAATGGTGGATTAATTTTATAAGTAATTGAACAAGCACTAATATGGATTTTGGGGGAAAAGGTATGAAGTATAAGGGTTACATAACCAGAAAGAAAAAAGAAAATCAGCGGAATTAACGGTAAAACTTTAAGGATACATTATGTGCTTGTTTGATATTCTTAACTACCTTATGTAATCTTCTGAATTATGCGATTGGATTATTTCGATAATTTAAAGCAACTAACAGAGCATCCATAACAGAATAATTGCATATTGCTTGCTATTAAATATTGTAGCATTACAGACGTATAGCTCGAACTAACATAATTGTCTTTCTATAAGAAATACATGTATTTAATTTCTACATATTTAGGGGCTTCTTTAATTATGAACCTTCGGACAAATAAGCACGACGCCTGACGTCCATAAATTGGGAAGCTCTACGAAAGAGAAATAAATATTCAAATCAATGCCAAAACACAACGCTACAGAATTCATTTAATGAAAGCTGCTATGTAATTAAACGAAGCCACTCTACAATATTACGGTGAAATTGAATGTTGATACAACCGCGGAATGAACTCTTTATTCAAATAGCCCTCGTTAAAATGCAGAACCATTTCATCATATAAAGCAGATATTTTAGGAAGTGAAAAAATAAAAGTCAAATTTAATGAAGTTTCCCCATTTCTCGTTGAAATATTTGAATAATTGTACATATTTATGGAAGCATTCTATCCTTTGGCGCTAGATACACCTGGTAAATTGGAACAAGCATAAAAAGTATATTAGTACTGTGGAAAATGAACAGAACATAATTTCTTTAAATTGTTTTACGTGAACAACAAGAATTTTTGAAAGTTAGCAGTTTTCAAATTAAGTGTTTATTAATAATTAACCGCTAGGTACAACTTATAAAACTAAAATACAAAATCCATAGTTTCCACATTAAAAACGTAAAATAACCATTTGAAAATTCACAGCCAAATAATTGTTTGTATGGAAGAGATTTATATGTGGTGAATGTTTATAAATGAGTACGAATTCAAAATTATTCAACTTCATAATGAAAACGATGTGAAAATGATGATGGCTATCTAGAATTACTAAGTAGTTGCGTTAAATTTAATCCAATATTAAAGCCACTTCTGAAACTTCCAAAGCTGTAAAAGCAGAAATTAAGAATTGCCCCTCGTTTGAGTTATGACCATATAGCCAAAAGCAAATTATTGCGTGAATTTCAGCTCCTTGAAAAATATTTTCCAACATAGCAGACAGACTCCATCCAAGGCCATCATCCTCAATCTGTTTGCATATAGTTTTTAAGATTCAACAAGGCGCCCCTGAAATTATTATTATTACTTTATTATTATTATTATTACATACTCTTGATATACAAAATTAACTTTAATTTTAAATATAATATAGATAAGAACCGCATACATATGCAATAGGACTGTATTCATAAGTTTAGCTACAAGCTATTCTTACAGTTAACCACTATATGAGTTCGTCCCTAGCACATACTATACGTAAAAATAACATTATAAACATTAGTGAACATATTTGAGCAGACAGCAATTATGCAATTATTCACCTAAATGAGCAAGTATAACATAGCTCATTCATTTGAAAGTCGCAATTTTAACAAAAGTTTGAACTGTCACAGAGACATATGCATCAGTGACACATAAAATATCATAGTACAAGCAGTAGTTGTTTACAGCTATCAAAATCAGTGAGCAATAACCGTACATTTAGGTGAGCAACTTTCATAATAGAGATAACAAGTCACTCTTTAATACAATCAAGAACTATACAGTGCTTCCCAAAAGTAACAGATATATTCGATTAAATGATTATTGACAATTTCTGAGTAAAAAGCTCTGACACGTCGAGTTTTATTTTTAAATTGTCATTTAATTATGTAATTTTTAACCCCCACCCTTCAACCCCTAAGCGCTAGCATCTCCTACTTAAAAATTTTAAATAGCAATATACCCCTTGTGATACCTCAATTAATAGCATTTTTCATGCAGAAATAAAATTTTACAAAAAAATTCTAAATCGGTTGATAAATAACTGTTTTATTCAATAAACAAAACTTAAATAAAAAACAAAAACAAACCCAATTTAAATTAAATGTTCAAACTGCTGTCCGTTAGCGGCTAGGCAGTCTACTAATCTAGAGACAAACTCTTGCTGAACTTTGTTTACTATCTGAGGGGAGATAAGCGAATTTCATTCCGAATTCTCTGCTTAAACTCGTTTACGTTTTGAAGTCTATTCAGATACACTTTAGATTTTAAATAACCCCAAAGGAAATAATCCAAAGGGGTTAAGTCGGGAGACCTTGCGGGCCATTCAATTTGTCCTCGTCTACAATCCACCTCATAGGAAATACTTGGTTGAGATATTCCCGTACTGGACGTGCATAGTGGGGAGGCGCACCATCTTGCTGTAGCCAAATACTGGGATGAGGTGAATCGGGATCTTCTGCATTCGGATGTAGTACCGCTAAAGCCGGAATTAATTCAAATTGCAGAAAATTTAGATATTGTTCTCCATTGAGTGTTCTCTAAAAAAGTATGGTCCATTAACTTTATTACCCACTATCCCCGCCCAAACATTAATCTTGTGGAAATTGTGTATTTGCTTCCATCATCCAATGCGGATTTTCATTAGCCCAATAACGGCAATTCTGCTTATTAACGGTACCATTGAAATAAAATGTTGCCTCATCAGAAAGCATAATATTTCCTTTCAATCCAGGATTTTCATTGCAAAGTTCCATCATTGTCTCACAAAATTGCGCTCGCCTATCAAAATCATCATTTGATAACTCTTGCACTAATTGCACTTTGTAAGGGTGAAACTTTTGCTTACGGAGAAATCTAAACTGCACTTTTTGATGCATTTAACTGTGAAGCGACTCCCGCAACGCTTGAATGTGGATTTTCCTGCACAAATAGCAAGACATCCAATTCTGAATCTTCAGCAAAAGCTGATGGACGTCCATCTTTACATTTACCTCGTACGTGTCTAATATTCGGAAATTTATTTTCAATTCGGGTTATCGTTGATTGCGAGATTGGGGAGAGGTCGGGATGAATTTCATTGAATAAAATTCGAACTTCTTTGTGCGTTCGAATTCTATCTCCAAAGCCAATCATCATTAAAATTTCAATCCTTTCGGCTTCGGTCTTATTTTTGTTGACTTATTATTAAACAAGCAACACGCACTTAACTAACGTACTTTCACTAAACTTATTTGACTATATAGAATGTAGTTATAGTAAACTTAATGCAAAAACTCAAAATAAATACTGGTATTAGAAAGTAATGCGTTAGAAAGTAATCTGCTTAATTAAAATCAACGACAATGCTGTAATCCATCTAAGAACGATTCATTCACAGAACAACACGCTTTTATTATCGCACATTATCCACACATTAGCATCAAATGACCATGCATTTTCCATCCTATTTTAGTTTGAGCCAAATTTAGTAGATTTAGTTGCTTCATAGTTAAGTCTCCTGTAATACGTATCCCTTCCCCTTTCAACAATCTCCTATTCTGCATTACTATAAGGCGATCACGAGAACTAACAAATTTTACTAAAATGTGTCGACTATTAGTGTTTCCTCCAACTCTGTGACATCTATCAATAGCGGTAACATCCAAATCAAGTTTCAACTTTTGTTTAATCAATGAAACAACCAAATCATCTGTGGATTCACCTTTGTTCTCTTTGATACCAAAAATGCGTCTTGAATACTAATGCAAGTCCTCCAGTTTATTTTCAAGCATTGTATTATCACGGATCAGCTGTTGATTTTGTACTTCAAAGGTAGATACTTATTCACTAGATCCAAAATTTTGTTCTCAATATTATTGAAAGTCTTAATTAAATTATTTTCTACTACTTTAGCGATGGATTCAGATATGGAAACTAAAAAAATCTTATCAGAAACCAGACTGTTTAACGAGTTGCTCATGATATCTTGAATGTCTTGTATTTGCGACTGGGTAAACACCATTTTGTACATAATATTTTATATTATTTAATGTTATTTAAGATTTTGCAATGAACTGTATATATAAGTTGCATATCATACTAAATTCTACTCCAGTTAAAAATTTTGTATATATATTATTGCACTATTACACCAAACAGAATTACACAACCTCACTAAACTTATATTAAAAGCGGAGCACTCTTTAACACAAGTTCACTCGTCGGCGGGCATCAGCATATCACATTAGATTAATTCGTTGTATAGACAAATACAAAACACCCTTCTAAATATACTGAAAAGGTCTTGATGTTGAAGTATGTAGGTCAGTAGTAACGCTAAATTTTGTCTTTGCAGTGCCAACATAAACGCATTTCGTCCGGTAAAGGATTTTTGTTTCTTTATTGCTGTTGTCTACTATTACATTTTTTCTTGGTCTTTACTTATCAAGAGTTGCTTTTAAGAAGTACTTGTGCACACTATGTAAGTATAGCTATATTTTTTTTTTAATTATTGATTTATGTGAATATAAAGTTTTTAAGAAATTGTATCAAACAAGTGACTGAGAACAATCCATAAAATATTTTTTAATTTTTGTTTTATATGAATACTAGAATTGAGGTTAAAAATTAGTTTGAGGTGACTAAGGAGAGTAATGTTTTCTCCCTGGGTTGGGTTTCCTTTTTGTAACATGTTTTTGATCAAAGGTTTTGTAAATAAATTTTCTCTTTTGAAGTTTTCTTTTTCTTCTTTTATGTGTGACCCCATCCCACTCTACGACTTTCTAGCTATCACGGCATTCTTTCGATTCCTTTTTTGTTGCGGTACTCGGTGCGGACTGTTTTCATTGCGTAAATTATGTTTTCTTGTCCGCACGGTATTGCTCAAACGAGCGACAGTCTCAGTAGAAGTATTCGCAAACTACAATCTGCTGCTAAAATAGACATAGTGCCACCATTTTTCTTAAAATGTGTCGACAAAGTATAACCAGAATACAAAAATTGGACAAATATGCGTGTAACTCAAAATTCCCTGTACTCCATAAATGTAAGTTGCATATAAATCAACCGATTAAAAAAATTATTTTCATTTTATTATTCGAGATTGACGTCTTCACGATTTTAACTGCAGCAGTGTTCATTCAACATCGCCTAAATTTTCTTTTGCGCAAGAATATATAAATGTGTTATTTACAATACGGAATAGAATGTTAATAGTGAAAATTCCAGGAATTTTCACAATGCTCCATGATTGCAGATGTATTTTAGGTGTTTACACGGACTTCCAGATATAAAATTATATTCCCCGACTTTCAGGTTTTCCTGAATTTCCCGGATCACTTCGACCCTGTTATGCTTCTTGATTTGGGCATGAAAAAGGTAACAACTAAATAAATTGCTAAATGTCTCGCTGACTAATCTGACAGAGAAATTCGGAAGCATTCGAGTAACATTTTTGATCAAAAAGTAACTATGAATGAAATATGCGTCCATATTTATAATCCAGATACAGAAACACTCAAAGGAGCGAAAACATGCTGGCACATCTCACGGCAGCAGGAGATTTCGTGTACAAACAGCAGCAAAGTTTATGACTAATTTTTTTACATAAAGATAAGATTTTCATATGCACTATTTGAAACGGAGTAAAACAGTAACTGAACTATAGTATTGTGCATTGACATGGATGCAGATTTTGCAAAACAATGCGCCTACTCACAAGCCGTCCGTTATGCAAAAATTAACAAATTAGGTAACGACTGGTTAATTAATTCCACTATTGCTTACTCAGACTATTACACAATACCAAAACTGAAAAAACACTTGCAAGAATATAATTCCGTTCAAATAAAAAAATTAATATGGAATTGTAGAAGACTGGAAGTTAAAAGAAGATTTTGCTAGTTCTATCAATTACATCAGTTTTTTTATCAAAACGTGTACACAGTCAATTGGGATACCTTTCAATTATAGGCTAGAAACTTATTTATACATCCTGCATAAGGATATAAATCTTAATTTTTATTCACTTTATTGGCTATTATATTTCATATAATTACCACTCATTTATAATTTAAGGTTCATCTTCTGTATTTAATTAAAATCTAGTCTGTAGAAGACGTATACAGCACAAAAAGGCTTTGTTACATAGTTGCAAATAGGCTAGGTTTGTTGTTTCCCATAATACAGACATGCTTTTGATTAAACCATTCAATGATAGTTGACTAAAAGCTTGAATTGTATCATTTATACGTGAAAGCTTTAGAAAACATAAATGGAACGCATTTCAAGTTCAACTAATGTTGTATAAAATTATTATCTATACATTTTGATAATCATCCGACATTTACGCTGAAAATAATTTACTACTGCTGTAGTCTCGCAACTGTTCTATATAAATATTCGGTGGTGTATTTTAAAAACGTATTTTTAACAGTATCACGTCACTAATTAGGTATAATTAACAACAAGCTTACACAATTACTTTGTTACAGGCCCGTCTGAAACTACAACGTCGGGGACAAAAGCACAGAAATTTTTAAGGTGACTAGCTCAAGTCAACGAGAGGTGGATCTGGTACGCATCGTAGTTTGCGTGGCTTGACGGCCTTGAAACGTAACCAGACAAAAAAAATAAGGATCGATTCTAATGACGACAAAATTGGATGGGCTCCACTAGTAATGTCACTATGCCAATTATTATAGAGGGGACTTCGTGACTGGTTGAGGAAACCCTTCGGCACTTGGCAATTTTAAGGGAAGAAATAGGAGGTCCACGATGTAACGTGCTCTGATTCGCCTCAGTCGGCCTTATTCTTGCACCTGAACTTCATTTCTTAATTTTATTCGTAAAGTATAACGATTTGCACCAGCTTACAAGGTAGTTATATATGTAAAACCAACTTATGACCTATACTCTTTCGTCAAAATATAAATATACAATAACTAACCCCTTCAACAGAACAATGAAAGCGTTTCTTATTACTTAGTGAAAGTTCGTTATGGTCAATACGAAACTAAATTCATATTTACAACTATATATTAAACAGAGTGGGGTTGGATGTACCTAAGTTTCACGCCGGTAAGGTTTTAGAACTTGACAACCCGGAGGGTAAACTATGACATTACATGTGATTTTTTTCCAATGCTCCACCCGAAGGTACTACATTGGCCAGGAAGCGAGTTTTTTTTTTTACCTGGAAAATTTTGAATTTTTGCCGAATCCTTGCTGTTCCAAGCAAGGTAGGGATCTTTAACGTGCGTGACAACACTCACACACGGGACCTCCATTTTACCTCTCATCCGAACGAGGGTGTATTTTTGCGAAAAATGCTCGCCTAACATTTTTCAAGCGGACCGTGTCGGAATTCGAACCCGGGACCTAGGGCGTAGTAGTCACACACATACCACTACGCCACGGAGCCGCCTTGGTAAACTATGACACCTTATACCACGCGTGATGAATCGGGTGCATGCAAATCCTACTAAACAATTATGACAACAGACGTAGGTCTACTTGAAAAGGTTTGAGACTACCTTTGGCATGATCTTTTACTCCCGTGGTCAGTTACATTATGGGTATAGTATACACGAAAGAGAGCTTTATTCCATGCACGTTGATCACAAATAGGGGCAAGCGAGTATTATGCGGTGCGTACGTTTCTAATCTCGATCCACGGACGTAGGTGTAAAACCACTATCTAGAGTTCTTGAAACAAATATATCTCAATGCCAATGTACGAAACTAGTTCGGTCACTCGCTAACTACCAACAGTACAACGCTTTGTGATGAATTAGCACACTAGACAAGGCGAGGGTGATTGGAATTTAACAGCTTCTCAACTAACGTCGACACGGTGTGTGTTAATCCATCTCTATTCCCAAATAAATTGGATGATTACGGTGTACGACATATGTAATTTGTGATCCTTTCTTTTCATCCAAATTGTTAAGTTCCCAATATGAATTGGTATTGAACGCGAAAATGGTCTATCGTACAACGACAAGCCCTAGCCCTAATTTTGCTAAACTCTTGTTTTATAATAAACGATCAACAAACTGAACGTTACAACTTACCTTCATATTGGCTCATTACCATCACCAATCTAAATATGGTTTAACTTCTTTAATTTTGAGGATTAAAACCATGCATGTAAAAGGTTGTGTTGTCATTTTCCAGCGCAACATTTTAAAATTAAAACTAGACTTATGTTTTCCAGGTTTCTTAATTTTTAGCCGGAACGAGAAAGAAGTACATAATGACATTCCATTGGGTTGAAATTAACAAAGGCGTTAAAAATGTTCAAATGGCGTTACAAAAATCTCGAATTAAAACAAGAATTTTTCGTCAGTTTCATACGGTTGGACGCTCAGATGCAAAATCTTCCATATAGTTTTCATGATTTGCGACACATTATAATTAATATTCTTATAATAGTTATAAATACGGTGGAAACCACTTCAGAAGACATGTCTAGGGTTGTAACTCAATTCTCATCATACCATCAAAGATTCTTTAAAACATTAACCAATGCGTACAATAAAGATAGCTGGCGAGGGGTGACTCCGTATCCCTCTGATATAATTCTTCAGCTTTGGTTGGAGACGCTTCTTGTAGTGGACCAAGTACAATAGGTTTGCTTGGTATCGCACTGGTAGGATATCATTTCCAAATAAAGAAATGTACGGCTAATTTTAAGCCTTTATTTACGGGTTAAATCACAAGTATTGTAGCACACAAAACAAAATATATAAAGCGTAGTAAAGAACCGCGGATTACATAAATCTCGTGTTACATATATCGTTAAAGCACGCTAGGGTGCATTATACTTAAGAACGCGTTACTCATCGCACGAGTGCCTGACGACGACTGGTCGCGCAGGTTAAGGAAGGGATGCGAACCCCTCGTTCACTTTATTGCTAAAGGCGGGTTTACATATTAACAAGAAATACGCCTTAACATACCGCCCCCCCCCCTTGAAAGTATTAGGGGATACCTTTCAAAGTATTCTAGTAAAAATCATGATAAACTAAGATAAGCAAAATAAGACAAATGAGATAATATGTCATCTGCAGATGGCCTAAGGTTCAACATAAATGAGAAGCAAACATTGCTAAAACAAATGGCGCAAAATTCCCTATCACTAAATTATACTATATAAATTATATTGCCATAAAACTTCAAAAATATCAACTTATTTGGTAGAATTCATTTCCCCTGGAAACAGACACACCTTCACAACACTTCGTCGTAACACACCATTGGAAGTTTTTACACTAACTACTCGCACACGGCCATCTCTTCAAGTATGTACAGCAGTGATACGACCTAAGGGTCAACAAAGAGAATGAACGTTCTCTTCTTTCAGCAAGACCATGGCTCGTAGCAGTTCGGAAGACGCGGGAACAAATTGCCATTTGGATCTTTGCTGTAATGTATGTAAATAGTCTGATTTCCATCGTGTCCAAAAATATTGAAACATGTATTGTACATGTTGGTAGCGGAATAAACGATTGACAGGCATGTCCTTGATATTGAGGTCAGGAAAATGCTTAAAAGATGGCCTATTAAGAAATGACCTGGTGTTAGGGTTCCAGATCATGGGGATCGTTGCTGAGTGGGCACAACGGTCTAGAATTTAGGACACCTTCGATTTGACCTAATAATGTGTAAAATTCCTCATAAGTTAAGGAATTCGAGTCAGTTACAATACGCCGTAAATGACCCTTGATGGATTTTAATGAGCTTTCCCAGATTTCCCCGAAATAAGGCGATTTAGAAGGAATGAAATGCCAATTGATTTTGGTTTCCCTACAAAAGTTTGTATTATGTCTTGCTGTACGTCACGAATATTCCGTAGCTCGCTATTGGCGCCAACGAAATTTGTCGCATTATCAGAATATATATCCTTGTATAGACCGCGTCTAGAGATAAAACGACGTAAAATACTTAGAAAACATTCAGTCGTTAGTTCGGTGGCTAACTCAATATGCACCCCACCGCCTTGACAACCATGCATACGAAAACGCAGACATATGCCTTAGAGAAACGGCGATTACGATATGTACCTTCCTTTAACAAAAAAGGACCAGCGTAATCAACGCCAGAGACAGAAAAAGGGTGAGACATATTGACGCGAGGACTAGGAAGGTCTCCCATTATGTTAATCAGCGGTCGCGGATTCGCCCTAAAACAAGGAACGCATTTTTTAAGGATAGTTTTGACTGCAGCTTTACCATTTAGTGCCCGACGATGACTGATCGCAACAGGTTAAGGAAGGGATGCGAACCCCTAGTTCACTAAATAGCTAAAGGCGGGTTTACATCATAACAAGAAATACGCCTTAACAATAGCAATACGATTTGCGCGTGTTTTAGGTAAAGACATACGCTAATATACTCTTTTGTGGAAACAACAAAAAAGATAATTTATGTCTGTATTGTAACGAATTTAATTTCTAACAGAAATCCGCTTAAAATTTTAGCGCGTAATTGGAATTCATTTTCCTGTGGAAGATTAACTACTTTTGGATATTGTTGTAAAACTACCGCCAAATTATTTTTGTTGAAAGCTTTCGGTAATTTTAGAGAATTTTAGGTAATTTTGATGTTCCAATTGGAGAAGTCAAAATCGATATACTGAAAATTCATTCTCAGAATACTTCAACTTATAATTGGAAATATAAACAAAGTAAAACATTTTTTTTGGCATCTTAACATTTTATTGAGGTAAAAAATATTCTGCTTTAAACGCCACCCATTCTGGTTAAATATTATATATATGATTTAATTTATTGCATTATGTACAAAATCTGACCAAGTAAATTGTAAAATTGAAAACTAAAATACACTAACTACATATTTAAATATTATTACTTGGCACTCTTCTATGTCCCTAATGCAACATTTCAAACAGTTACCACTTGTTTTTATTCATCACCTGAATAGGAAATTCTTCGCATAAACACGAATGTGTATCATGTTAGACATTTCCTCAAGTTCGGATTCTGAATCAGAAATTACAGGCTGGTGTAATTTAGCTTTACTGATCTTTATTTTGGAATAGCGGTAACAACTTTATTAAACATTTGTGGTTTGTGTTTCGTACAGAACAATTTGGAGTTATGTGCGACGTTTTCCAGCTCCTTCAGTAGTTAAGCGATTTTTTTCTCTTACAATGCAAAAAAGAATATGTGTTGAAAGATCTCTCTGTTGCAGTAGAATACTCGGGTAATCCCAGAATTACAATCGCTAAATCTTTAAAAGCTTAGTTTAAAAAAAAAATTCCTTTCCACCAAGTTATGCTGTTTTTAGCAGTTTCCTATACATAATTTAGAGCTCACACATCGCTCTTTACTATATAGTTCTAGATATAGGGTTGTTGGAAATTAATCTGCTCTGACGAAGCTTAAGGAAGCTGAAACCGGTAAGTGGATGTTCCTCCCCTTGTGAAATAATGCTATGGTTTTATTAATGGGTATACAACTATTAGCCCGATTTGTATAGTAACTAAGCTCTTATTATTTTCATAAGAGTTTATTTACAGATACATCTTATTTTTTATTGTGTTCTACACAAATTCCTTATTGCGGACTGCAAATAACTTGTCTATATATATATATATATATATATATATATATATATATACCTACATACATGCATATTTTGAAAATTTTGAACCATGGATGGTTTGAAACTACTTACCTATATAGCTATGATATTGAAAGTCGTTGCCGAGCCCCGTGCATAAAGCACAGCAATACAGAGTGGCATTAGTTTTATGTCATTAAAATTAGGAAGTGATAGGAGATTGATTAGCTAAACAAAAAACTATAAGGCATTTTACCGTTGGACCGCCTAAGTGCCTGACCCACGTCAATTTAAGTAAAAGTTTTAGGGCTGCTGTTTTGTCATATGTTTTTTAAGAAATAACTTGCCTTATGCTATTGTTATCCTGAATCACATAACGTACATAAACTGATTTCACAATAAGTGTTCAAAATTTCCACCATATCTGCAAGTTCGTGATTGGCATAATTTTCAGATTTTCGTATTTTCAAAAAACAATTCATTAAGTTATTAGGCGACAAAAACTCAAATTACCTAGATCCAATTACAATTAAGTCCCAACACTGCGTTTAAGTGTATTATCCAAACACGTAGTGGAACCCAACAAAATCAATCAGGTGAAACACATTTACATCTAACACAGGTTACGACCTACGTAATGAAGAAATACATTCAACTTAAAGTAGGATATCGTATTTTGCATAAACGCTGAATTGAAACCAACGCAAGATACGGGGTCAGAAACCCAATACAGACGACCACATCAACATTATGGAATATTATTTTTTGTTGTGATTATTATCTAAACATGCAAATTTTAAAAAAAATTTAAACATATTTCAGTAGTAGCTAAAGTGCATTGAGTTATTTCGTGTGGTAGCAAAAATGCACTCTATTTCACTAATTTAGGTTTGCTGAAGGTCACAACAATTGGTCGACTTTAAAGCATGATGTAATTGTATATTGTATTTGTGACCTAAGTAACATTGCAGTGGTTTTAAAACAATTTTGATATTTTTTTTGGTTGTCCCTTTGTAGCTAATCCGTTCGCTTTAGACTCCAGATTTATTTAGTTTTTGTTTATCTTACTGGTTTTTACACCCCCTTTAAATTAATGACATAAAACTAATGCCACCCTGTATACCAAGATCAACAAATTATGAATACCATAAATTAGCATTTCTAGCTATGCCTTTTTAAAAAATTTTAAACATTTTAATTTACAATAGATTGTATAATTTAGCTATAGGCGTTATTGTAAATATGCAAATTTATATAAAGCTATTTTCTTACAATCAGTAGTCTACTAATACTACCATGAATACATTGTACATTTACCGTAAGTTATTGAAATGTTCATATATAATAAGTTGACGTATGTGTCTCCCTGCATATTGGTCTTGGTTGTCGTTGACTATTTCCTCTACATCGTCACCATTAACAACATTATCCTCAAACCATTCATTTGGAATTTCATCATGCATTTCCACTGCGATATTGTGTACGATAGCGGTGATCACAATAGCAGTAACAGCAGTTTCTAATGAAAGTCGAATGCCCGTGTTCAATATTGGGAAACGTCGCTTTCATACACCGTATTGTCTTTCAATTACATTCCGTGTGCGAATAACGCTTTCATAGTTAAGATTTTCAGCTGGTGTGTGAACTTCTTGTAGCTTATTCATAAGATATGTCCCGATTGCATAATCACTGTCTCCCCCTAATACATCACTCTCATATTCAGGTTTCAATAGCGAGTTGTTAAAAATAGTTTGGTCCTAAGTGGAACCAGGCCAATGAGCTATTGTATTGCGAATTCGTAAATATGCATCACTTACTGCCTGAATATTTATAGCAAAACAGTCTTTCCGACAATAGAAGACCTCTGCATCTCTCCTGCCCGTAGATTGTTTTTTTTTTATAACGCTGCAGTCAATGGCACCAATGACGGTGCTGGTGTATAAAATTCTTCTACAGATTTCTGCATTGCATGAACATCAGCATACATTTTAATACACTGAGGACGGGCGAAGCAATGGCTTCCGACACTCGTTTAACAATTATGCATGCTGATGATTTCGAAATACCCACTGGAGGGGCGTAACTTCCTCCACGTAATTAATTAAATAAGCGGATAGATTAAACACTTTAGTGTAAAGAAATTATCAGGATACAATATAGCGGGACTAAATTGGAAAGCGATAAAACGGTTGTAATCTGGTTGTCTTGTACAAGTTACAGTATAAATGTTTAACGTTAATCAAGTGCACAAATTCATATAAACAAATGTCAAAAACTCACCAGAATTTCTTGGTTTTCTGTGCTATAGGTGATTTCGGCACGCACAATCCACGGTTAACACAGTTGCGGTTTATATTATATTTTTAAGCGGTAAAACAAAAATTTAGGCACTTCTTGAGTACTCTGCGGTCACACACGAACAACGTTTTATATGATACTGCACTCTTGCGGACCAGGTGTTCGTTCCAAGATAAATTTGGTTCTATCTATCGCGCACTATCATTGTTTATTTTGAATACACAACGATACTTTTGGCGCGAACTAAGGCAGTTATAAATTAACTATAAGTCGCCGAACCATACTCCCCGCATTGAAAGTAGGAAACTTTCAAAGGAATGGAGCCCCGCCTTGAAAGTAAGAAACTTTCAAAGGAATGGAAAAGGAATGGAACCCCGCCTTGAAAGTAGGAAACCTTCAAAGGAATGGAACCAAAAAAAAATAAAAATAAATAAAAAAAACTCAGTGCTTGCTCAACACACAAGTAGTGCAAGAGTTTATGTACGCGGTAAAGCATAATGCTATTAAACTAAACCTTTATAAGCGGATGAATAAATGCGGTTGAAGAAATGCGGATAAGAATAGTAGTATTTAATTATTGGGTGGGCAACGGGCAAAGTTTCACAATTGCTCGTTTAAAGGAACTGTTTTTTGTTTTGAAAGTGGCAACTCTAACAACGCCATCTCGGCCTGGATGAACTTCCTGGATCATACCTAAGGGCCATCGCAGCGGAGGAGTATCGTCTTGATTAATAAGAACTATAGTCCCTATCTTGATGGGATTACTAGAAGTGCACCACTTTTAACGACTTTGTAGCGTATGCAAGTAGTCTGTCTTCCATTTTTTCCAATAAGATCTTACTAATATATCTAATAATTTTTAGCGATTGACCAAGTTAATATTTTCACTTGGTAAATCAAAGGCGGGTAAACATTGTAAGGGCGTAGACATTAAAAAGTGAGCAGGTGTGAGAACCTCAGGGTGAGGGTCTGAAGATAATAAACAAAGAGGTCTGGAATTTAACAGAAATTCTATTTGAGTAAGAACAGTCAGTAACTCTTCATATGATAATAGTTGACTTCCAATTACTCGAAATAGATGCGTCTTGTAACTCTTTATATTTGACTCCCACATACCTCCAAAATGAGCAGCTTGTGGAGGAATCGTTTTCCATTCAATACGGTGAATTGCAAGTTCATTCATCACAAAAAAGTATATAATTCCTCTAATTGTGTCTTGGCACCAATAAAATTTGTTCCGTTGTCCGACTATAAACAAGCAACAGGACCGCGGCGTGATATAAATCTTTTCAAGGCGGCCAGAAAACAATCAGAAGACAAGTCGGAGACTAATTCTATGTGTATCGCCTTAGTGGTCAGACACACAAAAAGACAAATGTAGGCTTTCTGTGATCGAAAACCTCGCCGTCGCGTTAGCGCAATTTTAATTGGACCTGCATAGTCGACGCCAGTATGTGCAAATGCCTTTGTTTCTTGTATTCGACATAAAGGCAGATCAGCCATTTTTGGTACGGGATGAACAGGCGATAAACGAAAACAGGAGTTAACATTGGTATACTCGTTTTCTAACAATACTTCTAGCGGAAAGTATCCAAAAACGTTGTCGTAATATGGATATCAATAAATTTGGACCCGTATGACAATTTACTTTATGATAATAATTGATAATGAGATTAGCGATATGATCATTTTTTGGCAATAAAGCGGGATGCTTAGTTTCAAAAGGGAGATCGGAATTAGATAATCGTCCTTGTATTCGTAAAATCTTGTCTTCGTCCAAAAACGGGCAAAGATTCTTAAACTTTTTGGAGCATAATTTAGAGTTACTTAGCTTGCTAATTTCATCACAAAAATGCTCAAATTGAATTGACTGAATAACATATTTTTCAGCAATAATTAGGTCTGATGCTCTCATTTCGTTACAAAGTGTAAGTTTTTTAATAAAGCGGAGTACATACACTACTACCCTAAGTAGTTTGACCCATGAGGAACAGCGTTGAGCCAAAATATATAATACTGGTTGTTCACATTGAACAAAGGCGATCAAAATATTTGATTTACGTTCAGGCAAATTATCAGTGTTATTAGAACTAAATGGCTTAATTGGTCATTCTGATATAGGAAAATGCAACCACTGTGGGCTATGTCACCATCGTTTTTTAACTATTAACTGAGAGGGCAACATGCCTCGCGACAAACTGTCGCTAGGATTTTCTATTCCAGAAATATGATAAAAATGACGAGGATGTAAATTTTCATGACACTTGTGCTATGCGGTTACTCACAAATATTGATCATTTATGCGGCGAAGAATGGATCCACGATAATGCTATAGTGGAGTCCGAAAATGCGTAAATACCTGTAATAGGTATTTGATCAATATAAGTATCATAAACTCTTTTAATAAGATTAGACATTAAAACAATTGCGCACAATTCTAGCCGGCCTAAAGTAATTATTTTAACCGGTGATACCTTTGATTTTGAACAAAGCAATCGAACTTTAATATTTCCGAGAGAATCCATAGTATGCATGTAAATAACACAACCATAGGCGTTTAAACTAGCGTCAGAGAATGCTACGAGATTCACAACAGAATTTTTTAGAACACCGACATGGCGTGGAATATTTAATTGTGAAAGTAAATGAACTTCCTGGCGTAATAATTTAAAGCGTTGGACAATCACGTCTGGAGGGATATCATCCCAATCAATTTTAATGTTCCACAATTCTTTAATAAGCAATTTCGCATATAAAATTGTAGGCGAAGTTAAACCAAGTACATCAAATAAGCGGGCGATAAAAGACAAAATTGAACGTTTCGTACATTTACCTTCAGTATCAGAAATGGTAATCTTAAATAAATCAAGCGACGGCAACCATGAAAGTCCCAGAATTTTTAAGTTGCCATCGTCAGAAAAACTTACGGATGCGCGGTGGGAGTCTGGAAGGCTAGCCAATAACTCGGGTGAATTTGAAACCCATTTAATTAAATCAAAACCTCCGGACTTAAATAAAGTAATAAGTTCCTGAGCCAGTTTAATAGCGGTTTCATAATCAAGTGCAGAACAAACGAGATCGTCCATGTACAGTTTAGACGTAGCTATTTGTGCTGCATTTGGGAAACGTTTAGCTTCAGCAGAAGCTAATTGGTGAATGGTGCGCATAGCTATGTATGGGCTAGATTTTAACCCGAAAGGGAGACGATTAAATTGAAAAGTTCGTATTTTTTCTTCGCTTGTGAAACGGAATAAAATTTTTAAATATTTGCGGTGAAAATTTGGTACAATTATCTGCAAGTACATCTGACCTATGTCCGCTGTTAAAGCTATTGGAAATAAGCGAAAATTCAACAGAAGCAAAAACAAATCTGCCTGCAAATTAGGCCCACTATAAAAGATGTCATTTAACGAATTTATTTTATCTGTAATAGTGTCAACTACTAGTACTTGTATGTAATATTTGTGATTATACACACGTGATTCAATATTAAGATAAGCGTAGCCTCGTATTGGTCTTTGAGTTGAACCAATACCTTTTATGAATGAATTGTTAAGGGGTTCTATAGACAAGTTGAGTAATTTACAACCCTCTACAGTTATTAAATTGTTTTGTGAACCGTTATCCAGCAAACAACAAATAATTTTGCGTTTGCCGTCAGAACCAGTTGCATATATTTGTGCGGTAGCTAATAATATTATAGGATTAGACCTTGATTCAGAATTAAATGCTACGGTAATAGCAGGTTCTACCTGAGAACTTGTGCCGGGTGAGATAGCGGAATTTGAAATATTATTATTATTCTTGGCAAGAGAACTTACGGGCGTTCCTTGTGATAAATCACGAGTATTAGAATGGACATTTTTGTCCGATTTCTTCTTAAAACAAAGTAAACTATGATGCCTATTTTGACAATAATTACAAAAATGCCTTGAATTACACGAAGAAAGAGTGTGAGTTACGCTTAAACAATTAACGCATCCATTTTTTGATTTAATAATTTCAAATCTGTCTTGCGGTGAATTCATATTTTTAAACTGCGGACATTGGTATATTTTAAAATGATTATCTTTTTTACACAATATGCACAAAGGCGAACTGGAAACAAATGCTTTATTATCTTCGTATTATAATTTGAGCGTTCTAAAATTTTAACTTGATCTTGAATAAAACTTATCAGCGTTTTATAAGAGAGAATTTCCGTATTTCGAACGGACAATTCAAACGCTTGTGCAGTTTCTGCATCTAGTTTCTTTAAACCCCAATGCAAAAATATAAAATCTTGCAGGTCGTTAATTCCCACCTGTAACAGCGCTGCAATAGACGCAGAATATTTTTCAATAAATGTATTTAAATTGTTAGCGGATCGTGGACAATTTTTTAATTCAAATATATTATTTAAATAGTGTGCACCTAGCGTACGTTTATCCTGGTACTTTTTTACCAAGCTATCCCACAATATATTGTAAGTTTCAGCAGAGGGAACTATACCTGCAGTTATCTGCAGGGCGGAATCTTTAAATTTACCCCTAAGATATTGTACCCTCTGGCCATCAGTAAGTTGAGGGTTTAGGTGAATATTAGTCTTAAAAGACTGGTAAAATACATCCCATTTTAAGATTTCACCGTTAAAATACGGGATTTCTATAGGCGGTAAGGGAATCGAAATTTTAGGGATAGCACTAGTAGCCCCTTGATGCGGTGGTTTAAATTAAATTATATTATTACGCGCGCGTTTGATTCTACTATACATTTCCTCAAATGCATTTAAACTTTGATAATCAGGTTGAAATTCCGGTTTCAATAATAATTGGTATTCATTAATCTTATCCACAATAGATTTAAACCTTGACCTTAATTCATCCATCGTTTCGGTATCTGCCATAAAATTTCATTAGCTCGCGACTCAAATGAAGAAATATTTTTTGAACAATCATATAATGCTGTAAGCCGCTGAAATATACTCTCCTTCTTCTTGTGTAACATTTTTAGCTTATCTTCCATTTTTAATAATATACGAAAAAGAGTTCAAAATTTAACTGCCAGCACTAGTAAACTATTTTTTTTTTGCTGGGATATTCAAACTCTAAGGACCAATTTAATGGATCGGCGTAACTTCCTCCACGTAATTAATTAAATAAGCGGATACACAACGATACTTTTGGTGCGAACTAATGCACTTATAAATTAACTATAAGTCGCCGAACCACCCACGAAATCGCACATTGCAAAAAACATACTTCTCCCGTTGCATAAAATCTTAACGTTAATAACCGTAGTACTATTGGAGCAATACTACCACCTCTAAAACAAGTGTATTAATAAACGTGTTGAAGGTATTAATCAAAGTATTCCTATTGGTGGGTATAATTAGTAAATGTTGGATTTTATTGATTATGCCCCGAGTAGTAAGTTTTGTTAATCTGAACCTTTCAAAAAATCCAGATCATCATACCCACCAAACCTATTTTTCCTTTTTCGATGCACTTTTCATCGACTTACATGTATTGCTCATCCTCCGAAAAGCTTGTAGAATCAGTGCTTGTTGTCAAATATGCTTGCACACGACTATTCTTTATAAATTATGTCAAGCATAAAAATTACACAAAGTACACATTAATTAGAAATCAGTGACAAATTGACCACCGTTTCTGAAGTTATGTTTCGTTTTAAAATCTCCTTTAAGTAGAAAAACTGGTCAATATAGCTATTTAACTTAAAGGAGATTTAGCAAAGTCTCTATTTAAGATTATGAAACACATTTTTAACGTAAAGGGAGTTTTAAAAATTTTAAAGGAGCATTTAAATTTTATTATGAAACCGGCTCTTAATTTATCGAATTTACTTTATAACATAACCTCATTGAAACACAGACCAAGACTACTAATATAATGTAAAAGTAGGCAATATTAATAAAGTTTTTAAAGGATATTAATATTTTTTCGCTTAAGCTTATAGATATGAAAACATTCTAGGTATATTAAATATCGCACATGATAGTCTAAAACAAATAAAGTGTTACTAGTCGAATTACCTCAAGCGACTTATAAGATACCTAAGATTTGATGTGTTTTTAACATAATGCATTTCTCGTTTCTACACTAAAGAGCGACTCCCACTCAGTTTACATGTTGATCTAGGACTAATCTAATTTGCATACAGTGGTCGTTATAGGACTATCACGAAAGGATGTGAAAAGGGAGATTTGTCTAATTTGCGACCGTGCTATTTCCCGTCAAACAAGAGCAGTTTAGTTGACTGATTCGAGTGAGTTTCTGATATTAGTTTCAGGCCAAATAAATATCACCTGCTACAGTATATTTAAGCACATGAGCAAACAACAAAAATATCAAGTTTTGTAGAATAGCATGTATTTATTATATTTTTTTAACGAAATACTTCTTTGTAGTCAAAGATTATTTTTGCACACGTCTTTAAATATCTCGGATTCGACATTCTCGGCTCTTGAACAATATTGAAACTAAGCTGTCTTCCGAAAGTTTGTTACATGTATAAGCAACTTATACAATGCATTTTTATTCTGTGTACATGTTTTTAAAATCAGCGGTTTATTTTTCCGTAAACGCCTTAATGTATTCAAATGTGTTTCATTGTTTACGCAACTCTTTGGTAAAATATATTTTATTTTTTCTTATGTTTTTTCCAGAACAAAAAAGATTGTACTGACTATTAGCAAATAATTTTTTATTCTTTTAGAATATGAGATATATTTTACCCCCTAAAAGGCGGGTAATGATCTTAAATTCGAATGTTTGTAAAAACGTCGATTACTTTTATAGAAAATTTGTAAATTCCAAACTTTTACGGTAATATTATGTTATGGGGGAGTACAAAAAATGCATATTAATAACCAACTGTAATAGGTTGTTTTATTTGTAATGTTTCACGTTTCCACAAACACAATCAATTGATGAGCCATCGCAAATACAACTGACGGCTGAAAGGTTTTGTACAGGGCACACGTTCTAGGCAAATGTTTTTTCCAAAATTGACCATGCCAACAAATATCTAATATTCGTCATAGTTTTGACAAAACGTAACAAATTTGGTGCAGAATCATTGCGTTGGTTTTCGCATTTGAATTCAATATTTATAAAGGCGTAGTAGATACAGTCAAACCTACAAATATAATTTAAACAAGTAAATAATAATAATAATGTTTAAGTAGATTTTCTAACAGCTATCTCTCTAAATGTATATAATTAATTTACAGGAAAAGGTAAATATTAAACTAGGACATGCAAACACACATTATTGATATTAATAATAAATATGTGCCGAATGAATTATCTTCTAAGTGTAATGTATATGTAAATGAATTCTAACATACGTATTAGAAAACAAGTTAGGTTTTCCTAGCAATTTTCAATAATACCATTTATTTATGAGTATATTTAGACTACAAGTTTTATTACTAGTTGGTTAGTAGGTTAGTGAAGGATAAAAAATAGTCAATTCTATCGTTAAATCTAGCAAAAAAATGATAAGGTTTATAGTAGTTTCGAGCTATCCAAGACGATTAAAAAATGTGTAACATTCCTTTGAAATGTTTATAATCATATTTCATTTTAATAATTTCTGCATTGGTAAATCCCACTAATAGAGTTAGGGTTACTTCTTTTAAAAAATACAATTTTAGTTACATGCATTCTTGATCTAAGGAAGGATTATTTTAGTTTACACTGTAATCTTATATAGTTCATGTCTAACGGTTAGTTGGATTTAAGGTTAGAAACGACATAATCGTTATTTTGTATTTTAAATTATTGCAGTTTTATAATTCATTTGTTTTTATTAATAATGTATAAAGTTGAGGTCTATGACATCATAGTACTGAGACGAAGAATGACGACATGCTAAATTATGCTGATTCAGAAAACGGTAAAGTTCTTTTTTTGGTTCAGGTTAATGTTTTACGAAGATAATTTTACGTATGCTAGATAGAGAAAAACAAAAAGTAATTTCAATTGTAGTCTTAATTCGTTTTCCGAACTCTACCAAATATGATTTCAAGTCGTTTCCAGATTCTTTTGCTGAGCAATTCGTGAAAAGCAATCGCAGATATTGTTACGTTCCATTTGGTGCATATTTAATTTAAAATTGCATATCCAGTACTGTTTCTACGGTTATTTTGCGTGTATATTATGTGTTTCCGACTTCCCTCTAAAATGAAATAATTGCTTGTTTAACACCCTGTAGGTTTTATCAGTACATGTAATTAACATTTCAATATTGCAATATAATAGTAAATCTGACATTTTCCTTAAAGAATATAGTAAGTTTAAAACGTGGTTTTCAATTGTTAAAGCATTACAATCGTTTAGGTACATGTTATATCCAATGGGTTTTCCGTTATCGGTTCATTATGACCGTGTCGGTTCCTTACTTAGAAAAAAATTAATTGGTGATACGAGCGATTCGGAAAATCCGTTTGTTTTAAGGAGTTTGAGGTCGTTTGTTGACATGATATAGTGGGTTAGAAGACAGGTATCTGCTCCGAATGAATTCTGTCGATTACCAACTTATAGCAAAAACTGGAAATTTGCTATTTTATTTAATACGGTGGATACAGTACAACTACTCATAACTGAGGATTCACGGGAATTTCTGTAGTATGTTGTTTTTGGTTATATTGAAGACTTTGAAATAACATCGTTACTAGATAAACCAACTATTGATAGATTCTTGAAGTGCTCTTAAAACCAAATGCAGAACGTCGTACTGGTCTATATGGCTAGATTTCCTTTAAGGTTTTCAGGTATTGAGATGGATTTTGCTCTCTCGGACCGTAGGAAGTGCCTAGGACGACCACTATTATTAGGGAAGTATTTATTAATAATAGATTCGCACTGACTGTTTATAACATGTTTCTTCTATACATTTTTTAGGGTTACTCTCCTGTTTGGGGTATATGTTGATTGGGAAATTTATGCAGCAACAATCGGGTACGATCTAATTACATTGATTTCATGTTAAGAATATGCTAATGACGACCGCTTTTATTGTTATGCTTGGTGTAGATGTACTTTTTTTACACCTTCTTTTTTCAGTCCGGCTCAAAAGCATTTCAGCTGGTAGCAGCATTAACTGCTGGCTCCACTATTACATTAATATTTTTTCTTTTAAAGAGACGTGGACACTGAGTAAGTACTTAGTTTGTGTAACTGGTTTTTAAAGAAATATTTAAACACTATAGTAACTAAAAGATCGAAAACGGTCCACTATGTATTTGCGTAATTTTTGTTCGTTGATTAAAATAAGGTATTATTTTATTTTAGCAAAGATTATACTATCTAAATCCTACGGGACGTTTTGGATGAATAATGTTTTCTCAGCAGGCTGATTTTGCTTTTTATAACTTGTTTTTTAAGGTTTTGTAAATAAAAACTTTCTCTTTTGAAGTTTTCTTTTTGCTTTCTGTGCGACTCACTCCATTCTATGACGTTTTTAGCTAAAACGGCATTAATTCTTTCGATTCCCCTTGTTTTTGTAGTGGTACTGGGTGCGGACGATTTTCTTTGCTTACTTTACTATTTTCATTCTTGTCCGCACGAATTACCGTAACAAGATAGCATGCAAACGTGAGTGGGTACAGTTAACCTTTGAACAATTATAGTCGATAGAGTTCGGAATTATATCCTACCAGGTTGGTGAATTTTACTTTTAGGAAGAATTGGTTTCTTAAGTAGTGACAACTTCAAGTTGGAAAGGCAGTTGATCGAAAAATCCCACTTATGTACATTTTTAACCATGCAATTTTATAAACATCTACAGTACATTCGTGTTATTAGTTATTAAGAAATTAGAAAGTAACTTTGTTCGTTGAAAACGTTTTCAACTAAGATAATTATTTTTGATATGCTTGGCTTTTACCTAAGAACGTTTGTATGTACTTGTGCTTAAATCTTAATTGTGCAATAGAGTAAAGAGTTGCATACATTTGTGTTTTTACAATTAATGTACATATAATAGTTTTCAGCTCTGATATAATAAAAATATTGCCATTACATAGAGACGAGATTATACAGGTAACTTAGCATTTGATTTTGGAAACTTTTTTCAGCTAGCAGTTTTTAAATAATGATATTGGTGTCATTATCAATACGTTTATTTTAAATTAATGTGAGTCAATTACTCCTCGTGTGAATTTTAGACCAGAATTACTTTCCAGATCTCGGGTTTTGATATTCTCTTGTTATCCCATCTGGGGTTTCCCCTAGAAATCCTTATATTTCAAGATTAAGTGGCGTCCAAGAACATTCCCGATTGAGACTTGTATTTCCCACACGATAGCTTTCCAGGACCTTCTTTGAACACTTCCACCGCCCTTCCCACTGAGTTAGTCGGCGACCATTCTTGTTGGGATAGTCGAGGTCTCTGTACTTTATCAAAACACAAATTTTTTAGCACTAATTGTAAGAAAATAGAGCAAAATTGAATAACGTTCAAAAATTTATTTAGGTGCAACTTCAAGCATTATTACTGGCACTTATCTTGTTAGGTTTTTAACTTCGTCTAGTCTAGTAAGATTCCATCTGGATAACAAGTGACCAAACGGATTATAATTACGGGGTGCTCTCTTGGTGAAATGAATTTTTTTCTTACAAAAGGTTACCTGTATATTTGTACAAACGAAACAAATCTCGCCATACCTTACCTAAGTATAATCCGTAATAACATTATTTCAGTATTCCTGTGAACAAGTATGCATATGACAATTTTAAAATTACTTACATTAATATTCAGGTTAGTGACCTAAAGTTATTCCTGTAAAAAAATACATACAACAGAAAATATGGTAAAATTCATTTTCAGTTCATTCTTAAGGCATCGAACCCTATATAAAATTAGTGGGAATTAAACTTGCAATGTACAGATCTTATACTTCTACTGCTGTAATACTATACATTTAGCAAAACTTTATACAACTACCGTCATACATGAATGCCACCAAAACAACATCTAATTCTACAAAAGTTGACTTGCAATTGCGCATTCATCAAGTAATTGACCAAAAGTCAATTTGGCTATCAGTAATTTATTTAATCATCGGGTATTGTAATTCCCAATTGACTTTGCTGAGAGCCTGTCAGTATTGTAGGTTAGCCGACAATCCGTGGTCACTACGTGAACTGCCATTTATTATTCCATAATCAAAGGAGTGTTTGACAACAAACCAAACTTTTTTTAGTTTACCCGTACATCTGTTGGTGTTTATGAATTGTTTGTCATTTTCTTTTCTATCTCCTTTTGTGTTCAAAGGGGAGGATTAGATAATCGTCTGGTCTGCCTATTAAGTGAATGGCATAATTTCGGAGTGAACCTATATAATCCTAGCATGCAACTAACGCGTGTTCATAACTTGCATTCTGCTAATCAATCTTAATAGATACAATACAACCCGTGTTACACTGTCGAAAAAAAAATTATCTGAAAATTAATTTTCCTGAAAATTATCCACAAACAGTTAATAATTTTTTTTACATTGTATTCAAGTCTGTCTGAAGTTTCTTTGTGTTGCACTATTTAACCTTCAATGTAATTAATGCAACTGAATTTGTGAGAGGTCTTTCATATTTGGGCTATATGCTAATAAATTTACTGTATTTCATAACTCGAAGCTCTCGTAAAGAAATGACATGTCCCGACTATAAAAGTTTACAATTAAAAATATTTGGTTTACACTTTTGAGGTTTAAAATAATTTTCGACCCTAAAACCCATCCTAATTTGTATTTAACAAAGATAAGGCGATTATTTTGAGATTTTAAAGTTTCTAATTTGAATAAAACTACCAATTTTAGTAAAATGCAATGCTTTTAACCACTATTATACATGAAATCAGAATTATACAGGGTTCTTTAATAATAATTTATCCAGTTAAAATTAATTTTCCTATTTTTGGTTTTTGGTTTTTGTTTAACGTAACACCAAAGCGTTATATATTTCGTAAGTCTTTTTTAAACTATTAAACACGCATTTGCATACAAAAATGTAATCTGAATGTGAGCATATCTGAAACCGTTTAAATAATACCAAAAGACTATCTACAAAATGAATAAACAGTTCGCCTTCATTAAGTAAAATAGAAATCTTGAAATTTAAACAACCTCCATATCTTTTTACATTTGAGTATATCTACTACAATAATCTAATTATATTAAAGAATGTACGAAAACGTCAACTTAAAAAATACAATCAAAAGAATTCCCATATAATTCAGATGCATAAATTATAATAAAACAAAATGCACCGTACCATGAAACTAATGAGAACATGCCTCGTCAAAACAGGCTATCATAATGAATATTCCTTTGTTTAAGAATACCTTATTTGAGATCATTTCCACACTAAATAGTTTAGAGATCAAAATTATTAAATGATTTGTTTAAAAACGTGTCTACTGTTTCAAAATTTTGTAACGCCTTCAATACGCAACATTTATAAAAAATAACTGGACTGGATTGACATATCCAAGATAGTTCAATAATTAAAATATGTTTTTCGGAATGCGTAATAGAAGTGACTCCATTTTAATAGCGGTACGTAAGAATATCAACAGCAAAAAATATTTGTTTCGCACATGCGTTTTGAATACACCCAGTGCGTTTAATCCCAGTCACCTTCCATTTTTCCAGATACGCTGAGAAAAACTGACCAATTATTTTACGAGGCGTAAATAGACTTGTATATATCAATTTTCGTGTAATATTTATATACAGAAGGTGTTGTATGTTTGTAGCAAAAAATAAATTTTCTAAATAATCTCAAAAATAATGTTCAGTGTAGGATTGTAACAATAGTTTAAAATATTGACAATATCGCAAGTAATTTAGCTTCAGTCAATTTTCTATTACAGAAGTATATGTTTTTTCCAACTCAGAATTTTGTCTAAAATTTTGTGTTCTTTCAATCCTAAATATAAATCTATACACAGATTTAACGAAAAAAATACAGACGAGAAGTCGAAAGATAATGTTGCGATATAGATTCCTCAACAAAACAATAGCTTGCATCTCCCTCCAGGTGTACAAAAATCTTTAAAATCGTTCCATCCCAGAATTAGTGCCAATCTGTTGGTACATTGCTTGCACATTATTTTCCAATTATTTGGGTTCAGAATTCTAAATATATCACATCGTTAACTTCAGACATGTTTAGTTGTATACATTTCAACACAACTAAACCATCTTCAATTTAACAGGCACAAACTAATTTTAAAAATTGTACAGATGTTGACGCCAGTTAGGCAGCAGAGTGTTGTTCTTAATGTTTATACTGATACACTGGATAGACAACCGTTAAAAAATAACCATTGTGTAAAGTAATAATAAACACCAGGCAAGCTGTTGCTCAAAGAGAGCGTAAAAATAATGTCAAACTGCAGATGTCCGTAGAAAAGGTACCCCCAAACCCCGTGGAGTGCGACGTCAGAATAGAAGTCTTGGTAATATGAGAAACATAAATAAAAATTAGAAGTTAACAAGGGGACAGTCGAATGATTTTGACTGGGTTAACGTTATCCGTCCGTTTGACAAAGGGGCGATAAAGTCGCTCTGGCCTTGATATATAAGCAATATTAAATACCATTGTAAATGTGAGTGTGTTTACCAGCGACAAACTTTTACAGTGAATTGTTAACAAACGTACCGGTGATATTTTATAAGATAAGATCCTGGTAACGAGAAGAAAGAAAACAACCTGACGTGAGGGTTGTATTGAATTAATTATCCCCTTTACGTAATTCTAGCAGTTTGATAAATTAACTTGGTGATGGTCCATTCTACCAGATTTATTTTGACATTGCTGTAGTATTTTAAGCTTTAAATGATTTAGAATTTGAATTTAATATTTTGTTAATAACTTTTGTCGACTAGGTAGACGAAGTATAATGAGTTTTTCAAAAGAACCAATGAATAAATTCACTTTTTAGTAGGCATATTTGTTTGGAGAAGGGAATTAGTGTTTCTAAAGATGAGCTCATATATAAAACATAAGCGGTCAATGAATCTATGATTAATCAAGTTCTCAGCATCCTTCCTTGGTAACTGGTACCATCTCTACACAGCTTTCCAAATAAACAGTAATTTTTTTAATTATGAAATCACTTTAATAACCGTTCAGATTATGAAAACTACAGGTTACTGTATGAGAATTTTGATGCTTAATATTACAACTTTCACTCTCACACATATAGATCGTATTGCAGTTCAAAAAGAGGTACGTCCAAGGTCCCGGGTTCGAATCCCGACACGGTCCGCTTGAAAAATGTTAGGCGAACATTTTTCACAAAAATACACCCTCGTTCGGATGAGAGGTAAAATGGAGGTCCCGTGTGTGAGTGTTGTCACGCACGTTAAAGATCCCTACCTTGCTTGAAACATCAAGGGTTCAACAAAATTTCAAATTTTCCAGATAAAAAAAACTCGCTTCCGGGCCAATGTAGTACCTTTGGGTGGAGCATTGGAAAATCACATGTAAGGTACAAAAAGAGGATTTTGTTCAAATGGCAATGATGTCGTATCATACGGACGCATAAATATAGTTTTAGCACCTTCAGCAAATTTCGGAAGCTCCATTGTATTTTGTACAATCTTCACTTCGATATGATCGGTAGAATAATGAGGGGTCGTCACAATTACAATTCACATAAAAATCCAACATTGTAGGACACATATGTCCTTGATACTTCTTTTCATCTGCAGTACGCTACAGTATACATACATGATGAATGGACTTTAACTTTATTCTTTAAATTTTTGAAACGAAATATTTTTTTCTCCTCAGTATGTAGCCGAGACTTATTTCTGATAACGCTCATAAACACTTTCGTGACCGTATTGATCACAAAAGTGTTTACGAATGTGATCAAAAATAAGTTGAGAGAACAGTAATCGGCCTGAATCCTTTGTCCACGCATGTGTGTGTTCATTGTTTCAATTTTATCCGTGTATTTAAAACATTTCATGTCTTTATCATAATACTGGTCGTGAATCATTAGCTTACATGGTTATTTCTTCTATTCTTCGGTGTTCTTTCACGTAATTGAAATAGAGTAAATAATAACCGTTATGCTTCTGTATAATCCTTTAATGTAATAATTTTTACTAAAAGTATAAAAGAAGTAATAAAATAAACTTGTATAACTAATCACCAAATCGACACTACACTACTTAAGAAACTAATTATAGTTCATAGCGAAATGGTGGGTATTAAAGCTGACCTGCACTACACCTAATTAGATCCACAACCAGTTTGTTTACTTTCCTTGCACACGTTGAAACCCCTGGAATATTAACCGGTTTGCTGTTCATACAACCCAGAGCGCTGAATGGTTAATTCACACAAACCTCAAGCATAACCATGAAAATATTAACTAGGATCGATCCTACCTTATATTGTAGACAAAACTGTCCTTCGGGGATGATTTCAGCGAGCTTCACCACTAGGCTGCAGTGTTTAAACACACTTCTCTTTGCACTTTCGTTATTCACAAAGCAGTTGCTTTGTTTTTAGTCGTGCTTCCGCTCACTCTCTCAAACCGACCGACACGCTCCGGCGTCCCTTCATAAGTAACTTAACAATACTCGCAGAGTTTTTGGGACTCGATTAAAAAACAGGTTGCTATCCTGTACTACGTCTTATACTATCTTTTACTACTAAACACGAATGGTTAGACCTAATGCTAAAAGGAATAATATACACTGTGTCCGAGATAAGAAGGGCCACTATGGGGATCTTGAAAACGGTATGAGATACAGATTTGGTTAAATGGGAGAAACGTTGCGTAATCAAAGGCCTAAAAAAATTGCATTTAGAAATCCTCAAAACAGTTTTTGGTTTTTGAGATATTTCGAAAAAATTGGATTTTCTTATTTTACATATTATTTTGTTCTGGCGTTAATATGGCACCTAGACCAAAACCGAAGACACTTCTCCACAGCAACTTTTAATGTCCTTTAACATGGCATTTTTAGTTTCTTCACCTGACGTTTCGTCTTTGCGGAACAATCTTCAATTTTTTTAAAAATACCGTCCAGGTGATCTGGTATCAGATTCTGAAAGCCCTTTTTATGCCGAATTCAACGATGTATTACAGTTTATGGTTTAATTGCGTTTTCCTATTACGGACCTGTAGTGTAAGGCCGGGAAACAACAAAAACGTAATTAAACCATAAAGTGTAATACATTGTTGAATTCGGCATAAAAAGGACTTTCAGAATCTGATACCAGATCACCAGGACGAAACGTCAGATGAAAAAACTGACAATGCCATGTTAAGGGACATTAAAAGTTGCTGTGGAGAAGTGCCTTCGGTTTTGGTCTAGGTGCCATATTAACGCCAGAACAAAATAATATGTAAAATAAGAAAATCCAATTTTTTCGAAATATCTCAAAAACCAAAAACTGTTTTGGGGATTTCTAAACGCCATTTTTTTAGGTCTTTGATTACACAACTTTTTCCCATTTAACCAAATCTGTATCTCATACCGTTTTCAAGAACCTCATAGTGGCCCTCCTATCTCTGACACATTGTATAGCACAACTACTGTCGCGGCACAATACAAACGATGAGTAAACCTATGTTCATTTAGTTTTAAGATGTAGAGGTTAAGTGATGTATCATTTTAGGTCCCAAAGTTCTTGATTTCATTTACAGAAATTTGTTTCGTTCAATTGTACCCTTCTAAATATTTTCATTCGGTTTATGATTCTGGTTACATTATTTCACGCTTCCGCTTTGACTTCTGTGTAACTACCCGTTATAGGAGACGTCCCTGATCACGCTTTATAGTTTAATAAATCGATTTGTTCTATAAAACTCCTTCTACTACAATTGAAACAAGTATATGTTCAACACTCTGTAGAATGTTATTAGTGTATTTAGCGCAAGTCAAAGTGCCTCAATCTATCTTTATTGTTTGATATAACAGGGCAATTGTACTCGGTTATCTACAAATCTTTGCTTTCTGAAGGAATATTTCCGCTTTATTTATAAGTAATAATGCAAGTTTGAATAGCATACATTTTCTACATGTGTGATTAACAAAATTGTATTCGAGTTTGCCGGTTTTCTTTATCTATTTATGCATTAAAAAGACTCTAGAGGTGTTCTTTTAACATGTGGGACCCTACTATTTGAATCGATTATAATATCGTTTCCAAAACTGGGTTCACCTTGATCCCACTTTCCGTCCTAGCAAGTACTTTATGCATGGCTGATTTTGTTACTCGAAGAGCGGTGTATGTCTGATACAAGAAGTTTATATCATCTGTGCATAGGTTAGTTTCTTACGTGCTTATTAATAGCAGTAAATGTAACTTCCTTTTTACGTAGACCCAAATGCTCTTTTTACATCCGCTCGGTGTGGCGAGTATGGTCGCAGCCTTAATGGTCCGAACTACCCTGAAGACAACCCCTCAGTGAGCAAAGTCACGCTGTTTTGCGGGTTCACCGATGAAGATAAAGCGAGATAAGTGTATGTTGCGATATTTTATTTTGCATCTTATTTCTCCACATTTGATATTTGTGGGTAACAAAACCCGCTTCGAAATTAGTTTCGCTAATGCTTCTTGATACTTTTTTCTTAAAATGATTACTAGAATTTGTTCTGCATTTCATATTTTTAACTGAACACAGTTGTTATACGAAAGCATGAGCATTATTTTTTTAATTACACGTAACATACGAAATGAGCACTTCGTATCCCCAGTATTAAAATTGTTCGTAGGTTATATATTTTTTTCTTTGTTGGCTTAAATAAAAAATTTTATTTTTATTGTAAATAAAAACTCGATTGCGACTTCCTTTCTTTGTGTATGTGAACCACCACACTTTTCCTTTTAAGCTTAATATTTAAAAGGAGTGAGGGTATTTGAACAATCTTTGAAGATGTTGATCGTCTGGATGTAACTCTCCACAGAAAGCGTTACTAACTTTAATTGCTTTATCCATCTTAAGGGCGTTTTGATTTCCTTTATTAAACACTCTTGCAATTTAGTAAAAATACCTCAATATTTGTATGCTTAAAATAGCTGTTAGCCCGGTACGGAAACAGCTATTGAAGGAAGAGTCAAAATATTCCCAGCCGCAAAGATTTATGACAGTTTTCCTTCTAGTGGTATGTCCCATTCCATCATTGTGTGTCATATTCAGTTTCTACGTGGCAATTTATTATTCGTCAATGACGCTTACAAACTTTTGTTTTTTCCAACAGTTTTCGCATTTTTTATAGCCTTGTTTATAACACAAGTTCCGATCTTGCATTAAGGAGACCTTCAGTGATAGCGACTTCATTATAGTAAAGTTTTATTACAGCAAGTAAAGTCGTACCTTAACTAAATCAATAAAGACATTTATGTTGTAATAGATTTTGATAAAGAATAGCCAGTAATAAATGTTTCAACAGGTATATATTTTGCGTAGTCCGCTAGAATTTAATATTTTGAAAACTAACACAACACTTGCATATTTATGCCATTACAGCAACACTATTCCTAGGGTCTGTGCATGCGCATACTCCAACAATAAGCAAAAAACATTTCCTAACGTCTCTGGTTTGGTGAACAGACACAAGAAAAATAATATTAAGTTATTCGAATTATCTACGGCAAAAATAGAAAAGAATACTTCTTATATGTATAAAATACCGTGAAGAATGCAATGCGTACACACACGCGCGCACACACAGACACACGCGCATACACTCACACGCACGCAGACGGACGGACGAACGCACGTACGCACACGAAAAGTCATCGTAAAGAATTCTTCGCTCACCGAGTAGAATGCATGTATACGCATTCACTGATATAGACAAATACTAATAACCTAAAAATAATTACAAATAATATTTTACTAATAAATGTATAAGAAAATGCCTCTTGTGCGCCCTTTTTATGAATGCGTTGTATCATAATCAACATATCGGCGTCATATTGATTGCCATAACCAACATACAGAGCGACATGTGGGACGCTGAACCGACATATATTCAGTATAAGGTTTTAAACATACCTCGCATATTGTTTTCCAAACAAAAATTTCATATCTTTAAGGTCTGTATTTATACACAAATGAAAATTTAGGGCACAATTCAAATATAATAAATGTAGTTGTAACACGACGACTTCGGGAAATAGAAAAGGAAGAAAAATTCATAAATCTGAGAACTAGTACCGAAGAAGGGCATGCCACAATTAAGAAATGATAGGAGTAACGGTCGCAGAAGAAAAGAAAAACCTTAGGCAAAAATAGGAAGGTAGCGGTCAGCGTGAATAACTGGCCGGATCGGGTTAGCGATTGCGACCGAATAGCGTGGGCAGAGAACAAATTATTAAGAATTAATTATTCGGACGGTGCCACGGATTATCACACTAAAGGAGCTTGCTCCGCAACGCTACTGCAAAGCGTGACGATCTTACCTGTAATCTGAAAGAAAAATAAAATACAAAAAGAAGATTAAAAAATGAATAGTGACACAAACCCAGAAAATACTGGCTTGTGCTGCAAAGTAGAACTACCATAAAATAACTATCAAAATAAAAAATGTATGCAAGGTCCGATAATTATTTCGATCACAAAACTTGCAAAATTAATAACTAAAGGACTAGTTCAGTTAAGTTAAAAGTAGATTGTGTATGAAGGCAAACGAGCTCAACAATTGATTTTAGAAATAAAGCCTGAGCGACTCGTTAGTGTTTTTCAATAACATGGTATCGAGGTAAATATCAAGCGCGAGAACTAAGTTGTGGTTTTAAATAGGTTTGTCGAATAAGGATAGAAATATATCGCACTTGATGCATATAAGTTTCAAAAAAGAAGGTTATGAAACAGCACACTACGATTATATAAGTGAAATAGAAATTCACATGATACGTAGTATAAGAAAATACAAACATAAATGTTTCGTCTAAAGTATATAATATTGACAAACGGATGAGATAAACAAATTACAAAAATATTGTATTTAATTCAATACATTTTGGGCGAGGATGGCCTCAAGTTCCAAAGTTGCAATAAACATAAGCTCTAAATAAATGCTGTTGATTGTTGCGAAACAAAAATTTCATGGTACAATTTCCAAAAAAAAATCTGCGACAGTGACAAAAATATTATTTTTGCATGATCGTGCACCCCTCACACACAAATTGCATTGCTGTGAAAAACAGCACGAATTGATTTTTCAAATGAAGTCTATCATATTTGTCAGATATAATCATTTGTTACTTCTTCTTAACTCGAAGGAAAATTCAAGATATACAAGGTGTTATTTCTACAACAAATGAGTATTCCGACGACTATGGTGCTAATGATTATAAAACAGGTATAGAATCGGCGGTGTAAGTGGGTTGATTTTAGAGAATATATTGATAAATAAGGTCTAATTTTTTTATTTTGAATTTTTCTCAAAATATCCTTAGACATAAGCAATGGTGTATATAAACCAATCTTAGGAATGACTGCAATCTGTTACGATCATTTTCGGCAATAATTGGTTATTTTATTTACATAAATTTCTTTTCTAGTATTAAATTCTCCAATAATACCCGATATATTGTACCTGTTCAGATAATCTCGCCTTACCATAATTTTCAACTCAAATCCTTTGTTAATTCAGTATCCGTTCGTATAAATTCCATATCTATTGTTAAATCCTTCCACATAATTAATAATAAATACTCTTTCTAAGAATTTCTCAACGTAAATCTAATTGTTTTGAAACGCCAAGTTTATGCTACAATTAATTAGTCAAGATCCTGTTTAGGTATCCGTGAGCGATACCTTCTGATAACGTATAATTGCGTTCTAGCGGGTTTCCCATCTAAAGATTTGTCAAAATAATATATCCTACTATTTTCTGGTAAAACCGTGCTTTCCAGTTTCAATCGCGTTTCGATAACGCGGATGTTTGCTTTTCGAGTTCGTGTTATTTTGAACTCATTTTAAACTTTGATTCTGCAGCTTGTGCGTTGATGCACTTGTAAAAACTACTCGTTCTGTTCTTCCAAAAGCGATGCACGTTTCTCCTCTATCAAACGTGTAGATTTGTTGTGCATCGGTAAGCGCTTCTGAGTTGCTACTATTAGTAATATTTTCCTGTTATTTTAGCTCTTAGCTGGAGGCTAAATTGCTTGTTGCGTAGCCTGATTATTCCTTGATGTAGATCAACTGCTCTTGCATGTAGACCGCCGTTGCAATTACGGTAGTAGCATGGTTGTTGCTGTGTCAATTCGCTTCCGAGGGCTGACAAGATAAGTATCCCGACACATGCATGTGACTTGTTTTCATTTTATAACATACCCAAGGATAAACCCAATTTGAAATTAGATACGCTAATATTTGTTCTGGTAAAATCCTTACTAGAAAAGTTTCGAACTTTAGTGCTTTTGCTTTTTGTACTTAACCCATCTGCTTATAGGAAAGTATCAGCAGTATTCTTTTTTTACTGATTAAAGTTATAACAAATGCTTCGTATGACAAAATCCTTACTAGAAAGGTTTCTAAATTTAATGTTTTTTTAATTAATCCATCCGCTTATACGAAAGTATCAGCGTTATTTTTTGGTACTGATTAGATTTATTGCATGTTAGCTACGAATTGCGCACTTCGTGGACAATTAGTGAATTTGTCCATACAGTAAAATTGTTTTGTTAAATAGTTACCTTAGGTAATTTTGTTTTGCTGTTTCGATGGAAATTTCTATATTTGTGTTTTTATTATAAATAGAAAATCGTTGGCGATGTATTATTTTTGGTGTTGCTGGAACCCCTCCCCTCACCGCACTGGTAGTTAGCTTGGTATATTTACGTTTTCTTCCGGCTACGTCATGGTACGTAGCAAATCTCAGTCAAAAAAGCCCTGGCTCCTACGCGAAAAACAATTCTTTTAAAATATTCGTAAGTAATTCTCAATGCGTGTCATTCAGTCGTGTATTGAGTTCCTATGTGTTTAACTTTTGTATGAATCTATATTATTACTTTAAATTAAACACCATGTTATGAACTTCTTACATAACTTACTGCGAGGAATTATGTGGTTGGTTTTTTTTCTTTAAAATAAATAAAGAAATGTCTAAGTGCATGAACGTAACAAAAATTTAAACAATATCTAAACTACTGTACTGCTACTGAGGTTAATTTGAAGAATAAGTATAGAAAACTTATCTTTTGGAAGGATCCCCTGTCAGCAAATAAACTCTTGTCAACCTGCATCCACTTCAAATAAAGCTTAGGATGGATAACTAGGAACCAGGTAGTCTTTGTGACACGAAGTTATATTCGTGGTCGTTTTTCCAAGGCGGCTCCGTGGATGACAGGTTCGCGTATGACTACCGATCCCAAAGTCCCGAGTTCGATTCTCAACACAAAAATACAGCCTCGTTTGGATAAGAATTAAAATTTAGGTCCCGTGTGTGTGCTGTCACACACGTTAAGATTACCTTGATTGGAATAGCAAGAGGTCGATAAAATTCAAAATTTCCTGGTAAAAAAATTCGCTTTCTGGCCAATGTAGTACCTTCGGGTGGGGAATAGAGAAATCAAATGTAGGGACCGATTTTCCAGAAAAGAACATAAGGCTGTATAAATGAAGATTCCAAAACAAAGCCTGAAGATAATGAAAGACAGCTTCCGGTGTAACCAAACACAATAATTAACTTGTCAATGAGCAACAGTGTATAATATCAAGAAAATGCACAAGTGTATTTTTGTGAATTTGAAGGTGATATGAAACAACAAGAAAGTGCCAAAACGTGAGACTCCTAAATGACCGCGACTATTGGAGCGTGCACCACCAAAACCAAATGCAAAATGATAGCCCTTTCGGAAAAATGAACAAAGCAAAACTAAATAATATTAACGTTGAATGTAACAATAGATTTTTATGACAACGGCATAACATGCACAGTATGAAGTAGGGTTTACTAAAGTGTAATCATATTGTGAAAACAGATAATGAAGAACATAATGAGCAAACATATACCTTCCAAAACTAAATAAATACTTCCAATGCACTAATTAAATAAAAAAAAGACATTTACAATTATCCATTAAATAAAGTACTACTCTAATAATCAAAGGATGGGCCATCCGTATACTAGCCTTCAAAATAGTAAATGCGCATATAAATTTGGGACATTTAGTCATTTATAAAGGAAACAAAGGAAAATTGACTCGATAAATATAAAAAAAGTATCATGCTTATTTTAAACTTCAACAACTGGAATACTAGTGATAAATTCGTATTAGACGTTCAGATCTTGGTCCAATTTCTCTGTGTGAGTGGCTTAAACTTCAATAATAATTTCGCTTCGGATCACTGAAACATAATCGGCCACAATCATAAATTGTGTTTTATATTTCCCCGATGGATTTCATGCAGGTGACAACAATTTCTGGACGCGTTTCTGTTATCTTACACAAATATACGTATGTTTTCTTTCCCTGCTGCGAAGAAAATTAGGTTAAAACATACTGACCATCTTATCTTTACAGGTGTTTCTGAGGGTAAATTGTTCCTATGCATCTGTAGTTGGAACTCTAATAAATTCATGTCGTCTCGCTATTGCTATCGTTATCCACTACATTATCTATCAGTGACTGCGAGAATGAGCTACATCCAGGTTCCGTGTCGTCCTTCTCAGCTTCCGCTATTGCCGTAGATGTACTACGGTCGGGTGCGACAGCTAGGAGTTTATTTGTCTTTGTGGGTTACTTTGATCGCTAAATCTCTGCTCCTTCAGCATAGTAGTAAGTGCAAACTTATATGTATGATCTATCCATCGAATTCGCGTGGCAATATTTTTAAAACTTCTTCGCGATCCAACGGGTGAATATCGGAAACGTTAAATCACGTAATCAAGTTTCGTTTGATTGCTAATTTTATGAGCACATCAAATTGTTGTCGTGGAAGCTTAGAGTCTATACAGTTCTGAGACTTCTTTAAGAGCATGGCAAATATGTCTTTGGGAATTGTGGATAGTCTTAAATTTCGCAATTTCCATTCTGAAAGTGTAGCGCGCCAAGCATCCTTCATCGGTCTGAAAAACCGACGCCGAGCGGTTGGTAGAAATGGGTGGAGTCCGGACCAAACAGATGAACTCCAATATTATTTTTTGCACACAAGTTCAAAAAGTCGACATCCACACGAGAGGGGAGGTTATTTCCTATAAGAGCCTTTCGGCCCTCTATACACGTTTGGTATGAGAAAGGAAGCAGCTTAGGAATCAATCGCGGGATGTTGCTCCATTTGGCCATACACCGGCTGTTCGGTTGAATCTGGTGCCCAGGTTGCAATACGACTTGTTACAACACGGAAGTACTTGTGGACTATTTTCTTTCTAGGAGTTATACAGGGTGTAACAAACTAAGTGTAAAATATTTCAGGGAGGGGGAATTCCTCATCGTAAATGAGATATAGTCTTTCATATAAAGAAACTTCATTGGAGCATCCCTAGTTAAGATTCAGCCCCTTAAAGGTGGTACATAAAATTTGTTTTTCATTTTTTTTTACAAACACTAAAAAAGTTACAAAATTGAAATTAAGGTGACATTTTTTACTATCAAAAATACAATTACTCAGTAGTTGTTCAAAATTGGGTTAGAACGCCACTCTTCATTTTCAATGTTATTTATTTTAAACAGTCAAGGTTTTGTTTTTGCGATAAACCAGGCGGTCTTATCTAGCACTGGTTTTGTACACTCGTTTCGAAGCATTCGGCCCGTGCGGTCATGTATTAAAAACAATATACATTTTTTGGTGAATGTGTGTGCTACTGCGCTTCTTCATAATCCGTCAGCGGAGATTTGTTCTGGTTTGAATGCTGTTAACCACTTCCGTAGAAGCCAACAGTATGAACATTAAGGTAAGTGCATGATCATTGTTTGATTTACCGCTAAGAGTATTTTATCGCAACACTACCCTCAAGTCACAGTCCACTTGCTCTAAGGAAATAATCTGGGGTTTCACGCTTAGTGTAAATGTTCCCATTGTTTCTCCAACAGTAGTTTATTTGGTTTACCCCATGGTTGTAAGGGGTGGAAAACAGAACCCCTAAAATTTATTTCCAATGTAACTTTTTGTCTTATTATTTGTTTGCCATTTAAAAATTTATTTCCAATAGGTTATTTCATTCTAAACAAAAAATGTCTCTTGAATTTTTTGCCCAAAATTAACTAGTTCGCAGAAAAAAATTATTTTACAAACAACTACAGAGATACATCGTCATAAATGCGAACTGGATTATTATTGTTATATTGTAGTTACTACATGCATCAAAGTATGATTAAAGATGAATAAACAAAACTAATTAATTAATAACAAAACATACAACATGTAGAAATCATAGTAAATGATCAATATATCCACCTTCAGTCATTACACATGCGTCTAGACGTCGGCGCATTGAATCGCTCAAATATTCCTGGAGTCTCTCTAATTACCCTGCACGCATCGATGATGCGGCTTCTTAAGTCCTCTACATCGCGAACAGGAGTAGGATAAACCAAACTTTGTAAATGGCCCCATGTAGAGAAATCGAGAGGATTCAAATCCGCGGATTGAGCGGGCCAATTCTATGGTGCTCCTCGACATATTCAATGATTTGGATATGTTTGAGTTAAATGCTTACGTGCTGCTTGACTAAAATGTGCGGAAGCCCCATCATGCATAAAAAACATAACCCTTCTGATACCACAAGGAACTTCCTCCAGCAGTACTGGATGCACTTCTCTTAAAAATTGAATGTGTGCTTCACCATTTAATCGAGGAGGTAGAAAATGAGGGCCAATTTAATAATCCCCAATAACTCCGACCCACACGTTAAGACAAAAATGTTCTTGATGGCTAGCTTGGACAATAGCGTGAGGGTTTTCATCAGCCCATATGTGGTTATTATGAAAATTAATAATCTTGTCCTGAGAAAAAATACATTCGTCTGTGAATTAGATCGTCTTCAGAAAGTCAGGATTTGTTCTAATCATTTCCAGCATCCAATTGGAAAATTCAAGACGGTACGGAAAATCTCGCGGGAACAGTGCCTGTACTCGTTGCAGGTGGTAGGGGTATAAGAGTTGTTCCTTTAAAATTCGAAATACCGTCATATGATCAACATTTAACTTGAAAGCAATCTTTCTAGTACTGCTTCTTCAAGCTGTGGTGTTCTAACTTCTCGATGGCGACCACAATCCTGCGTTCTTTTTTCGAATGAACCATATTCTCGTAATCGTTGATGAAGTTGGGCAAATATTCTATGCGAAAGAAGTTGCCGTTGAAGATACATTTCAGCATACCTTCTACAAGCTTCTAACCCATTACCCTGCGACAGACAGTAAACGTAATGCATATCAGCCATTTCCGCATTTGTGTATGCCATTTTAATAACAAGTGAATTATTAAACTAACAAATTAAGAACAGAACAACGACACGCAATTATTAATTCAATTTCAAAAATTTACAAACTGACAGCGTGATAACAATTTAATTGTCACTATCACTAATAGCGGCCTACTAGATAAATTAGTTTCGCATTTTCGTCTTATGACGATGTACCTCTGCAGTTGTTTGTAAAATAATTTTTTTCTGCGAACTGGTTAATTTTGGGCAAAAAATTCAAGAGACATTTTTTGTTTAGAATGAAATAACCTATTGAAAATAAATTTTTAAATGGCAAACAAATAATAAGACACAAAGTTACATTAGAAATAAATTTTAGGGGTTGCGTTTTCCACTCCTTACCTCCATGGGGTAAACCAAGTAAATTACTGAGTAAGTGTATTTTTGATAGTAAAAATGTCACCTTAATTTCAATTTTGTAACTTTTTAGTGTTTGAAAAAGAAATGAAAAACAAATTTTATGTACCCCCTTTAAGGGACTGTATCTTAACAAGGGATGCTCAAATAAAGTTTTTTTATATGAAAGACCCTATCTCTTTTACAATGAGGAATCACCCCCTGAAATGTTTTACACTTATTTTGTTACACCCTGTATATATGGAGACTCTTAAAAATCACATATAGAGGCAATGAAGTGTCATCAGCAGACCCGCATATCATCACAGGAGTGTCGCTTTTTGATTGGTTCATAACCTTCTCAGGATATTTCGACGCACGTACGTAAATCCCACTTTCTTTCCTAGTTCGTCGGAAAGGTTTGACTCGTTATAGATGAATATGTGGGAGTCTAGAAGATCTTTGATAACGACTTCTAAATTAGCGTAGAATTTGTTCAGGGTTTCTTTAGACACCGCCACCCTCGCTCTTTTTATGTTAGTACATAATCTTTGTCCGAAAGAGTCTATGTCTGTTCAGAAGACTATAGATCCATACAACACCAGGAATATTTATAATGGTAAGAAACGCCTAAAAAGATAAAGGGAATTTAAAAGGCCAGACTAACTACAAGCGCGGAGAGTGGGCGGGGATTCACATAGGCTAGAAAAATATACTGCCATCGATATTCTATTTACAAAAAATAAAAATTTCTAGTTAAACGAGCAAAGAAAAAATAAATAAAGTTACTATTTAAATAAAGAAAGCACTTTTACTCTATGTATACATTCAAGAATTGTTCCACAAAATGCGCAATTCATAGCGGGTTCTCAAAACGTGTTTCGTTCGTCAGCACCATGCGACTTGAGTTTATCCTCCGGTATGTAAAAAAAAACAAAACATGTCACATACCTCCTATGTGTCGGGACAGTTATCGTACAGTCAAGCCGTCGGTGGTGAATCAACAGCACTTCACCCCGGGAGTCAGTATCCTCCACGCGGCTATCATAACTGCAACAGCGGTCTATAGAGAAGGGCAGTTGATCTACGTAATTTAGCCTAACGCAGAAGAACCATTGGGCATATATCTAAGAGCTAAAAAAAAAGAGAAGTACGGATAAGCGCGGAAGAAATTACCGATGCACCCAAGATATCCACTTCTTGTCAAAACACACGTGTATCGCTCTTTGAGTAATAAGATGAGCAATTCAGAAAATATATGAAAGCACGAACTGCAGATTCAAAAATGAACTCGTTTTATAGCGAGAATTAAAATTAAATCCCGGCGTTATCAAACACACAGGTGATAATAGAAGCTCGAAACAGACTTTTATCAGAGGAGTGTGATCCATTATTTCAACTTTAGATTTGAATATTACAAGAAGCAATCACACTCTATAGTAATATGTATCAAGCCAACGGATACCTAAAACAAGATACCGACTATAAAGATTAAAGAAAAGCTTTCCATTTCGCAGCAACTAGATTTACATGAAATTATAGTAAAGCGCACTTATTGTAGGAATGTCTAATATACAGAGTGGTGTTTGAGTATTGGAAGCAGAATCTATGTGAACGAGTAACGAAATAAAAGGCGTAAGGTTTATTACACTGTCGGAGAGTGGACATAACATATTGTTTTTGAATATATTGACGGTTTCGCCTTTCCTGTCTAAATAATATTTTGCCATCATTCGTATGTCCATGAGACTTAAGAGAAAGCCTCAGTCTGCACATTTTAGCACTGATTTAAGGATTAATAATTCCTAGTCTTCCATAAAAATCGTTGAGTGATCTGGTCTGCTTATGTGTTTTCCTTATAATTATTGTAGTGTTCCAAAGTGATGCCAAACCGTCTTAAAGCTTCTCGAATTGGGCATACACCTTCCACCACTGCGTGCAAATCGGAGGGTTAATGTATTGTCTACTCCCCGGTAATTTTTTGTGTACACGGGGCATTCTGCAAAGAACAAACGAGAATTGTGGTAAAATTATTTATCTATTTGTTTATTTCTCCTACTTATAAAAAGCGGCAATATTGAACAGACGCAGCAGCATTGATCATGCGATCAATGATAAATCACAGATTGATCAAAATTACCCCGTGAAACAAAAACATTTCTACAAAAACTATTTACTTAAATTTGAAACGGATGTTCATAAAAAATACTCTTTAATACATGACAAACTTGGTACAAGTAGGACCATAATCAAAATGCAAACACTCGCCTTTGTGGGTATGAAGTTTCTCAATATAAATAAACGAAGCAAAACACGTGCAAAAATCAAAATATTTGTGACCACATACCTGCAGCTACAACGCTCAGCGTGTGTCTCGACTAGTTGGCGCGACTAATGAGCTTACAGGCCACACGACTTCGAGGTCGTACTAGGAAGAGTGGCGAGGCAAATGCGAATAAAGTATTTTGTGAAATTTTGATCAAGTATACCCCATATTAAAAGTAGCCCCATTTTACGATAATGCAAATTAAATTAATTTACCTAGCCTCTTTGTAGTTTTAAATACCTTATAATGTATCTTATTTAGAACAAGTAAATTTGTAACAATTTAAACTGTAATTTTAGAACATCCTCTAATCGTCTATTGTACACCACTTATCACCGGTGCCTCGCAGTCAACATGGAGAGGTGCATCTCAACACTGAAAGTGCGTATAGCATTTTTGCAAACTGCATTCACTTCATGCTGCAATTAGATTCATACTAAGATGGAATTTATACGTTACATAACATAAAAAAAATAACAACACCTTCGCACAACGCATGTCCTATGATAGCAATCGAACTTAATAGAACTTTCTGAACTTTTGCACTCTGATGTAAGAGGACAAACAAAAACTTTCAGGAGAAATTCGTGAACTTACGTAAGTGATTATTGGTTAGGTCTCCAGACACACGAAATTAGTCGAATAAATTTGTGTACAAGAAATGATAACGTGGGTAGCTCTGACCTTTTTTACTTGCATATTAAAATGCGCGACTGAAAAACAAATATATATTTTTAAGGTACACCTAAAAAATGTAAAACCATTCATTTTAAGATATTTATTAAATTAGTGGTTATCGATCCATCGAATAAAATACCCAAGTAACAAATAAAAATAAATTAGGTCATTTAGCAGACCAGAAAGTGAGTTCAAAGCAGCTTGCGTATAATACTTGATATGGCAATCCTTTTATTTCTAAATAAACTTGTCGAGAAAGTTTCAGTTAGTTTATATTGATCTCAGTGCAAGCCTTAGTGGATGTTTTATAAACTATAAGCCCAATTTTATATTGATTGCACTAAAATTTTAAGGGCTATTTCTAGGGAATAGTAAATACGGTCTATTACTCCTTGAAGCACAGAAAAGTTGAAGAATTTCAAATGGTTATCAGCAATCTAATTCATGCATTGTATAAGTAAGAAATCAATCAAAATGGTAAGCTTTCAGCTGTGCAATTCAAAAGCTAGGTAGGTGTTCATTTCAATGCTTCGAACATAGACATGAGTAATAGTGATAATCAAAAACAAAACTTTCCAGTCAATAGTATAGTTGAACCGTCTGAATAATAAGTGGACTGTAAATACGTCGTAACGTGCAAACTTTTATGATCAATCAATTGAATGTTGCGCCACTCAAACTAATTTATAGAATCAATAGTGTGCGCGTTCTCTATTTTATGGCATCTATTTTATCGTAAATGATGTATAAAACTGAATCGAATTAGAAAAGGTTTACACTTGCAGTCTACTAAAAACTAGCATAAACATTTATGTTCGTTTCTACGTATAATATTTTAACAATTAATTAGAACATAAACGCGATTTTCTCTTTGATCGTTTATGGACGCACACGAATTTATATAGTTTCATAATATGAGTAGGATCCATTAACGTTAATTCCCAACGACTTAACTACATCGGCTGAGCAAAAGGTACTTATTTAATTAAGGACGCGATCAACATTAGCTGAACACTTTTGGGCGACACAATGCATCGCTATTAAGAGTATGGTGATACGTGGATAAGGTATCCACAGGAAAGTCAGTGTTGCGACAAATGCGCTGTAGTAGGGGAAGAGTTTAACAACTGCATAGTGGCAAAAATGAGCTGTTTGCTGTGCATGAGCGTACAAAGGAGTGGTGATGCAAAGTGAAAGAGCGAATATATTCCCAGCAAAGTCACGCCTGAAAAACATCATTACACAGAAATCTCTTACAATCGGTGAAGATAAATTACAACCAATAATTCAATTAAATTTGAAAAGGGGGATACAAATAACTTTAAAATTCAAGGAAAAATAAAATCGATACTGAATTAGCACATGAAACGAATATGTGTAAAGGCAAAATATTGAGGTTTTGGGAGGTTCTACAGGAAAACAAGCGATACTCACTTCATAGTGTGATTTATTACTACAATATTAAGACAATTTCTGTTGCTTCATATTTTTATCTGCAATTCGGTAACAATGGTAGTTAAAAATTAGGTTGTTTGAAGAACGAGCTCCACGTATTGTTTCTCTTACGACAATTATTATTCACTTTTGTTCATTGGAAGCTATATTTTTCGAGCTATTGAAGCCAGTACTATGTAATCATTGCCAAAATTTTCAAATCCATCAAAACTGAGATTCCAATTTGCTGTAAAAACATTTGAAAAACGGTTGAGATCGTATGTTGATATGATATAATACCTCTTAAGTAATTTAGATTTCAGAAACGTTTTAGTTCTGATACAGATGTGATGACATAATCAAGGCTATAGATAATACCCTATTATTATGGTAGTGTATATAGATGTGGCGAAAGCCTTTGACACCTCAAATCAGGAGATATTTGTTTTTATTCTCCGATATAGTGGTCTTCATGAAGTAGTTATTTCATTTTTAATGGTTAACTTAAATTACGAGACAAAATTTAAAATATTTCCTACAAATTAAAATTATAGTCTTGTGTATCACAAGGTTCTTTAGGGGATCCATTACTGTGCTCCAATTACATATGTATTCCAATATTACCTTTATCATTATCACGCCGCTGACGTTCATCTTTATGGATCATTTACTATAGAGTCGCTCCAAAAACATTGTCTCAGTTAAATACACATTTACGCCGTTTATTTAAAGTTTCTCTTCAGTACCTCTCTTCAGTACCTCTTAAAAATGAATACTTTATAATCGCAAACAATGATTTTGCGTCAACGCATCTAAAACAACTCTTCTCTCAATTAAATTTTGTAACTCTAGCGCGCAAAGTAAACCAGCTTTAAGTAGTAGAAAAGAATTTACTAATTTCAGCTGCTTAATTAGCTTTTAGTAGGAAAACACCATGTAAAAATTTAGAAGCTATGATAGTTCGCATTTTATAACGTGGCTATTTCAATATTAAATATTAAATTAAAATATAAAAATAAACAAAATATATATTTATACAAACAGTAATAAAGCTTGGGATTTTACACTCTTCGTATTAAATTTAGAAACATACAGATATACACTATGGAAATAACCGGCATAGGAAAGTTTATTTCTACACATTCACATGAGTTCAAACCAAACCATTTAACCATAGAATTGGGCCGACACACCCTACAACCATAATAATAATAAATTACAGTAATAAAAATTGTGTTGCGAACGTAAACAAATTACGCCGCTTTCGGTATCCAATGTAAAAGTATGAGACCGCAAAATGACCAGTCCTATAAATAAAACTACATTGACCTTAAAAATTGAGCAGTTAGACACATTATCCCGTGAGAACGGAAAACAACATGCAATGGTCCTGGGTGAAAAACATAAAACCGACAAATCATAAAAGAGAGAAGATTAATCTTCAGTTATTCGAAACCAAGCAGCAGAACAGGGCTTTGAAGTCTATTAACTCGCAACCATCGCCGGGCGGATAAGGCTATAAATCGAATAGTAAAAGTTACGGTTTTAACCACCCCGGAACTATTAGGAAACAGGTGTCCGATGCGAGTACTAGCACGAAGATATAAAATACCGTTAAACGTGAAAATGGTGTATTCGGAACTTTCATTCAACGTGGAGTTGAAATAGTCAATCTATCTGCAACCAATCCTGGACCGTGTAGATCGACAAACATAACTGTAAGTCTCAAGAATTTCTGTTTTCCATCTTGTAAGTAATATATGTTGTTTTGTATCACATAATTGTGATAACAACAACAATCATGGTATTCCCTTTCGAGATAATCAAACCTAGCACCTTTTTGTGAGGATATGCACGGCATAATTCTGGAATACTAAATTACTTTTACTCCCAGTACCATTTACAATCTTTCTCCACAACCCTCAGTCCTCGGCCTCTGTAACACTCATACATTGATTTTGGCATGCTCTTGATTCCTAATACTTCTCACTTGCCGCTTTTCCAGAACCTCCTCTATTACATCCAACCACCTTTTACGCGGTTTGCCCGTCATAAGAAATAATTGTGATTGGTGGTTATAATAAAGATGTTCAAAACTTATTAAAAACGACGATTGCGTTGGTGTACAAGAGGGTTGTATACACATAAATTGACATCTGTGAAAGCTCATTATTGTAGATGAAACTAAGTACGTACAAATTGAATTGAGTGAACGTCGATCATTGACAAATTTACGTTTTTCTGTCAGCTACATACATAATTGACCAACTAAGGGTAGATCTTGTTACGTGCAGTTCTCGCACACAAATATCTTCGTTCTTCGTGATAAAATTTTACATTTCTTACCCTCGTTTCATGGTCATTTGAGTATTCATTAAAAATGTCAACAGTCTTCTCAAGTTACACAATTACTTATTCATCACCCTGTAGGATTTTAGTAGAATATGCAGTTATGATTTAAAATACTGCAATTTATTTTATTTTGACATAGCGTTTAAATGTGGTATTCAATTACAACAAATTAGGTACGTGTTTCTGCAAGGTTATTTTCGCTTCGCTTATCTTTACACGGCACTATTAATTGATATGTTAAATTTCTATAAATTTCTGCGAAAAGTTAGACAACCCTCCCTCGAGTCGTTTATAAATCCTTGAATTTGAAGTATTTGCGTGTTGTTTGAGAACGCTACAATCGGTGTTGTACGGAATCACACCTTAATCGAATTTTTCCATTATCAATTGTAGTTTCGCTTATTAAAATGAAACGATAAGTTGATTGTACAGCATATATCTCGAATGATTCCGTTTTAAGAAACAGTTAGTATCGTTTCTGTAAACTTAGAAATATGCTATAACCTTTAATGAGGTAAAATGCAATTTGTGGAATGTTTTAGTGAAACAGTAACGTAAGGTTGTAAAAATCATGTGACTATTGGATTCGTTTTCCTGTCGCACCTCCAGAGATCGCAATTCTAATATCTAGAAATGAACACTTCACACATTTTGGCTGAATATAAATAAATTCGTGTGATATTTTCATATTCAGTCAAGCGGTACTAAAATGATTTTTGCTACATTTAGAGTTACTACTAATATGTTTAACAACGGAACGTTTTAGTGAATTTTGTCGATTTCTAAATTATAGTGTAAAATGTGATTCACCAGATGTCGACTATAAAAAATTGTTATACCTATTTTCCTTGCTTAAACGAAAAATAGAATTGCTGTTCCGTTAGAAAAATGCGCGTTGTTTCAAAGTCTGTAACGCGGTATAGTGTTGTGGTTTTTCAATATTAACTTCGTTTCCACGAACGCGTTTATTGAATAACACTGTTAAGTTCATTATTACTTGCATTCAACTTCCTGAAAGAACAGCTGTCTTTGTACACATCCGGGATCATGGGTCGAAACATATGGGAGTATTCTGGGCGACCATATGATGGAGGCGTTGTTTGTTTTGCTGAATTCCTTTGATGGTGGTTCCAATGTCGTAGAATTTTCCATGGACGTCTGGAAGGGCACGTTTTGTACGTATCAATTTACTTCAGGTGTATTGATATTTTGGTGTCTCTGAGTTATCACACGTAGTTTAAGCATTTATTTACTTTTCGTTTAGAATTTACAGGACAAAGATATTTTAATCTTTTTGGGATAAAAATTAATTAAGGACAACGCAATCAAATTAGTTAAAATGTTATTTACATCTGATTTCATCGTGTTTCTAATTATAAAGAATAGTTTAGGTAAAATGTTTTTACGTGATTGTTTTCAAGTCACACTGAGATAAACACATTTGTGTAGAAACAGCTGGTAAATTTTAATTGCTTTTGTTTAAGATTATGATTATGCTATAGACAGCAGTTTTTCTTGTTTGAAAATTAATGATAAAATAGGATTAGCATTGCTGCCCATAAGATTTTCTATATAAAATTTAAAGTTATTGTTTAGATGCGACGTCATAACCAACTTATACACCGCTGCTGCGAAATGCATTTCGGTCAGTAGATGGTTTTCTGTATTTCTGTTATTTAATACTATTACTTTTAAGGAGTGCCTGTGGACACTAACGAAGCATATAGATATATGTTTTTTAATTGTAGTTTTATATGGATATAAAGTATTTAAAAATTGGGTTAAATAAGTGATTGACAATAATCCACTATAAGTTGTTTTGTTTAATTTTATTTTATGTAAATGATAGGTTTTAGGGTAAAAACTAGTGTGAGGTAAGTCAGGAATGTATTAATTATTTTTGCGTCGATTTTGTACTGTGTAAATCCTCCGGGATATGTTTTGGATAAATGTTGTTTTCTAAGGTTGGTTTCCTTTTCTTATAACATGTTTTGATTAAAAGTGTTGTAATTAAATTTTCGCTCTTGAGGTTTTCTTTTCCTTTCTTTGTGACCAACCCCACTCTGCGACGTTCTTTGGACTCTCTTTTGTTGCGGTACTCGGTGCAAGATATTTTCTTTGCTTACTTTACTTTTCTCTCTTGGTCGCACGGAATACCATAACAATCTTAGTAATTCTATTTACTGTTATATTCATGTGTGAAAATATAGATTAGGTGTACAAAACGTGGAGTTTTTTATTTTGTGTTTATACTAGATTAGATGGAGAGGTTGCAGACAAGGCTCTATCAACTTCCAACTGCAGTGGGAACCATCAAAACCGTCTCTTAGAGAATCCATATTCCGGACAGGCATTAACCAGGTGGGTTGGCGCCCAAAGGCATTATTAGACAGGGAGTTCAAAGACGTTTCCAGGTAGGTGTAAGAATGTAAAAGTGTTGAAAGTTGTATACCACAAAAAGTCATTTGCTTTTATATAACCCACACCGCACCATTGAAAGCTAGCCGATGTACTAATTAACTGTTACGTAACTTCGTTCCCGGTAGAGTAAAATTAATTCAGGTACTTATCGTCAATGAAACATGCACGAATTTATATATTTTTATAACTGACACCAAATTAATTCCAGTAGTCTCTGTCAATGCAATAAGTGCTACAAAAGACTCGGTAGCTTAAATTTAGCAATTACATCAAGCAATTCTTACAGAAAGTCTAGTTCTCATTAAAGTATGTTTGAGATAATGGACTATACTTATTCAAATATACAAAGACGAATATTTGCGAATATCTCGTGTACCAGCATTTGAATTACGCTGGTATTGCATGTTAAACATTTATTGATTCAAATGCTAAACGAAAAAAAGAAAAAAAAGAAAAACTCATGTATAATGCACATAAAGAGGTTTTCAGTTAGACCTGAATTCTATTAATAAATAAAATAATCATCAAATGAAAAATTTTTAATATCTTTGTTGAAATAGTAATACGATCTACCGCAATTCAGTGTGAAAAATAATATCTGTTAATCGCCACTGTGTTCTTTTCACGACACAACCGTTTTGGTAAAACGTGCTATGCCATCTAAACAGATTTGTGGTAAAATCTCTCGTATTATGCGTAGAATTTCGTTTTTCAAGTCGTGATTTGTTTGTGGGATTAGTCGCATATGCTTTACTTTTCATGTAGCCCCCACAGAAAGTAAGCGGGCGACGTTAAATCGCACTAAATCAATAGTTGCGTGGGCGATGTGCATGCGCATCATCTTGTTGTAACCACATACTGTTTACTTCAAATCTATTAAAGCTGGCCACAAAACCACGTTTATCCTTATACGATAATTGTTTGCCATTGACTACACCGCTTGATTGTCTACATTTAAAAAAAAGACCCGATTATGCTCCCAGCTCGCAAAGTGAACCAAACGGTGACATAGTAGGTTTCATGGATATTTCTTGGAACTTCACTTTTCCAAAAGTGGCAGTTCGTTTGCTAATTTAATTCTAGAATTAGCTGAATTTTGTATGGAAAGAGAACCAAATCTTTTGTTAAAGTTCTCCACGTCGTCCCAATAAAGATCGTTTATTGCGAACGGCGTGGAAGAATTGAATTTTCAGCCGCACTATCACGAGCCGAGGAAGTATTCTCAACTAAACAGCTCACATGCGTAGGTGTCTTAACATAATGAACTGATATTATAATCACAAAGTCGTGCAGTATACTGCGGATTGTTTTTCTGCCGAGTCGCTACGTGGAGCAAATTAATCACAAAGTTTGCGAAATGTATTTATTACAAAAGGTGTATTTTTATAATATTTTAACATTGCTCTGGTATTCATCGCTTCGTCACTAAAACTTGTACTAAACTTTACAATAAGTAATATTCTGAACAACACTTCAAGTAGAATGCTACAGCACCAAATGGTTAATTTTGCACGTATTTTCCCATAAGAAAATCTACGGTCCATTCTGGTCATTTTTGTACCAACTATAGAAATACCCATGTTGTGTCCGTGGAAAAATTTGTTCCTGTTTCTAAACGCCAATGATTAGCTATAACGAGTAGACCAAAATAAATCAATAAATAAACACAAATAAAAATTTATGTTACAATCACTGACAGCTTTTTCTAGAGCGTCCTTAGTGTATGGTTTATTGTTTGCATGCATCTTCCTAAGAAAACTGCGTTACAACTAAGCTCAATGTCAAAAATGTACTCTTTTATACACTAAAGATTTGGTTGACCCTTTTACAAAACATAATCGTTTGAGCGTCCGGACATGACGCCGCCATGTTGAAGTCAAGATAATAAATCATATACTATATAAAGTAGTAGATTTTTGACAATGCGGTTTGTTGTGACAGTCTTCTCAGAAAGATATTGTATGCAAACAGTAAACCATACACTAAGGACGCTCAAGAAAAACTGTCAATGATTATAAAATAAATTTTTATTTTTGTTTATTTTTTCCCCACGGATACAAAAAAAAATAGTAGAATGGAGCTAACGCGCCTCCTTATGGGGATTTCAATAGTTGGTGCAAAACGACCTGAACGGGCCTTATATTTTCTTATGAGATAATACATGTAAAAACGAACAATTTGTGCTTGTACGACGCCTGTAACATATCTGCCAGTCTATACCATAAACGATATTGAACTCCACCATTACGCCGGAAAGAATTCTATAAACCATATTTTTACATATCAAATTACACTTATTATGCAGTTCTTGATTCTTTTAAAACATCAAACATACCTGTTAAGAACTAAACTTAAAAAAATGTTGTTCTACGAAGAAATTCTACCTTCTTTAGTTGGTTACAAGTGAGTAATTTAACGGTGTTTAGTTGGGCTGTATTGCATCAAAGCATGTCATCAATTACCTGGCGCGCATATTCTGACTTAACGTTTTGTCATTTTAAACTTGCATAAAATCTTATTGTCACGAGATCCGTAACCGATTAACACACGATTAATGATATGTACCAGTACAATTTTTAAATACATACTACATACCTTGTCATTTCCTAAAAGGAGTAGGTAGGTTTTGCCTAACATTTTATTTTCTTTCATTATATTTGTAGTATGTTACCTATCTTCTTCCATTTTGTAAATGTGCCCATTAAAATACGAAATACATAAAAATTCACAATATGTTTATACCTGCACCTTACCTGTAAAACTGGGAACATTTTATACCAGTCTTCTGGGGTAAAAATACAGCTACTTACCCAAGACATTTTTTATCTTCAGGGTATGACACATCACTATAAAAAGAAGTTAGGATCACAGAAATATGTGGATTATACACTATAAAATTTAATAACCTGCTTATCTGCTATAGAAGCCGGTATAAGGATACGGACCGCTTCCGAAACGTAAAAAACATCAACGAATTATGTCTTATAAACTGGATACATATGAAAAACTTGGAATCAATCTATTTTCATATGAAAAAGATATGCGCTTTGAACGAAAGGAAGAAAATACATTGCTTTCTAGACAATGTTCCGGGTAGAGATCGCTTGGAAAACACCATAAAGATCTTACAGCAAGGCTAGAGTCTAATATTAAAAGAAGCAGAGCAGCTCTTCATGAAGACCAAGTGAGAGAATGTATAAAAAATTTACAAACATCAACCAACGCTTCACTGTACGCTATTTTAATTATGATGAAACATACCTTACCGAAGATCAACGTCAAAGAACCTTTAACTAAACGTAGTGTGAAGATCCGAAATGGATTTCTAATTCATCCAAAAACAGCATACCTTTAATAGTTGTCAGCAATGCACCTGGTGTGCTCTTTCCAATATATGTCGAGTGCAAGGTCAAGCGTTTGTGGGACTTATGGAGTAAAAAGGCTCCCTTACATTTGATTTTCCAATGCTCCATCGGAATGTACTACATAGATCTGATTGTTTTTTTTCTGGAAACTTTGAAATTTGCCGCACCCTTGCTATTCCAAGCAAGGTAGGGATCTTTAACGTGCGTGACAAGACGCACACACACACACACACACACGGAACTGAAATTTTACCTCTCATCCGAACGAAGGCATGCTTTTGTTAAAAATACTCGCCTAACATTTTTCAAGCGGTCCGTGTAGGGATTCCAACCCGGGACCTTGGGATCATCAGTCATACGTAAACCTATATGATTCACGGAATCGCACACTAAATATGTTCCGCTTGGAAAAGAAAATGGTGTATAGTTTGTAATATATGTTTGTCGTGGTGCAAAGTTAATAATCGTGCAGTATTTCTTTGCACCAGAAGCAAATGGTGCAAACGATGTAAATCCTGGGGTGGTATTTTTACACAACAATCACAATGAATATTTTTTGTTTTGATGATCTAAAAATCAGCTACAAAAGTGAGTCCGGATTATGCAATGGCTATCAGTAACTAAAAATAATTAAATTGCTATTACATATAGAAGAATAGTTCCTTTAATGTAAGTGGCAGAAGAGCAGGCTTTCATTTGATATGACCATATCTCTTCTCTTTGGTATTCAGTTTTCTTCTGCTAACGATGGAATTATAGCGAAATACGTAGTGTAAAATACGTACAGAAAATATTCAATAAATACATTGTAATAATCGTAAACGAGTGTTTTAAATCGTTTCTCAAACGATTGTGTTACAATCAGGTCGTCGCTTCGTGGTGGAATAATCTAGAAACCTCAGTTCTAAACCAGAGGTCGACAATAAACGACAACTCGACGAACCTGATACATGATAACAGGATAGAACTTCAATGCAGTCTCCTTTATGGAGACAAATTTTGAGAAGCATGTTCGAGAAGAGAACCTCGATACTTAGTGAGACTTATGCGATAACGTTAAATCTCCTTTCGAAGAGCACCAGGGAAGCAGTTACACTGACCTAATAATGATAAGCTATAATATATGAAAAACTTCGACAGAATTATGTTACTCGATTACAAACCTATTATATAGGAAACGGAAACCGCGACGCGAAGTAATTAATGTAAAATTGCTTAATGTAGGGCAAATAAGCCGAGAACAATTTTAACAAGTATTCTAGAAACATGTATGTAACCGAAATCACTATCAAGCTAGTGAACTACCAAAACGCATTAAAACATCTCTACAAAAAATTGAAATAATGTAGAAGATAGCGCATACATGTATGCTATGTTACGCATAAGTGCAACAACAATGTTCCCTGGTAGACGAGAGAAATTACGGCCGAAAAAGTCAAAACTCCCAACTTGGACTATCTCAAGGTGCTAATGAGAATGAGGATATAAGGTTTAGAGAAAAAAACAGACAATGAAAACTACGTCACACACTATGAAATGACCTTCTAACCACAGTTATATATATATATATATATATATATATATATATATAACAGGAAAAATATAAGGTCAGAACTATTTATTCAATTTATAGCATATTGCATTTATAATTTTACATAATTTGTGTATTCAGAAATGAGCTTAAAAAGTGGCATGTAATTAAAATATTTTGTTCTAAAGGTCAACAAAAATTTGGTTGGTACGTAGATTTATGTTTAAGAAAGGGAATATTTCTTTGAACGTTCAACGAACTATTAGTGGTAAAAATATAATTTTTTTGCTGGTATTAATTGCCATAAAAAGTTATAATCTTCGTTAAGAGCTAATTTTGATTTAAAAGTTCTATAAAAAGTAAATGATATTAAAAAGGAGGTAGATTCGTAAATTGTAATTTTATTTAGTTCATTATACAATTTTTGGTAAATTTCGTTTGTCTTATTCAGGTGTATTGAGTGTTGGAGAGGAGTGTGTAAATATGCTTTGTTATCATATCATCGTTTCACTCTGTGCGTGGTATCACTGAGCTAGTCGACGCATACATTTAAGTGTGTTAATTTTAAATTATTTTAAGGGCACACAGAGGTGGCGATCAGCAGGCAATTTGTCGTTAAGTACCTTGCGATTACGGCGATATCGTAGTAATATATATATATATATATATATATATATATATATATATATATATGCCAAAACTTAATTTTCTAAACAATTTTTTCATTAGTTTGAGCGTGGATCAATTTATAGCATTTTTGTGGATGTCTCTCTGTAAATGGATATAGCATCGAAACTACTAACTTTAGCGTATTGACCATCTAAAACTATTTTAAAAAGCCTAAAATTTTCTACAAGTTAGCATTTTATCATTTTTTGTCTAAACTAAAGGATACAGGAGTTACCTAGAGATTTATATGAATAATGAAAAAAGTTTACAAAATTTCTTTTTTCTGTAATATTTCAATACGCGATAACTTCCAAACAGCAACAGTTAGAAAAAACGAACGGCCCATTGCGGATAGCAAATTTTATGAGGTATAACTCTGCCGTAACAAAGTTTTTTATAAAATCATTCTATCTTGTAGAAAAATTGAAAATAGTCAAAAATGGACAAGAATTGATAAAATGCAAAACTAAAGTTCATCTTTATTTAATTTAATTTAATTAATCTCAAGTTATTTTAATAAATGTTCAAAATGACCTCCCCCGTTTGCAGTACATAATCTGACTCCTAAAAGATGTTGAGTTGCATTTTGTATAAGATCTCCTCTCTCGTTGAGCTCACTAACTGCATTCGTTATCATCATCATTAGGTCTTCAGTCCTGGAACTGGTTAGACGCGTACCATCATTGTTTTCTATTCTGAACTAACCTACAAATTTCCCTGAAATTTGCACAGTCTGCATCTATCACTATCTGATCTAGGTCAACATCTACCTCTTTTTTCCTATCTCTGCTTGTAATATATCCCATACTATTCCCCAAAAATCCCTTTGAACGTATTCTGCCCTTCTGTTTCTCTTATCTTTTCCCCCAGATATCCTTGTTCTATAACCTATTTGTTATTATCTTTATCTGTCCATGCTATCGTCCTCATACATCTGAAGCACAGCATTTCAAAAGGCTGCTACCGTTTTTCTGTCTGCGTTTCAGACTGCCCGTATTTCATAGGCATACTGTGCTGTGCTCCACACATGTGCTTTCAACAATTTTCTTCTTGTTCTATGTTTGTTGCCTCATAGTCGCTGTTCTTTCTTGTTAGATGCCGTTCGGTCACCTATTGTTTTACAATTATATACCCTATTTCTCCGACCTTCAGTGGTTGTGAAGGGAGGTAAGCAGCCTGTGGCTGCCAAGTTCCCCCAACACTTAACCATTTACCGATTTGATATATTTTCCAATATATCTTTTCGCACAGTCAACATTAGTTGCAGATATTTCGCAACCAACAACTAGTTGTTTACACTAATCATCAGATTTATCTGTGTTTATTTTTTCGTCATTAGGTTTTCCGTCTAAAAACTGGTTGGACACGTACTGCACTTATTTATATTCTGAGCTAGCCTACATAATTCCCTGAAATTCTCACACAGCATGTGTATACATCTCGTTCCCCTTCTATTGTTTTCTAATTTTATGCCCTATTTCACCGAGATTCAGTGAAGGGTTAAGCAACCTGTGGCTACCAAGATCCCCCAACACTTAGGCATTTGCCGAAATAATGGTTTTCCAGTAAATCCTTTCACACACTTAACATTATTCGAGAATATTGCCCAACCAATTCTTGTAGTTACTTATAATTGATTTCTATTCTGGGCTAGCCTAGACATCTCCCTGAAATTCCTGCAGCCTATTTTACTATCTGTGTGCAGTAGTCTAACCTAGGTCTGCCTCTTCTTCTCTTTTTTCCTATCTCTGCTTCTAGTATATTCCGCACTATTCCCTCATGCCGTAGTATGTGGCCTATCATCCTATCTCTCCTATTTTTTACCGTTTTCCACATATTTCTTTCTTCGTTATAATATTCAATAATTCGTCTTTAGTATGTGTTCCCTATTACCCTATACCATCGCTTTTAGTGTATCCTATAAAAAAAACTCTAGAGAATTGCAACCTGGGAATCTTGCTGGTCAATTAATGGAACTTCCTCTTCCTATCCATTTTAGGGAGAAAATTCTGTTTAAATCGGTTGTAACATTCAATTCAAAATGTGCCGGCGCACCGTCATGTTGAAACCACAAATTGATCCGTGTTCTATTGGAATATCTTCCAGCAGTGTTTGTAAATCATTTTCTGTGAATGATAAATATTCGGTAGCTGACAAGCGTTGGTTTTAGGGAAAAAAATAGGGGCCGATTATTTTGCTTCCTAAAATTCCACACCAACAATTTATGCTAAAACGCCTGTGATGTCCAGTTTCTCTTGTTTTTCTAGGATTTTTGATACCCCATTGATGTTCGTTTCTGGTGTTGTTTACACCATCTTCAGTAAATTGTGCTTCATCCATGAAAAAATGTGTGAAGCGAATCTTTGAAAATTTCTCTTGTTCTCAACCAATTGCAGAAAATAAGTCTTTGCTGATAGTCTGCATTTTGTAATACTTGTACCGAATATAAATGGTATGGGTAGTACTGATACTTCTGCAATGTTTTCCAAATCTATTTAAATAAAATTGACAATTAGTGAATGTATAAAAATGTTAGCGTTAATTTTGACGAACTTTGTGTTTTGATATAACAAATTCAGCTTGTAATCTACTAATACTGGTTGAATGTTCATTTTCCACTCGTTCCAAAATTTCTGGACTACTTGATTGTTCGTTGTCATTGTAAATATGCCGCCCACGTTCTTTATCTGCATTTGGAAATTTTCCAGTTTCTACTAAGCATCTACAAGCAATTTACGATTAATAATCTTTAAATTAATACGTTCTCATAATAAACCTATGCGCATTATAAAATACTCGAATATTCGGCAGTCTTCTTTGAGGATATCTTCTTTGATATTCCATTCTAGCAGCAGGTGCGCTACCATTACAATAACCATATACAAAGTGTATATCCGCATATTCCCTATTTGAAAATAACGTTATAGCAAAATAACAAAAAAGAAGAACAGTAATAAAGACAATTAAGAGTTTCTGAAAGTTTTAATACAAAGTTTGTTTAACAATAGGAAACTATAAAAAGCACACTAACTGAATAACAATGCAAATGAACAATAGAACTGATGCTGAACTTCACTTGTTATGTTAACTATCAGCATTGTTTTGATCCATTGTAACAGTTTTTTGACCGCTACACTATATCAACGAATTTTAGTTCTAATAACTCAAGTAAAGTCATTAAATTATGCGAACCATTTTTAAAACAAACAAGTATCGATATTGTATGTGCTAACCGCCATACAGAAGTGTTAGTTTGGTTGCTAACATCAGGCGCAGAAAGTTAATACAACTATTATCGAGGCCAAACACCTTTCCTGTTTAGTGCATAGTACATTTGCGCTCTTTTGCTAGAACTCTCGTAGAGAAAATAATAGAACCACTAATAGTTCTGGCGTGTAACTTGCGCCTAGCTTTTGTGCGGAGTACAGCCCTAGTGCGCTAAAACACTAGGCTTTGTGATTGTAACAATGGTAAGAATTAAAATAATAATTAATTAGATCAACTAAATAATTTGTTGTAGCGCTCTTATCTTCTCTTATCTGCTCTTATATTCTTTTAGCAATTGCTCTTTTGATAATTTAACTTATAGAAGATGTTTGTTTGATAAATTACCCTTCTCATAATTACACTCTTCGTAATTTTATTTTTAATAATCTTCAATATTTGTGTTATAACGTTCCGTTTAAAAGTCGATTTTCAATGACTTCTAATAAATTACTTCGTTTCGATAATTACCGAGAAAAACTCATTTAATAATTTTTTGGACATTTGTGTAAATAACACAGAAAACAATTCTTTAATGATTTCGTAAAAGTACGATAAGATATGTTTTACAACGCTTCGTAGAATTCGTCAACTAGATTTTTATATTATAATTAACAACTTTAAGAAGTCATTTTGTATTATCTGGTTTTACAAAACTAAAGCAGCGTGTAGGCTGTGTTTAATAGAAGATAAAATTCTACTTTACACCTGCAAATGTAAAATATGAACGTCCTTCAACCGTACGATGGATAGTTGGATTTTGTGTTATGTTATAGAAAAGCACTAAGTTGGAATGTAAAAGAAACGTTCTACAAAGTAGGTAGAAATTTTTATGGTTTATAAATTAAGTCCGAAGACGCTTTTGAATGTATTGGAATTTTGTTGGTCCAGCTCGTGCGTATAACAAAAACGCATGGAAGTTAGCATGGTCTAGTCCAAGGGTCACGCAGCTGTTCGTGTTCGCTGGAACATGTGGATTTGACGTCACTTGTTTTCTGAAAATGTATGTATAAACACCTGCCCAAACATGTTGTGAAAACAACATGTAAAGAACACCTGCACAGCCAAGGTAAGAGATTAAATTATTCTTGCATCATGTATACATTTGGCGATCTTTAATACCAGGCTGCTTCAGAAAATATTTTTGTAACCATCTATTTTGACAAATCCATTTCGCATATTAAAAAGGACCTTAGTAAATTTTTGTTAACAATATTAGTTCAATACAATTACAGTTATTAATTTTTATAAAATAATGTGAACTTAAAGAGTTCTTATTGATGTTTCATTTACGCATGATTTCACTTATAATTTTTAAATAATGAATTAATAGAGAAGTAGTTAAAGTTTTATAAAGTGTAAACAGAAAAAGCAAATCTGACATTTCTGGTATAAATTCAAATTAGATTTTTGTAACTAAAGTAACACATTTGAAGTCTTGATATTTTTCTTTGTATATATCATTCTACCTTATGAGTAGATGAAGCTTGTATTATCTTTTCTTAAACATAAATTTTATATCTACAATTTTTATGAAAGTACAAATTTTAATTAAAGAAACAACATTTAATTTTCTTAATTAATTGTTTTATTCTAAACAAGTACGTTCAGAAGTAAAGTGACAAAGAATAAGACCAAATAGAGTAAAGTGGTAAACCCAATTTAATAAGGAGCTTTAATAGCCTTTTCAATATTTAAGGAACAAAACTTGTGTTCATATTATTGTTGCCTGATTAATCTTTGTTGTTTTTTTAGATGAGGTAGCAACAGAAAACTTCTTGTGTCCTCATTTTAGTATATTTAATTAAATTTTCTTTATAGCTCCTGCGTCAGCAGTTAATACGGTATTCCTGCTTAAGGACGCCCAAGTCCCCCTTAAGAAAACCCTGTGTTTAAAATTACAGACTTGGTGGCGCCCTATTTAAACACCTGTTTTGTCGAGAATCTAGCCCTAGTAATAAAATAATGCTTTGTAAAAAGAACCACGACCAATTCTCATAAGCTCTGCCCAAGGAATAGACCCCTAGCATAGTCGGAAGATAATTGCGTTCTATCATTTTAAGGGAATCCTTCCTTAAAGGTTACTGGTCATGTTTGGGGATATAAAAATAACCCTTAACTATTTAACCCCTCCAGTAAGAAAACCGGTTATACAATTTTTTAATAATGCAATTTGAACATAGTACAAATGAATTCAACTATACAACGGAGATAGTGTACAGAATAAAACTGAATATTTTTTAAAAAGAGAAAGACTATGTACTGTAAATATAGGAGGTAATTTTCAAACAATTATTAAATTAATTATGAACACATTAAAATAACTAAAGTTATAATCGTAATGTTAATTGAATAAAGATGAAATTCAATAGTATATTTTATCAATTCTTGTACACTTTTTCAATTTTTCCACAAGATAGAATAATTTTTATAAAAAACTTTGTTACGGTAAAGTTGTACCTCATACAATTTGCTATCCGGAATGGGCCGGGCAGTTCGTTGTTTTCTAACTCTTGCCGTTTGGAAGTTATCGCGTATTCAAATATTACAAAAAAAGAAATATTGTAAATTTTTTCATATAAATCTCTAGATTACTCCTCTATCCTTTAGTTTAGAAAAAAATATGATAACATGCAAACTTGTAGAAAATTCTACGCTCTTTAAAATAGTTTTAGATGATCAATAATACGCTAAAGTTAATAGTTTCGATGCTATATCCATTTACAGAGAGACGCCTACAAAAATGCTATAAATTCACACAATCCTTTAGGGTGGGAACATAGAAAAAGATTTTATTTAAACTTTGTTCTTAAAAAAGTGTCCCCTATAACCACCTAAAATATTTGTACCGATAACGAGGACGCCCTGTATATTTGTTCGGTTATGGAAATACAGTAACATAAAACCAATTTCTTGTCGTTTGTCGTTAAGACAATCGCACACTATTATTAATATGCGTTTATAAGAAATAGAACTATTCATTTTACTAACCTGTAACAGGAGCTTCTATGTCGATCATAGTTTTTTCGGCGCGAAGTAGCGCTGCGCCTTCATTGATAATTCGAAGTGCTGCGGATTCGTCTATACGCCCCTCCAATATAAAATGTTGTTTAAGAACATCCGGCCGCGGTTTTGCCGTTCGCGTGTCGAACACTTCAGTCACTGTCAGTTTATGACTAGGAGGAAACGGCACAGCTGAAACAAAATAAAAACATAAGTATTCAATACTAAATATTTATGAACCACAAAATGGTTGTAAAATATTTCCTTGCGGCCGAATATGATTCTGCTGATCGGTGCACGAAGCGCTGAGATCAGCAAAAGTCAGAGGCGGCAATGGAATTTCTAACAAACATTGACTATTATTCACAATCATTATTTTTGTATTTTAGTTAATGATTTATACGGTGTCAAATGACATGTTACAATACTAGGTACTGAATGAATACACGCTGCACTTGTTTGGAGTGACACTGATTCTTATATAACTTATAAACCTTGCCATACATCGATTTGCTTCTATTTAGTATTCTGAATTCAGTTTCTGCAGCTTCCTTTACTTTATTCAGGAGGAGTACAAAACTCAATTTGCTATCGGATATATTAGATATTAAATCCCTCTTGCACAACTTTACTGCTTGAAAGCAGAACTGTCAGTTTGATAGTGACTAGAGAATACCTTCCCGACCGTGAGATATAACTCTGATCTGCTTTCTGATTCGCGATACTCACGATTGTGAATAATGGTTTATTATCCAACGAGCGAGTTATGATAGTCATTGCCCATTCGGAGGTTTGCATCGCGAGAGCGTTAGGTGGAACGGCGTAATCCGAATGAGTAATGGTCATAACTCGTGAGTAGAATACTATACTTTTCCCACTACTACACAAATCTTTATTATCAGATATTTTCTAAATTAATATCGCAAACACTGACAAGCAAAAATTAATTTTTCAAAGTATCGCAGCCTACTTCGCATGATACGAAAAATATACCTCGCGAATTATGAAAAATGAAGGATTGTACTAATCGGTCAGAGGCGTTATATTATAATCATAATCCACGACCTGTATGTTCCTGATTGGTTAAAAATGTTGGATTATGAATTCATGTACACCTACAGAATAATGAGTACTATTATCGACCCATTCTTAAATGCATAAGAAATGAATTACTGTATAGTCGTGAGAAAAAATAATTATACAGGTTTTCAATAACATATGGTTATCTCTCAAACGCAACAATATCCTGCGAGTAGTAGTTATAAATGTATACAATTCCTTATGTGTTCGTTAATAACTGTATGTAAATACGAACAGAATGATAAAATTGAAATTTTTCAGAATATAAACAATATCATATTCAAATTCATCATCATCATTACCTCCACTGTTTCCTATCTGGGCTAAATTACAGGTGTCCCTGAAATTCCCATAATCTACATCTTTCACTATTGAACGAAATAGTCTAACATAGGACTACCTCTGCTTCTCGTTTGTCCTATCTCTGCTTGTAATATATCCCGTACTAATCCCCAACGTCTTAAAACTTGCCCTTTTCCTATTTCTTTTTTTCATAAACATCTTTCTTGTCCTACTATTTCTAGAACATATTTGTTATTAACTTTGTCCATGGTATCATCATCATATATTTGAAGCAACATTCCAAAAGGCTTCTACCTTTTTCCACTCTACTTCTCCTACTGCATTTCATAGCCGTACACTGCTGTGCTACACATATATGCTTTCAACAATTTTTTCATTCATAATCAAATTACAAAAATATAATAACAGTTGACCTTTTATAAATTTAAATATCAATAGTATCGTTTCCTTGACTAGAAAGAAAAAGCATGGGCATTATCCTCAAGGCGTTTCTTCATACATGCACATCTATAACACAGTATAATCAGAATTGGTAGCTCGAAATACTCTAGTCGCGCTCATTCTGCGGCTACGTCAGGTTTAGTAACTTAAGGTAGGCAATTTAAGTTAAAGAAATGTTACTCGATTTCCGTATAATTTTATTAAGCATAAAGTTGGCAGTTACATGCGGTGTAGCTGTGTATATTTTATCGTTTTACTAAGTTTTTCGCTTTGTCACTTGCATTCGTTATTTGACATTCGCTGCTTTCTTTTGTTATTACTCGCTTAAATTTAATTACTTTAATAAAATTATAAATCGACTACGTATTGGTTCACTGAACTTTAATACGTCCAAGCACAAGAAGTCCTGTTGTCAGAATGTGGTGGCTTTGCTCATAAAATATTTTGAAAACAAGCGTGACAACAAATGGCACTTCTATCTTTAATAGCGTAAGAGAAGTAAGTACATATTAATACTAATATGATAAACTTTAGCTTATTTTCTTTGAAATAGTTATGAAGATGTTCTAGCTGGTAGCGTCAGCTGTCAATATTAGCCTGCGTACTGGAGAAAATATTAGAGCAAAAATTAACAGTGATACAGTATTTACAGACACAAAGAGAAAGAAATGTACATAAACTGTCGTTGAAGTCAATCATTTCTTCAGGATGTTATTAGAAACAATATATATGATTAGTATAAAAAGAGTTAGTAATTACTTTTAATAACAGTATGTTTGTAATTAATTTTTTAATATTAGGAAACATATTACCTTAAATACTCTATTGGAAAGACTTCGTAATAGAGTAGTATTTAAAAAAGGTAGAACTTCCTTGTCGAAAGTTTTAAAACAACTTGGCTTTGGATACAAGAAAGATGACCCTCGTAGGGGCTAGATGTAATTGCCCACCGTGGCTATAAAACGAAGCGCCTTTTTAGAGAATACATCAGAACTACCAATGAAGATTTGAGACACTTTGTTTTCTTAGATGAAACGCGACTCTTCAAAGTGGCAATATGCAAACGTTAAGAGTGTAAAAAAATTCTCTGTAAGGGGTACAAGGTTAGGTATTTACACTTGGTGCGTTCAAAAAGAAATTAAATAATTAATATTTTGATATATTGCTCTTCATGCAGGTTGCAAAGATGATTTGTAGCAAACGCTGAGCTTCTGACAGTGTGTGACTATTATGGTGAAAAGTATCAAGAGGATTTTTGCGATAGTTTGAATTTCAGCTCTTGATGAACTTGAAAAAACCTTCCACAATTGTTATCGATAATGCGGGCTACCATAGCACACAATTAAATAAATCACCAACTGCTGCTAATCATAAAGTTGAAATGCAACATTGGTTAACTACAAATTGACATCAGTAAAATGAAAAATGATTTACTGAAAGTATTAAAACAGTAAGCTTGATGTGCTTTGGATAGCAATTAAATTAATTGCCAATTGTTTTTTTAGTAATAAACCCATTATATGCAGTTAACAAGTGAGTCGAAAAATATGGATATTCAATATTGCGACTTCCTCAATATCACTGTAATCTCAACCCTATTGAACGCATATGGGGTATCACAAAAGTATACTATCGAGATCATGTGAGAATCGGTAGCCTGTCTGTAAAAAAGTTATTAACAACTTGGAAAGAAGCCTTTTCTACAGAAACTAAGAGCTGGTGGGATACAAAACTACTGATCGATATAGAAGATGTGCGTCCATTAATCATTAGTGTTGATATAGACGATAATGTTAGTGATTTGTGGAGTGATGCGGATTAAAAGTTAAATAAATGTGATGATTTTTAAATGAAAGTGATTATTAACCTTTATAATAGTTACAACTTGTACGGGTACATAGCACTATTACATGTGTCAATTGTTAAATTTTACTCATACTATTTTTGATGTGGTTTTCTCCTATGGTTGTATAACGTTTTTAAAACAGGTGAAGAAGTTTGCAATAACTTGTACACGTATAGCTTCGTTTTTACATCTTAATTATATTCATTATATTTCTAAAAATATGCATTTCTGATACTTTTGTCTTGATCTCAGAATTACTTTTATAATACAGACTCATATTTTATAGCAATTGCAACGTTGGGGCTCTCATGAAAGTAATGAGAGTTAACCTAATAATAGCAGAAACAATTACATATTGGTGAGATAACTGAACTGGTAATAATAAAGTTAATAAATAATTACTGATAAAACAATAATATACTCATCTTAGTCTGACATAGAAAAATGTAAAAATACTGATGGAACGTTGAGCAATCAACCTTATCGTAAACTTGTATAATAATTCAAGCTAGGAATTTTCAATAGTAAAAACACGCTATTTTTGTATCGGATATGTTTCTCTTTACAACGAAACAATTTTGCCTGGCAGTAATTTTATCAAATATCAGTTAACTAGCAAATGTAGAAAACACTGTCCTTAAAGCTTTTGTCATAGTTGGATATTTATTCTCACCGGAAAAGCTTTGTATAGAAAATAAAGACTGTCAATAATTTTCAAATATTACACCGTTATCAGGTAAATACTTATCGAATTTCAACTATTTCCAACCATTGAGTAATATGGAATTGTCAGTTTCAACTGCTTAACTTCACCAAAGTTAACAATCTGTTCCTTAGCTTTATTGTATAGACGCTAGACCATGAGCCATTCTGCCTGAAAATATTCAGTAACAACCTTGGCACTTTTCTCAATAATTATGCGAACTTTTATATTAGGTTCCTTTATTAAAACCAGAATTTCCTTGTATGCTCTTTTTATGCATTTCTGTTTTGATGAATGGGACCATACTTCAAATAACTGCTATTTAATAAATCCCACTGTTCCAAAAGCTTTTTTGCTGCTAGGTCTAGTATGACGTTAAATAATAGCATTAGGATTTTAAGATCTGCAATTGACTAAATAGTTTTCAACCGTTAATCTTAGGTTATACGACAGATCTACGTTCACGATACATTCGCACAACACAACAGAGTTCATAATCTTCACCTTTTCTTGCTCAAGAACCAATAATTTTTATTTTTAATATTATTTAGATGAGTTAAATATGAGTTGTTATTAATATTTATTTAACAGAAAGTTTTATAATGTACTGCATATTGTAATAACAATATCCAAATACAGAATTTTTTTATTTTATTTTAAGGAACAACCTACATTTTATTGTTAATACACATATTTTTAACTCTGTTAAATCATCTAAAGTAATAAATTTCATACAACTTTACCGAAACTTCTTAAATTGACGATTTAAAACTTAAGATAATCAGGGAAAAGTCGCTTCTCTGTTTGACTTCAAGTATCCCCTAAATTTGATTTTCCAGCGTTTCATCCGAAGGTACTATATTGGTCAGGACATGCGTTTTATATCTCCCTATTCCAAGCTATGTGGAGATTTTTAACATGCGTCACAACATTTACACACGGGACCTACATTGTACCTCTCATCCGAACGAGGTCGTATTTTTGTGAAAAATGCTCGTCAAAACATTTTTCAAGCGGTCGGTGTCGAGATTCTACCCGGGACCTAGGAATCTGTAGTCATACGCGAATCTGTCTTATCCACGAAGTCGCCTTGAGTCCAGTATCTACACAATTGATTAATCATCTGTATTCACGGGAAATAAATTTATTGTGTGTGGTGCGTTTTAGTGGCGCTGTCCTTAATTAAATGCGAGGTGAGCGGAAAAGTAGTGGGCAGTAGGCCTTAACATTTAAATCGGTGATATCGGATCACCAAGTCTAACAAGTGGGACGCGACCTAATTGTACGTGTTTTCAGGAATTATTATCATTAGGATGTTGCATTGTAATTAGTTCCTGATAATTATTCAGGTGTATTTGTACAATACTTGGTAATTTGTTGTTCGGCCAGTTACTGTATTAGTGTAGGCATTTGGCAGAAATTAAATTAAATTGCCTAATTCGTACCAATACTTCTAGGTGCCTTGATTTTAAGAAGTAAGAAATTTATTTGTGCTTACAATCATAATAAATTTACGTAGCGTTCATTAGTCATCGACTGACTAGACCAACGCATTGCGAATCATCGAAAGATAATATAAAATTTCGTAAGAGGATGAGCAGCAGTTCAATTGACACCAAAAGTGTTTGCTAGAAGTAAAGGCGAACGAGATTGTAAACTCCATTATCAACGCCGCACCAGCGAACTGTATAATTTAAAATACCCAATCGAGGAACACTAGTATTTTGTGCATTAGCGACAATAAGAATCTGTAGATTGAATGGGTTTCTGTGGAGCTTCGAATGAATTTACCTTTAACAGCAGTCAGCTGACTCTTTAAATGTAGGTCTGTGTTTATATAGGGTTAATGCTTTTGCAAAACGAATTGTTAGAAGGACAGGATAGCGTTTTAATTTTAACAACTATTAAATTTAAGTAAATAAGTAATGTTCAAGGCGTTGAATTTGTACCAGCAGGGTTTGGTATTATTATTTGTATAAAATGCTACGTAAAAGTAGGAAAAATGATGACGCGGATGAGATTGTAAAGATGAAAATAAATAAATTATGGATGATAGATAAATTGGAAGATGCGATGGTTAAACTAGCGGAAAGCATGACTGAAATAAAATGGAGCATTAATCAATTAGCTACAACTGTACCGAGAGATATTGATACTGAGAGGTCCAGCGACGGCACCACAAGTGGCAACCTGTCGCTTTTAAATTGTATGACGCCACTGTAACATTAACGTGGACAACCTATATGTAATTAGCACTAGCGGCGTCCAGATGTACGTGAATAAGTTATTCATTTTGATTATAAATGACCTTCGGATAGTGTCTTGGTTATACAATTCAGAGATACCGTATGAGGAGAAAAAAGGCTGTTTGAGGTATTGTTAGTCACATTTACGTTATTCCCTTAACGAAACAAAAGTTTCAATAAAATTATATCTATTTTTTCATAGATTTTATTTTAGAATAATTGTTTTTGTAAATTATCTACGTAATCAGTGTACAAGTCTTTTAAGTCTACATTAGTTATGTGCCAACAACTCTAAAATCATGCGATTGGTAAATGTAAGTGAATGGTCAATTAACTTCAGAAATCCAAATTGATTCGACTAATACAAATGATCAACTGATGGTTTTCTTTCGTAGTCCCGACTATATATCCTTTCATCGCTTAACGTACAAGTCTTAATATGTCAGTTACTAGGTAATTTTACATTATAGCGTTTAATAATTTTAAAAACCATTTTAATTTTTAATTTAAAGTATGTTTTTTAAACAGGACGAGTTATTCAAAATTGCCGCTTAAAAATACACATATCTAATTTGTTTCTGGCGAGAAGAGTTTACACCTCAAAAGAGTGCCACCTCTCTACGGTACTTACAATGTTAGATATGACAGTCTAGGACAGACTACTGCGATGTAGACGGCAACACTATACCACAACATTACCTCCCAAGTACACAACATACTAAAATCGTTTTATAAATGATTGCATCTTCTGTGATAATAGATTCCGGAATTAAAATAATCCCCGGTCGGATCTCCGGGAGGGGACTACTTAGCAGGGTGTAATTGGCAAGTAAAATAAGAAGAAACTAGGAACCAGGGACATCTTGCGAGTCAGGGCATGGAATTTTAGAAGCATGAAGCAAATAGGTAAGCTGAATTTGAAAATTGAAGACAAGCTAGCATTAGATATCGTAGGAATTAGCGAAGTTCGGTGGTGGGGTGCGGAAGATTTTTGAAACAGAGATTTTAGGGCAATTCATACAGAGTCAGAGGAAATAAATTTCGGCATGAGGATAGTTATGCCAAAAAAAATGAGTAGAAAACTACTTACAAAAACACAAAAGAGTATTTATGGTTAGAGTAGTATTTAAATCTGTAAATGCAGTAATAATGCAATTATACATGCCACCTATAGTTATAGTGAGAAAGAAGTAGAAGCGATCTACAAAGATATCGAAGACATACTAAGATTCGTAAAAGAACAGGAAAACTTAATAATTACGGAAGATTTTAATGCAGTGGTAAGTGAAGATAGGGAGGGAGCGGTAGTAGGTTTATTTGGCTTAGGCACGAGAAACGACAGGGGAAATAGGGTGGTAGAATTTTTGAGAGAAACAATTTAGCCATCACAAAAACACATTATTTCAGCATCATGCTAAAAGACGATAGACGTGGAAAAGGGCAAGATGCCTTATAAGATATCAAATAGATTACATTCTTGTTCGACAACCGTTTAGGAATCAAGTATAAGACTGTAGAAGATACCCAGAAGCAGATATAGGCACTGACCATAACACACTAATTACGAGAGCCGCGCTTAAATTAAAAAATTTGAAAAAAAGGCACTAAAAGAAAAAGATATCACACAAAAGTTTTGTCAAACGAATTGCTGAAAGACAATAGTAAAGTTTCTGATACTAAGGAAGTATAAACAGAATAAAATAACATTAAATCCAGTTTAAACAAGACGGCTAGAGATTCTAGGGAATAAACAAAAAGAAAATAGAAACCATGGGTAACAAACCAACCAGTTCCAAGATGGAAATATTCTCAACAAATGTTGATTGTGCGAAATGAGTAATGGAAAAACTATTGCTTCGGCAAATTTCTAAATGGTGAGGAATCTTGGTAGCCGTCAGGTTGCTTAACCTCCATCTGGTACAACTAAATATCGGTGAAATAGAGTATATTTTTAAAAAAACAATAGAAGGGGAAAGTGTAAAAAATACAAAAAAAGAATTAGTTCAAGGTGGTGCTGTATCTAATAAGAAAAAGCAACTGCTATGTTCGAAAACAACAAACAGAAACAATTGTTGAAAGAATATGTGTGCAGCACAGCACTGTACGGCTGCGAAACGTGGAACAGTAGGAGAAGCAGACAGGAAAAGATCGAAGCCTTTGAAATGTGGTGCTACACGTGTATGGTGATATCATGGACAAAGTTAAAAATGGTAGGGGAAGAAAAATATCTGTGAAAAACAAAAAAATATGAGAAGTAGAATGATATGACACGTTCTAAGGCATGGGGGGAATAGTGCGGGATATATCAGAAGCAGAGAAAGAAAAGAGGTAGACGTAGGTCTTGATTATATTATTGCACTTAGATAGAGAAACATTTAAGCTGTGGGAATTTCAGGGAAGTGTGTACGTCAATTCAGAATATGAAACAATGGAGGTACGCGTCTAACTAGTTCCAGGACTGAAAACCAAATGATGGTGAAAGGAATACAAGCAAGTAGGAGATGTCGAAGTCACTAAACAAACCCCAGGTAGAAATTTTTTACTGAATACATTTGATGAAAGTACTGAATTATTGAATAACCGATACTTGACAAAATTATGAATTCAGTAAAAATCTCAAAACCACATATGCACCGATCAACATTATTTAAATTGATGAAATAAATTCACTTTAAGTAAGATGCATACCATGCAGGTTAGTTAAATTCTGAACCTTCAATAGTAGGTGCTTTCAAAGAAGCAGGAGGAGCATATTCATTGAACGTGGTGATATAATTTACTGAAGAGAAAGTATTTAAGGCATATTCAAAATTTTAGAATGAAAGGTGGACTAATGTTTTATTTGGATGAAACCTGACTGAATGAAATTCATACGAAATCTTAAGCTTGAGTAGATAAATTTATACTAATAAACGTCAAGCATTTATCGACGGCTTAAGTATGAGATTAAAAAACCCGCCTGGAAAAGGACGATGGCTCATAGTATTTCATATGAGATATGAGCAAGGTTTTGTCAAAAAAAAAGTGAATGCGTAGTGTTGAAATATATTAAATAATTTACCTAATAATGCTGTAGTTGTAATGGACAACGCAAGTTACCACAGCAGCAGCTGTGAAAAGATATCTACAACATCATCAATAAAATTACAAATGCAACAATGGTTGACACCTAAAAATATTGCGTTTGAATCAGGTATGGTTCGGTGTGAGCTTATAGAAATAATAAGAATTCATACGAATCCATACGATTTATTTGTGATACGTGAAATCACTAAAGCTCAGAATAAGACTGTACTGTGATTGCCACCATATCATTGCGAACTAAATGCAATAAAATTGGTATGGGCTCAAATAAAGAATGAAGTGGCATCTAAAAGTCGAACATTCAAGTTAACCGAAAATAAAATTCTTTTATTAGAAGTGTTACGTCATCATCGAACATTCATTGGAATTTGTGACAATAAATACTTTGTGCGTGCATCCTACAGTTTGAGTGAAACATTTTATATACCGGCAGTGAGTGCGTGAAGTGACAGTCGTACTCGAGCCTTTACAGAAGCGAGTCGCATTCGAACCCTTGTAAAGGACGGTCGTGTTGAGAGCTTTTGAAAGCGAGACCGACACCGATTCGTGCGTGTTACTGGTTCTCCGTCGAAAGCTTTTGTGTGTGAAGTTCATTGCCCACAGCGGCACAGGACTTAAGGTATTTATACCCTTCCTTAATTAGTTTGTAGTTGTTTTTAGTTATTACATAACCGCTCCACCATTATCGTTATTGCTACAAAAGCAATTGGTCCTTTCCTATAATTTGCATATTTATATCACACATTTATATCAGCTCCTTAACCCCCCCCCCCCATTAATCATTGGTCCTAAAGTCGATCCGAATTCACCAGTCTATGGTATACGCATGTCCTAAATTAAATATTATTTTGCATTCCAGCGAGCTTTTTAATTAAGTAAATATTTTAGCTTTTAAAATTTGTGTTCAAGCTCCATATGTAGCGGGTTAAAATGTGTAAATATTATTTATACTGTCTTTAGATTAAATTAAGCGATTTCGCCGTAATTGAAACCAGCAAGCGTTTTAATTACAAACAAATCCATAATATAAAATTTGTCAGTTTTAAATTTATTTTAGCGATATAAAGCACAGCAACCTGAAAATTATAGTCGCCTTATACTTCTTAAACAAGAAAGGTAAAGGGATTTGCTTTGTATTTAAAAGCTATTGTACGTGTTCTATCACATGCAACCTTTTCAGTCGGTTTACGGTAAAATATTGAACATCTGCAAAGGGTAATATAATGTAAAAGCTGCATTCTTCTTGCAAACACGTTAAGCTGCATCTTTCGGCAAATACGTTAAAACCACGTTTCTGTGAGCTTTGAAGTAAAGGCCGACCGTAACCGCTCGGGTTGTTAAGCGGTACATCTTATCTAAACACTTTGTTTGACGAACCGTTAGTCATAAAACGTGATTTATTGGTTTATACGCTGTCTTACCTTTTCGTGCTTTGAACAAACTCATAATATTTTAATATTTCTCAGTGCACATTTAGCTTTACCGTTTTACAACAGTTTATTGTAGATCTTTCAAATAACTGTCAGAATGGCTCCAAAGAAGGCACATGTGGTAGAACTAGAATTACTGAAAACACGTATTTTAGAAATGTTTGAGCTTTGTAACACTATACAAAGTGACCCAAGTTTAAAAACGTTGTTCCTTATTCAAACAAGGGGAATAACTGACCTTTATACAAATTTCAGCAAAATTTTAATTGCGGTCTTAGCCTCCTGTGACGAGGTAGAATCATTAACTTACAACGCTGTACGGAAGGAAGTAGATTCCGCTTATTTTTGCATACTGCTGCATCTCGAAACGATGCAAGAAATGAAAGCACCACAAATCATCGAAAATGCTCGAAGCAACTCGGGATCAAAATTGGTACCGTTAAAGCTCACACCCTTTAATAATGAGGTAACGGAGTTCGCGTCTTTTATCGATTTAGTTGAGAGTCTGGTCTATAATAACGAGTCGCTGTCCAATATCGAAAAATTAAATTACCTTATCAATTCTTGTACCGGGGAGTCTTTAGAAATCGTTAAATCTGTACCCATTTCGGGGGATAATTTCATTATCTCATATAACGCCTTGCGTGAGCGATTTAGCAACCCGCGTTTATTGGCGACTTTGCATTGGAAAGCAATGAAAGACTTTCCACCTTTAAAATCAGAAGACCCTAAGAAACTTAGGGCACTTATTGATTGTTTTTCAGAGAACCTTGCTGTTCTAACTAACTTAAAGTTTCCCACTGAACATTGGAACTTTATTCTGGTCGATTGTTTTTTAGAAAAACTCGATCCGTTCACTAGAAAACGCTTCGAACTCCAATCGGATCCGAAGCAAATACCCAATTTCGAGGATTTGAGATATTTTTTAACTCAACAATGTGCAGCGCTGGAAACCTTTTCTTCAACCGCACCTGTTTCTTATTCGACGACTGTCCATACATCTCACACATCAGTGCCTAAGAAATCCTCAGCGTTTCAATTTAAACCAAGAGTTTCTTCTAACGTAGTCTCACTGGACACACCAAGTAGCTCCAGTGACTCAAATAATTCATTTTCGCACCATTGTCCTTCTTGCAAGGGCAATCACTTAATTTACAGATGTCAATCGTTTCTAAAGAAAACTCCGACGGAACGTTTCGACATTGTCAAACGCTTACGCCTTTGTTTAAATTGCTTACGAACAGACCATGCGTCCATGCAATGCAAATCTTATAATTCCTGTCGAACTTGCGCCAAGCCGCATCATACCTTGCTACATTTTGAACCGCAACCTGTTTCTAGCCGTTCAGCTGAACCGATCGCTACACCTATGCATAAAAATGCCAATAGGACGCAGTCAGCCTCCTATTCCGGCAAATGTTTTGTCTTCACAGACGAATTCAAATCTTGGGGTTACTGTCTTACTCTCCACTGCTGTTGTGGAAGTTCAAGACCGGTCTGGTAGATACAAACCGATCAGGGTACTCTTAGACCCTGGCTCTCAAGCTAGCTTTATTCGAGACGATTGCGTGAGCAAACTTTGGCTTCCACGCATACGTTCTCAAGTTCCAATTTATGGACTTGGGCAGACAACTTCAGCAGTCAATAGGGTGCCGTCAGCTGCACCATTCGCTCTATGTTAGACTCTGAAAAATCTCTAGAAGTCACAACTTTTGTGCTTTCGTCAATATCTGGCAAATTACCTAGCGTTGAAGTTCCTAATAATTGGGAACACTTATGCGGCCTGCACTTTGCAGACCCGACCTGGAACTCCCAGGAACCATTGACATGCTCCTTGGAGCAGATGTTTATCCGTTCATCGTCAATGGCGGTGTTATACATGGCAAATTTCTTCAGCCTGCCGCCATAAATACAATTTTTGGTTGGACTATTATTGGTCCCACAAAAAGCTTGCAGTCTGATACTGTCCAAGCATTTTTTACTTCTGTAGAAGATCCTATCGACCAGACCCTAAGGCGGTTTTGGGAGATAGAAGAGTTGCCATCCAAGCCTTATACTTCTCCGGAAGAAGAAAAGGCAGACTTGATTTATTGAAAACACGTTTTCTCGTGACCCTAGCGGTCGTTTTATTGTTGCGTTACCGTTCAACGATACTTTGCCCGTTTTGATAATTGCTTTGAGATGGCTAAAAAGAGACTATTTTCGTTGGAGCGCAAATTGCATGCTCAACCGGAGCTACGCGCCCAATACAACAATTTCATGCAGGACTATCTTGATGCGGGTCATATGGCATTACTCGATTCTCCACCCGTTGGGAACGATAATTATTTTTTACCCCATCACCCTGTGTTTAAAGAGGAAGGTCATACTTCTAAAATTCGTGTCGTTTTTGACGCCTCTGCAAAGGCTAAAAACAACGTGTCACTTAATGACACTCAATTGGCTGGACCTAGTCTCCAAAATGACATTTCGTCAATCTTACTTAAATTTCGCTCTCATCGTTTCGTTTTTACTTGTGATGTTCGCCAAATGTATCGACAAATTTTGGTTACCGAAAAACATCGAAAGTTTCAATTAATTGTTTGGCGGTTCTCCGCAGAAGAACCCATTCAGACCTATCAGCTTAATACAGTGACCTATGGTATTAAGTCATCGCCTTATCTAGCATTAAAGACCCTTCAGCAATTAGCCATTGACGAAGGCAAAAGGTTTCCGTTAGCCGCTGAGGCTATACGGTCAAATCTATATATTGATGATTTCGTCGCCGGTGGAGATTCTATACAATCGGCCCGCGCAATTAAAGATCAACTTATCCGACTTTTACATTTGGCTGGTTTTGAACTTCGAAAATGGAGTTCTAATTCAGTTTCTATTTTGGAAGGCATTCCGTCAGATTTTTGCCAATATACTTCTCTCGATTTCGATTCTGACGAATCAATAAAAATATTAGGTCTTCAATGGTCACCCACAGAAGATGTTTTCTCATTTCGGGTTAAACCATTAAACCCAATATGTACAAAGCGCAACATACTTTCACAAGTTGCCAGAATATATGATCCATTAGGGTTTTTAGCCCCACTAACACTTTTTGCAAAACGCTTAATCCAGCATCTGTGGATGTTAGGTTTAAATTGGGATGACACCCCACCAGCAGACATTTCGTCTCAATGGCAGCAGTATCAAGAAGAATTGCCGTTATTATCGTCATTAAAGTTACCACGTTGTTTACCCCCTTCGGATCCTTTTACTTGTCATTTGCATGGGTTTTGCGATGCTAGCGAGGTAGGGTATGCAGCGGTAGTGTATTTTCAGTTCATAAATCAAACTACCGGAGAAATAACTGTACAATTTGTAACCGCTAAAACAAAGGTAGCTCCAATTAAGCGCATTTCAATTCCACGTTTGGAATTATGTGCCGCCGTTTTATTAACCGATTTACTTTCTTTTACCATTCGTTCTTATCAAGGCTTGATTGACATCTCCGATGTTTCAGCGTGGAGTGATTCTACGGTCGCTCTCACTTGGATACGTTCTCCACCTTTTCGTTGGAAAACTTTTGTGGCAAACCGTGTTAGCCACATTCAAGAAATCCTTGCACCTAGCCGATGGTTTTATATTAAATCTTCGCATAATCCGGCTGATCCTGCATCTCGGGGATTGATGCCAAGCGCGGTTATTTCATGTTCGCTATGGTGGGCGGGGCCTGAATGGCTTCACTACCCTAGTGACTCGTGGCCGCCTCAACCAACATTGTCAACCTCAATTGCTGAGGTAACTACGGAAAAGAAGATCCTAACATTTGTCGCTCAAACAGATCCAACCGTCATTGACATTCTACTAAGTCGTTTTTCATCGTTATATAAAATCCAAGGCATCGTGGCTTATATTTATAGATTTTCTAAACCCATGGCTCAACGTCATACGGGTCCCTTAACAGACATTGAACTACACAATGCTCTCATGATTATCGTTCGGCATGTACAAAATGTTACATTTTCAAAGGAAATAGCTTCGATCAAGGCAAACCGTAAGTTACCTAAAAGCTTGCGAAAACTTTCTCCATTTGTTGATCCACAAAACATCTTAAGAGTAGGTGGGCGCTTGACACATTCTTCGCTTTCGTATTCCGAAAAGTTTCCTGCGTTATTGCCTCAGCGGCACCGATTAACCGAACTTATCATTCTGTCAACTCATGAAAGGTATTGCCATCCTGGTGTTAATACCACAGCGTATCTTATCCAACAGAATTTCTGGATCCTTTCTATTAAAAATTCAATCCGAAGTTATTTATCATCATGTCATAGATGTTTTCGTACCAAACCGGTCCTGGTAAAACTCCTCCTATGGGAGACCTACCGGCAGCACGTATTACCCAAATCAAACCGTTCAGTATTGTTGGTGTTGATTTTGCTGGCCCTCTTTTAATAAAGGCTAACCGCCTGCGAGGCTCTAAAACTCTTAAGGCCTATATTTGTATTTTTGTTTGTTTTGCCACTAAGGCAGCACATATTGAACTTGTTTCGGATTTGTCGGCAGACGCGTTTCTTGGCGCTTTGCGACGATTTATAGCACGTCGAGGACGCTGTTCTCAAATATTTAGCGATTGCGGTACTAATTTTGTAGGTGCCTATCGTCAGCTTACGAGTTATCTGCATAGTGCAGTAACCTCAGAAAGGATAAAGTGGTCGTTTAATCCACCTAGCGCCCCTCACTTCGGTGGCTTGTGGGAAAGCGGTGTTAAGTCGGTAAAAACACACCTAGCTCGCGTAATCGGCGAACAAAAACTTACCTTTGAGGAACTTTACACAGTTCTTACACAAATTGAATCTGTGCTAAATTCAAGGCTACTCTGCGCTTTGAGTTCGGATCCAAATGACTTGCGTTGCCTAACACCAGGTCATTTCCTAACTATGGAGCCTCTTTCTGCACCACCAGATGAGGACCATTCAACCAACGTTTTACCATTAAAAAGCAGGTGGAAACTCCTGCAAAAACTCCACCAAGATTTTTGGGCTCGCTGGAGCCATGAGTACTTACATACTCTGAACCAAAAGGTTAAATGGCACTCTAAGGTAGGTGTCCGACAAGTTGAAAAGGACACTATTGTCCTCGTCAAGGACGACCAGCTTTCTCCACTTCAATGGAAGTTTGGTCGTATTATTGACACCTTTCCCGGTGCGGACGGTATTATACGTGTCGCTGAAATCAAAACGGCACATGGCACACTAAAACGACCTTTGGTCAAACTAGCGCCGCTACCGGTATTTTAATTTTATTTTTATGTTTAGATGTATATACACATTTTTTACATGTATAGTAGTATATTATTTTTACATATTTGCTTATTTACATATATATTTTTATTTTTGCATAGTTGGTAATATCGCTCGCTGTAGTGCACCACCCTATCTTTCGTTACCTGCTTTCCTAGCAAGGTCAAATCCCATGTGATTTCCTTCACCCAACCTACTTCCCTCCTTTTCAAAATTCTATGAATTTGGTGGGCGGTATGTTACGTCATCATCGAACATTCATTGGAATTTGTGACAATAAATACTTTGTGCGTGCATCCTACAGTTTGAGTGAAACATTTTATATACCGGCAGTAACAGTGCATAGACAGTCGTACTCGAGCCTTTACAGAAGCGAGTCGCATTCGAACCCTTGTAAAGGACGGTCGTGTTGAGAGCTTTTGAAAGCGAGACCGACACCGATTCGTGCGTGTTACTGGTTCTCCGTCGAAAGCTTTTGTGTGTGAAGTTCATTGCCCACAGCGGCACAGGACTTAAGGTATTTATACCCTTCCTTAATTAGTTTGTAGTTGTTTTTAGTTATTACATAACCGCTCCACCATTATCGTTATTGCTACAAAAGCAATTGGTCCTTCATTATAATTTGCATATTTATATCACACATTTATATCATCTCCTTAACCCCAATCCCCCCTAATCAAGAAGATTTTAAAAAAATGTTGCCGGTGATAATTGAAACGAATGTATACTTCAGTTATTAAAGAAGGATCTAAAATGGGCAACCTTGATGACTTTATGGACCTTATTCAACCATAATTATTCAGTGGGGAACGATAATGATTTCAATGGTGATAGTGAAAGTGTTGAAGCACCCACATTTGTCTTTAGTGCAATTAATTAAAACACAAGTTTAGTTTCAAGATTTATCTTAGTAACTTTGTTATATAAATAAAATAACTGCATTAGTATTCCATTATCATATCTTAAAAGAAATATCTTAGGTACCTTAAGGACAATACTATGTTGAACATCATATATACTTTAAATTGTAAATCACCAAATTATTGACTTGCTAACGGGCAATATTTGTTGTATATATCAGAGCATGAAGAAAAATATGTTGAAATGAAGCAGTATCACTTACACGGTAGCAACACACAGAATGTTGAATGTCTATTGTACTCGACGCGGTTTATGTAAAGAACGTAAACAATAAAAAGAATACTAGTAATAGTTTTCCTGATTTTAAAATCTGTTTGCTTCAATTAAAATTTTTTAATATTACGTCTCAGAAAAACCGCATTATTTAACAACTGGATTTTAATTAACACTAATGTGTGAAGGTATAGATCATTCTAATATTTATGATCTCACCTTACGCTATGTACACCAAAATAATTACATTTTATTCTTTTCGCGTAAACGCACAGACCTGTTAAAAAATATACATGTATGCTATTCTGCATTATCAGAAAATTTTTCATATACATTTCCGAAACTGCCACGCAATTCTTTCCTAGTTATAACTAATTCATACTGGAAACAGCCGGTTACTTAAGAAAAGCTTAACACTACTTAAAACAGTTTTCAAATAGGTAAATATCCAAATCTACATAATAGTAGTGTCCAGATTGAAACTGCAAACACAAGTATTTAAATTTACAACTAAAGATGTACCTCAAGTAAGTATACTGGCAACCCTTCAAGCATATTTTAAAAATATTTTACATTGTACCTTGGGTTTTTCAATTCACTCCTATTAAAAAAGCAGACTAGTATATTAATTATTACTTTTGAAGGTGGAACGAGTTATACATAATATTTAAATAAAATATTTAATAATGTTTTGCATGTTCAATGCTTTATAACTTATTAATTTATTTACATGCACGCGTTTCACCCAGTAGATGTATCAATATTGACAATAACAGGTAGTTGAACAAAATTTGAAATATTATGCGGGTATCATTGATAAGCTAAACACAGCTAGAGAGATATGATTAAATTAGTCGATATGTGGGTAATATGGATATTTAGTAATAATTAACAATAATATCTACCGCAATTGATTTTATAAACCCATCAATGATTATAGGCACACCAACAAATTATTGTTGCTATTTTTACTGCTTGAAAAAGCAAATAAACAGTTTTAAATTAGTGATAAGTACAAAACATAAAAGCAAATTAAATTTCTTAGTTCACAACGTTTCCTGGGTTTTATCACTGTGGTAACACAACTCTTGCAGCTACTGATAAAGCTTGAGAACAAACAATAAGTGGTTGATAAAACTCATTTAATTTGCTTCTCAACTAGCATCATCCTCCATTAGCTATATGAAAATTATGAATAGTTTAAATTATAAGCATGCAAACTTGATTAGAACAAATTAAGCAATTGTAGTCAAATGCATTAAAAGAATGCAAAGGTAATGCACCAAGTGATGACCTAAATCGAAGAGTTAAAACAATGCTGTAACATCAACAAACCCTAACTACAATAATAATTTTAAATTTCTCAGTTTTATTATAACAATGTAACACGTACCAAAAATAGCAAAAATTATGGAGTGCCAACACGAAAACTAAAAAATCTGATATAATCTTCAAATAGGATACATTTCCAGAGTTAACAAATTTGAGTAAGAAATACGTTTTGCCAGCAACCGTTTTATAGCGCATAGAAAAGTAAATCTTAATAAATACAATAAATATTAAAAATGTTCAATTTATCTATAATACAGCCAGTGGCGTGCCGAACAGGTTTCGCAGACCTCGCGGTGCGGGAGGGTCTGTAACTTTAGGAGGCCCATCGCACACCAAAAACATAACTACATACAAGACAATTTATTGACGTTCCAAACTGCAATTATAAACTAAGTTAACCCATTAACACCCTTTGTCATATACATACAGTGCTTTCCTCTTACGTGAATGAGCAGCTAGGAACAGTTCCGGTGCATTAGGCTTTGCGTTCCTTTTACAGAGTGTGTCAAGCTCCAAGAGCTACTAATTTATCCTTCCCCTGCCCTCTCAAACACCAACAATTTTGTTCGTGCTTCAAGCTCAAGAAGCGGTGCAACTGTCCTTAAACGAAAAAAATACCAGTTCCTTTTAGGAATAGCTCCGAGCTGCTCCGAACTGTTCCGGCGCTTCAAACCCCAGGTGCCATACGCACTTAAAAGGAAAACAGCTATAGATCACTGGATAAAAATTATTGTATACAATAGTCATTAACAAAAGTTATATTTATGATATTTTTAACATATATGGTAGTCTGTTTTATCATTATTTAATATATGTCTAAATTTTTGATGTATTACAAATGTTATTAAGTTTTTAAAACTGGTTGTTTTGTGTATTCACTTCTAATTTTTTAACGATTAAACTTGAGGGTTTCATATATTGCGTGTATATTTGTGAAATGTGCATTGTAATCTAGTGTATTTAGTTTTTCCTAATTGTTTATAGTAACAATGTTATAAACAATTAAATCTACACATCTATGTATATGCCATTGGCCACATACAATATCAAAATTGCACAGCGGTGCGATTCATGCTTTGTAATTCACACAGAGATGCCTTGATCACCACATAATGTTATACGTAAGTAGAAAAATAATTCTCACGGTCGCCTAACCTCTTTTGCGCATTATCGCTATTATTCCTCAAAATTCAGCCCTAATAACTGTCTTAATGGTTTGTTATTGCAGAACTGCGCGAAATAGAAGGTCAAGTTTATTAGAAGATTGGACGCTTCCAGCTCGAGTTACTCTTGTTGCGGAGAGTTGCTACTTGTATACCCTGTGACATCGTTCTGTTTAATCTCTTACTATTTTTAAAAATATCGTTTTATAAAAACTGTAACACTGAAACATTGTTCAGTTGAGTGCAAAAGTTTTGTGGGATTGCATGTCTGTTTCGAAAATGTATTCCCTTTGAAGTTAATGTAAGGATTTGACAATACACGAGTTAGAGGATAATATCAGCGATCCCAATTTTTATGCTGAAGAAGAAAGTGGAACAATAAAAGCAACAGTGATTATCTCACGACGGACGACGAACAAGATGACGATATGGGTGTTGTTGAGGTAGAGGAAATTCCTGGCCAATTTGAGGTGCAGCAACGATATTGCCAAAAACGATACTCCCCATCCTGGACCGTCTTCTAATAAACGTCAGAGACTATCGACTACAGTAGCAATATGAAGGAAAGTTGATTCGCAAATTTATTTGATTATGTTGATTTCGACCAGCTTGAAGACAATAAACTATGTGGACTGTGGAAAATGTATGGTACAACGACCGCACTGGAACTCTTCGAATATTTTATCGACGCCGATAGCCTAGAGCACAACAGGGAACATAACGTTATGCTGCCAACGTAAAAAACGACGCAACCTTTAGACTTAACATTCAAGAACTGAAATGCTTCTTGGGAATTTTTATACTGTCTGGATACCACCAACTTCCATCAGAACGGTTGTACTGGACAAGTGATGACAATTTGGGTGTCAAAATTGTGCAAGATAGTTTATCAAGAAACCGATTTAAAAAGATAAAATCAATGTTGCACTTTGCGAACAACGAAGAACTGGATAAAGACGCCATGTTTTATGATTCGAGCACTTGACTAGAAGGCAAATAAAACGATCCAATAGTAAAGTGTGTTCTCATCATATTTATCGGTCGACGAGATTATTACGTCCACTTTCCGACGGCGTACTAAACCTTACGCCTGTTTATTTCATTATTCATTTGCATAGATTCTGCTTTTGAAACTCATACACCATCCTGTATATTAGACATTCCTACAATAAGTACGCTTTACTACAATTTCATTTAAACCTATTTGCTGCGAAATGGAATATTGTTCCATAATTTAAATAATCGGTACCTTATTTCAAGTATACTTCCGCTTGATACATAAGACAATAGAGTGTGATTACTTCTTATAATACCAAACCCTAAACACTCTTTGAAATAATGGATCACACTTCTCTGATAAAGTTTATTTTGAGTTTCTATTAACACCTGTGTGCTTGATAACGCTGTAATTGAATTTTAATTCCTGATGTACTGCTATTGTTGTGTGTGTGTGTGCGCGCGTGCGTTTGTGTGTGCACGCGTGCGTGCGTGCGTATTTCTTTATACTTAGATATTGCCGAGACCAGAATCCATTTCGAGTTATGTCAATTGGAGTGGGGGAAAACGTTTTCACTTAGACCAAGTTTACCGGACAGTAATTGTAAACATTGTACATATTATAAAATTGTAAATTGTAAATATTTTCACGGTGGGTATGCTCTGTAGTTAGGTGAAACTGTTTAGTTAAATGCAGTTTAACCCAATAAACCATTTATTTTTTTTGTTATAACTTATTATGTTGATTTCTATTATAGGTTGTACTGAACTTTTTATTTCAGGCAATTTGTTTACTTGTAAATCCCAGCCTACTCGCCGATTGAGCCCGGTCATTCTTTCCTTGTCCCTTCCGCTTACGTCTAGATACGTAGCAAGATGATAGCAAAATATTATGGATAATTTATACGCGGAAAGCGGATACGATTCGGCTGTAAGTTACGCCCATTGTGCGGATCATAAGAATTTTGTTTAAAACTCATTCTGTATACGGGGAGAGCGAGACAAAACTCAACCTGGGTTGACACTAGGTTCCCGTGTAGTGACAGAATTGTTATTCTGTGTAGCAGAACTAAATGATCATGCTGTGTTCTCCGACAATTTTTTACCAACGGAAACTGCACGAGGAAATAGAACTGATAACTGCACTTTGAAAATCGATAAAATTTATCGAACGAAGAACACGAATCATTTTACTATAAATGTCAGATTAAACGTCTTCATGGTACGATGGCATGATAACAAATGTATTCTTTTAGCAAGCAACTGCAATGACGTAAAGCAATTAACTAATTTGTTAGTTGGAAACGAGAAACTAAAAGTAGAGCTACAGTTATTCAACTTCGATTGATAAATCACCACAACAAATATATGGGAGGAATAGACCAACACTACTAGTTAATAGGAAAATATTGTGTGAATATTCTAGGGAAAAAATGATACCGACTCATAATTACACGAATTATGGACATGGCTCTTACCAATGCTTGCATTTGTATCGCCACTTACATGGAAAACAAAGTTTTAGCTGTTTATAATTTTGAAGAACCGTGGCTGTACCATACCTCGAAACAATTTGATTGAATCACATGCTCGATTTTCCAAATCAGCAACAACGATGCCAATAAGTGAATTGCAAAAGTAGACCAAATTCACATTGGACAAAATACGAAGCAGCTCATTACGAAATATTTTGAACCTTATATCCCCAATAAATCAAATTTGTTGTAAATAAAACAAATAAATTGTTGAAAATTATGCATTATTAATCATAGAGATTCAATTTTGCAAAGGCAAGAAACATTGAATTTGAATTACAATATGCGCTTACTATCGTGACCGACACTACAGGAATTGATGTTGCATGTGACCAGTGATCACTGTATAGTAAACCTGAAAAGTTAGATTTTTAAAATATCTTTTTCAAACTTCTAGAAGCACACTTTGGTTATTTGAATAGATTTTTTTAATTTTCAAATTTTTTCACCGTGGGCATTAATAGGTTACTAAAGGCCATCCAAACTTTGTTCCTACCCACTACCACTAAAAAGATCATTGTTATGCCTAGTTAAAAATGCCCTTAATTACGTTTCTGTTGTATTACTATTGTAATCATTATAGGAGTGACGATCCCTACAAACATGTATATTTATATTACCCATATTTGCTAATTTCTCAGACAGTAGGTACCTACTGTTCGACAGCAGTATTTTTTTTCCATTATTGTTACTTTTGTTTTACTTCAGTTCATAGAAAGAAATAAATGTTTAGCAAACAATCTTACCATCCACATAATGCAAAACCTTATACTACCTGTTTATTAACCATTTAGTAGAATTTCGTTTTCAGCATTGCGCGATCATTACTAACAATTAATGGTTATTTTAACTGCGTTGTGATAATAGCCAGATTGTTATCTGTTATAACCACCTACATTTGTCAAAAAATGAACTCTGGGAAAATATTGAAGTGGTACAAAAAACGAAAGGTGGCGCTCTAAAAGATACAGTTAACATCTAACTAAAAATTAATAGTTCTCTTTCGATGATTTCGTGTACTTTGGCAGAATCTCTCTTGTGCGTTATAAAAAAAAATGAAATCATAACGCAAGCGAGTGTGTGAAAGTGAATCGTGATTGCGAAATAGATAACGGTTGTCTCTTATATTTCGGAATTGCTTTAAACACGTGCTGCCATCTGGCTACTGACGTTTTTAGCATAAACTTCCATATTTTTATTGGAATACTTGAATGTATTCACGTACCAGCGTATTTGTGCTGTTTACCGTTTACTGTAACTTGAAGAAAAAAGAATTCAATCGTGAATATTTTCGAGCGATTATTTTTTACAACTTTAGATGTGAACTAACCCAACAACAGTACATCGATGAACCTGATTCGATTTTTGGCGATGAAGCCCTATCGTGCAGTTACTTTTTATAGATAGTTTATAGACTGCAGTCGTGGCCGTAGTTCGGATAAAGACGAATTTCGTAAAGATCGTCAAATAGTTTATCGTAGGATTGAAGCATCCGAGAGCATTAGCGGAACCAGTAAACATTCAATATTTCATGAACGTTTGGTAATCACAAAGACTTCGTTGAATCCCACATTATTTGACAATCGTACTGTAACAATTTTATTTCTTGGTTATTAAATCCATCCATAAAAGTGCAAAATTATAAAACGCTTTTATTAAAATAATAAGTAAAATACATTTAACAACTTTGGTATTACGCTAAAGCTGTATCTATATGTAGCATTCTATGTATAGTCAAATATCTGTCCCTTCGATAACTGTTCGCAAGCGCGTTTTGGTTGAAAGCCCCCACCTGGGACACGCCGTCGTCCGAGCGAGCGTGATAACCAGTCGGCCATGCGAGATTGTTGAGTCAAAATGTACGATTGTAAGCAGACCGCCAATTTGCGGTTACATTTTAAGCAGTCGAGACCCATCTTTAAATAGCGGTTGGTATCCTACGAACGTTATTTAATTTGTTTAATTGAGATATTTTATTTAGCGCAAATAACCACACTAAAATGCAACTTTGAAAACAACTATTCCAACCACTGATGTTAAAACCACTTTGTATTACAGTCTGTAGAAAGCAACTTTGATGATGGAAAATTTGACTAATTTATAGAAGACCATATTACTACAAAACGTAAAGATGTTATTTGATAAGGCAGCGGGGTTCAACATATTGCAGCAGCTGACGGATGTATGGTGATTACGTTTGATATTACAACACCTCTTCACAGCTACAAAACGCAGTTTGTGGTTCGTAGATAGCTTTAAGTAATTTTTCCTGTTTCAAATTAGAAACACGCTATTTTGTTTAGTGCATAAAAGCACGAATAATATAAAATTTAGATTATTTGTTGAACTGGAAGTTTCCAGTGTTAAAATTATAATTCACAATTTTTAATGGTTTGAGAAACCATACACGTGGGTCATTTTGTACTGTTAGTAACAGCGACAGGTGTTATTGACGTCACTTGTTTGTCTGCAATATACTGCTGACACATGTGTTCTCGAAAACATATGCTTTGAACAGCGTTTGCCCAAGTTGAGTAAACAAGAATATTTTTGTGATCTGCTTTTTATATTAGAAATTGAAACTAACACAAATAATTTAGATAAGGAAACTTGAGTAACTATGTTTTAAATTGTAACCCTCTCGAACAGATCTGCACGGGTCGGACCCTTTTTTTTGTAACAAGTTCACACTAAGTTTTAAAATGTTTGATTATCAACTATTTTGATAAACCTTAATTTAAAACCCATGAACTCATTTAATTATTTATGAAATTTTGTTGCATTGAATTTTGTTTTAAAAGAGAATCCTTTGAGTAAATTATTGGTTCAAGATTAAAGTTTTTTATTTTTTGATCAAATATGGTCAAACCTAACTATAGGAAACTAATATCCTTAAGAGTGGAATTTTGATGTGAACTTTATATAGGAAATATTTTTTTTAATATTTCTTTAGGTATGTTTGTGGGACACAAATAGTGTTCCACCCTTTTATTAAGCTAATTATTGCAGTTTCTTACAGGAGCAGCGTCTTATTCAGTTAAGACGGGTTTTTGTCACCGAAGGCGATTTTTTTCTTTGGGTTTCCACGTCCGCCCCTAGAAATATACCACGCAATTATCATAAATAAGTCAGGACTTGGTGGCGCCTATTTGTTTTGGATTTAGTTCAACTTACAATCAAAATTCGACTTACCCCCCCATTTCTCATAGCTCTACCCAAGGAATAGACCCCTAGTTATGTCGGAAGACTTCGTTACACTTGCCCAGGCGCGAGGATAGTCTTGTAACCATTTAGACTATATAAAAAAAAAGGAACAGTTGCAGTACAAACACAAGCTCGTGCGATTGGTTGAAAGAAATGAACAAAAAATACGATCACGGTGCTTCCAAACACCTCTATAAAATTGTGACAGGTACCAAACCGTTGATCTACGCGTATGAACACCAAAGTAGACAGCAGTAGAATGTATGTGTTTTTCAAAATGAGCAAAATCAAATAAAAGTTGCTCGGGCATAAAGCACATCGAAGCAAATGGTCGCCTGTTTTTGAGCTTGTCGCAACCGTTACTTTAGAGCAACGTAGAACGGTCAATTATCAATAGTACACAACCATTTGTTTACTAACGGTCTAAGAAAAAATAAGAAAAACCAACCGCTTGAGATCAATGATTCTCGACCACAACAATGCGAGCCCTTACAAATCGGCTCAAACAAGTGAACTTTTGAGCACTCACTGCCGCATAGTCCCGATTTGCCACCCAATGACTTCTGTTTATTCCCGGATATCAAAAATAAATTGGAAGGACAACGTTTTCTGATACCTAAAAAAGCAGTTAGTAGGTCCAAGAAGCATCTTTTGAAGGTGCCTCAATCAGAGTGGAAAAAATTCTTCGAAAATTGGTTCAAATGCAGGAAAAGGTGTATTTATCTTCATGGAGGATATTTTAAAAAACAAGAAAGCTGCTTTTGTTGATAAATAATCGTTTTTTATCTCAAATCCAGTCCTAAAATACACAACAAAATTATTTTGAAACCGTTCCAGAGTTGAACAAAATATTCGTGCATATATAAATCTTTTTCACTTAACACGTAACACAAGATTTAAAAAAAAATAGGTCAACTGAAATTCATTGTGAGATAGCTGTGATTCAATTAATAATGAAAATGAGAAAAATGTAGATACCGTTGTTTTCTTTTTTTGGGTTTTACTCTGTTTAAGATCGAGCAGCTAACAACATTTAAAAAAAATAGTTGACCTACTTTCAGAAATAGATTAAATATAAAAGATTCAAAGTCAAAGTTATGACGGTGCAAGTACTATGAGTGGAATTTACTCTGGTGTTCAAAAAATTATCAGTAATATAGAGCCAATGATTTACTACATCCATTGTGCTTAGGGGTGGACACGGACCGAATTGGTTCGAGGTTCGGTTCGATTTTTCGAACTGAACCAAACCGGACATTTTATTTTCGAACCGAACCTCGAACCGGACATTTTATTTTCGAACCGAACCTCGAACCGGACCGGCAAATTTTTCGAACCGAACCGAACCTAGCTCAAGATTCAGTCCGGTTCGGTCGGAAAGGTTCGATTTTTTAAATAAAAATTTACTTTAAAAATTTAATTTTCATTAAAAACATGCCAATCTTAATTTCTCCCAATTGCACATTTTAAAAATCTCTAGTCGCAAGCATATAAGAAATAGAACGATTCTCTAATGTAAATAGTCATAGACTTTTGAGCCAATAGGTAAAAAATGTAATAGGTATTAGTGCTACATATCTAATAAATTTTGTCATCGAGGCACGTTTGTAGATCAAAGAATTCTAGATTAGTTCGATTTGTTTAATGCTCTTTAATTCAAATTTTTGCTTGTTTATAAATTGTATTGGATATTAAAGAAACTCGACATGATTTTGAAAATTTGGTTTTAAAAACAAGCTTGTTTTATTTAATGAATAGAAGTCGTGTTGAAAACCATCTTAAACATATACAAACCGAGGTCAGGGTCTAGAGACTACAGAAGTTTTCAGAATAAACGAAACAATTTAATTCTTAATTAAGTATGTATTACTAATCCATCATTTTGAATTTTTTACTTTTGTATGAAAATCAGCTATCTATTAATATTAAAAAATGTGACCTTGTAGCAAAAACTAATCTCCTTTTCTTTTGAACATATTCGCTCAACAAATGGTGATACAAAACGCATGGTACCATAATATTTACTGTTTATTTAGCGTGGCGATTACCACCAACGTCTTTAGAAGTAGCCGATACTCCAGAAGAATCACCCCTAACTTTCGCTCAAAACCAAGGGTTGAAGTTTATGACTCATGGCGGCATAAGCTTTTCAATCAATGCCGACATAAAATAACACAGTATAATGTAAATAATAAACTGACATAATGCTCGTGCCATAAATACTGTTATATTTTATTATGAAAAACGTAGACGCTGTTTGAGGTAGATATATGATTCTTTCCGAGAACCATCTGATATTGTCTTTTAAAAGAAATAATAATAATAAAGATAAACTGACAAACAGCTTTTTGTTTGTACTGTATAACAAATCAGCAACACTTTAATATCTTAATACTCTTTTTATACTAACTAAAACTAAAATAAATGTAATGGCAAAGATCGTGTGATATCGTTCTTGCACGGTAAAATGACAGTAGTAAAAATCATCAATTATTAACACATTCTAAATTTTAGAGGTGGCTTTTTATTAACCTAATTGTAATTACGCTTTGTTAAAGATAGTAGGTATTGAAAATCAAACCTGGACAAATAGTATTAATATGATTTGTGCAACTAAAATCTAAAGCAAATTAATGTTGGGTTTATTTGAAAGTAGCAACTACTAAATATAAAAACCACATTAAACATTTAAATTGTTGTAGTTGAACGCACTAGTTGTTTAAAATATCAAAATGTCGAACCAAACCGGACTAAAAAGTTTTCGAACCGAACCGAACCTAGGGCAAGGTTCGGTTCGGTTCCAATCCATCACTATGTGTTGCACATACTCTAAATTTAGTTTTAAATCATGCCTCCGAAGTTAATGAATTTGTTGATATCTTAGAAAATGTATGGGTTTTTCTCCAATACACATTAAATAAACTTTGTCCTTCTCGTTGGTCAACTAGACTAGATTCTTTAAAGTCTTTGCGCTATTCTTACACGAATGTGCATAAGGCATTAAAATATTTATCTTAACATTTAAAAATAATACAGAACGTCCTGCAACGAGTGGCTTAAATAACAAATTGATTATTTTGAGTTCAAACTTTTAGCTGTCATAGAAGAAAAATTTTGAACGAAAAAATTTACTATCTTAATTACTACAAAATAAAGATTCTAACATTTTTCACGATGCAAAGTTAGTAGCTCATGTTCGCTACACTTACAGATTTTAGAGGAAGCTTTAAAGAAATTAAACAAACCGCAAAAAGAATTGTCGATGATAGAAGATTAGAATCAGCCTACCAAAATAACAAAACACGAAAAAAAGAAGCAACTCCATGAACTGTGTGAGGATAAGCGGCTGATCGATCCTATAGAAAGATTTTGATATACGATTGTTTCTTGTTTTATATATGAATCTTTTTCGACGTGACCGAGTACTAATCTTCAATTAGAGAGAAAGAAAAGATATTTTGCAGCCAATTATTACCATATCCGGTTAATTCACAAAGTGTATGACGTTTCACTTTAGTATTAGAGCTTCATCCGGTACACAACATTCTGCTATCATATGAATGTCTATATGTATATATTTATTATATGGAGTGCATGCATGGCTTCTATTTTTTGCAAAACAATGAAAATATTACGTAGACGCTAAAGTATTTGTTACCGAGTAGGATCAGTGTAAATCTAAGTAATTGGTGTTGTTAAAGCAATAATACTTTTATTGGGTTAGTAAAAGTAGACTTAAAAGTATATTTATTACAGACGTGCAAAAAAAAAAGATAGGTATAAGAAACTTTATATATACTAAACTTAAATTAGGATTTACTTGATTTTTCTTTCTTTTTATGGATGGAACTTAATATGGCACTCCATCAGTAAAGTTGTATAATTTTTATAAAGAGAAAATAATTTCTCATGTTTCTGTTTAAGAGTAACTACATATAATATGTATTTTGTTTTTATTGATATTAATTTTGTTTTTGACAAGTTATAGTTACAATTTTTATGTGTTAGTGAATTTGACTTATACGTTGGTAACTACTTATTTATTTGGTGGACGTATTCATTTGATATACGATTGATGTATGTTCTTAAATATGTTTAGAAGTTTTATGCATAAGAGATTTATGGTTCAAGTTTATTTTTATGCATGAGCTTGTTGTTTTTATATTTTTATTTTTTTAATTAAATATAATTATTAATTTTGTAATAAATTGTAATATATTGTGTTTAGATTTTCTATGTCTGTTTTATGGTTTATTGCCATAGGTGACTTCTTAATTTCAATACTTTGTAAGTTTTTTTTTTTAAATCAAAGTAAGGTTGTATTTGGTTTATTTGGTATAAGTTATTCTGTTTTAAGTGAGTATTTATATTGACGAATTCTTTGTTTGATGTATTGTTTTGTTTGGCAAATTTAGGTGGTGTTGAAGTTATTGCAATTTAATTGATTACAAGATTAGATTGTACATTTATTTCTGTTTTGTGTTTTAGTGATTTATATAATAGTTTTCTAAAACTGTTGTTGATTGTGTAGCTTGTTTATGTATTTTGTTTCCGTAGTTCTTTTTTTAATTGTTCTGAAAGTTGTGGTATATAAGGTATTGTAGTGTATATGGTTTTAGTTTTGTTCATTGTTTAATTCTGCATTGATTGGATTTTGTTAATAATTTATTGCATTATTTAAGGTCTAAATTTTATTTTTTGCAATTGCCTTTCATATTTTGCTTGATGACTGTGATAGGGCACTTATTTTCTTCAAAAAATTTTCAATTAATTTGATATCACTTTAATGAAAATTTTCATTTGCAAGAATTGTGGCTCTATTTACTAGGCTATTTATTACACTTTTGTTTGTATTTTAGTGGGATGTTTAAATAGTAGTTTAAATAAATGTTTGCCTTATACCAATTTGTAATAATGGAGCTATTAGTTTCTCTTATTAAAGTTAGATCTAAAAAGTATATTGTTACGTATACTTCTACTTTTAAAGTCAATCGTAAACGTGAATGTAGTAATATTAAAAAACGCCAATGCTATCGCCACACTGATGTGTGAATAAAATCAAAAATAACCACACGGATAAGTTTCGAGAAGTTATTAGTGACGTACCTTCATATTTACAAAACTCTAATATAAATTTAATGTTATACAGACAATTTAAAATTACCTTTATATAAAAATAATTTAGTTCGAATAATTATTGTTTTTAAAAATACTTGCAATGTTAAAAGCGTACGATTAATGTTGAATGAGTAAATGTTTAAGAAACTATTTGCATATAACAGTGTGGTATAGCGGCTTGGTTTCGACCCAGGCGGCATGGGTTCAAATTCTTAGTGATGACCAATTTTTCTATTGTATGATGGAAAATTTAATAAACTAAAATACTTCACATAATTGGAAACGATTAGAGTGAATATGATATTCAGAACCCCAGTAAATAATTTGCAAAAACAGCAGCAAACAACTGTAAGTGTTGCAAAATGTTTTTTTTTTCAGTTTGAGAAGAAGATTAAATTTGTGTAGTGAGCAAGATGGGAGGCATTTCAAATATTTACTTTTGTTCAACTATTTTTGTTAATAAAAGCATAATTAATCTTTGAAGATCCATACAAAAATTTTAAAAGTATGTTGTGCGAGCCCAGGCACATAAGTATTCGTACCTTAAATAATATTGGATAATCAATTTTACGATTCAAAAATTTGAATGAGGATTGTAACGCGGACGCGTTACGTTAGCTATAAAATTAAAGAAGTAAGAAAAATTTAGTAAAGTCGAAAAGACAAATTAAATATGACGCAGCTTGTATGGTAAATTTCAGGAATAGCTAAGATTAAATAAGTATGATATTTTAATTCTTTTGGTTTTAGAAAATATAATTTCAAATTCGGACAGTTAATATAATTAAAGCAATGCAAAATGAATATTCTTAAAATAAAGTTGTACAATTTAATGCATTAGCCAATCAATAGGATAAATGTCGCGAGAATGAAAACCGTTGAAATTAAATATGTCTTAAATCATACAGTGTAACAACTAGGTATAAAATACAGTACATAACGCAATAAACTCAAACCACGAAATTAAAAAGTTATTTAAGGATAAAATACATATTAAGAGGAATTCCGATTCTTAAATTATTTTAAAACCACAAACAGTGAAAACAAATTTCAATGTTAGTCATTTCTCACATAAAATTAAGACAAGCATTTATTAGAAATAATTATATTTAATAATACACCAAAATTTTGTTAGACAAATTAGCGACAAAATTGTGTACACTAATATTAGAATGAAAGTCTTATTGATGACATTTAGTATTAGTTAAAGCCTGGAACTTTATTATTTTGAATGGGCAATGAAAGGAGAAAAGGAAAGTTGGTACTTAAATGTTTTATATGTTGTGATTAAAAGCATTTTCAATAATTGGGGTTTATAAATGTCATGTAATTGAATATTGGAAACAAGAAAACGTGGAGCGATGATAGCTTTGTAGATGGATCAGGTTTACTGTCTTTTTATGATTTTTTAGTAATGTCTGGCCAGAGTAAAGTTAAGAAATTTAGGTTCTTTTAAGAAAAGTATTTTATGCAATTTTACGAAATTATTTTATGTTAATAGAACTTACGTTTAGGTTGAATTTTTATTCGAATTTATTTAAAAACTAGGTACATTTACACATTTGTAAGAGATATCCAGCTACCCAGTGATGGACTCTTGTTTTGGAGAAGCCTTGATCTCGAGAATTAAAATAATTTAACAAAAGTTTAATAAGAATTTTTAAGATATTTTAGAAGAAGGAAACGTATAACATGACAAAGTTAAAGATACCTAAGTACGAGACCTTTATGCGAAATAACCGTCTTCCGTATAGAAACTATATCAAAGGAATTGCTGTGACAGACGGTTTGGTGCCCCTCAATTTTGACATAGAAAAAAGCTTTTCAGGATAAGTGATTAGTGTAACATAGACTTCTTGTGTTTTAATTTCTTTATTATTTTTATTTCAAATTTTTCTATTTTCTTCACAGTTTTTCATAGGAACTCACTCCCGCACAACTGTAGTTAGCTGACACACCCTTATATTGTTACGGGATCCACGCCCCTTCAGTATAACTGTAAATTTATTAACTAACGTTAACTTTAACCATAACATGATGCTACGGATTGGCTAGTCCGAATTCCAAATTTTTGGCATTTTTCTGCATCGTGCTTATGCAACAGCAGCTTAAATTCTTCACAGCTAATAAAGCAATGTTCTACAAAAAAATTAGCAGTAGCAGCACTCAAGGTGGATAAATTTACCGTTAACAACTTGAACTTGAAACAGCAGCTCAACTCAACGCACTTCAATAAATTATAAACAGCAGCGAAAATATTTCTAATTTCATATACGGATTACAGAAAATAAACTATAGCGGCTACAACAAGTAAGGAATTTACCGCTGTACATAATCTGAAGAAAGAAAATCAAAGAAACAACTCAGGCGGCTTCCTACACGAAAATATGCAGTGATGACGTTACAAACATTTCCTGTATTTAATTTTGCTTTTTACCCGCACATTAGGGTGCCGTTAGCTTCAGCGTAAAGAAATTTAAAAAGAAACATCAAGCACAAACGTAAAAATAAGCTTATATCAAAAATTTCCGATACATAAAACTCCTAAAAGAGATATACGAACATTATCTATCTGGAGTATACTAAATGATTACATCCACCAAATAAATAAGTAGTTACCAACGTATAAGTCAAAATTACTAACATAAAAAAATTTAACTATAACTTGTCAAAAATAAAATTTTTTCAAGAACAACAAAATACATATTAAACAGAAACGAGAAATTATTTTCTTTTTATAAAAATTATATAACATTTCTGATGGGTGCCATACAAAGTTCCACCCATAAAAAGAAAGAGAAATCAAAGAAATCCTAATTTAAGTTTTGCATATAAACCAGTTTTTATATCTACCTTTTTCTGAACGTAAGCAATAAATATACTTTTAGAGCTACTTTCACTAAACCAATAAAAAAAATTTCGTCTTAGCAACACCAATTACTTAGATATACATAGATCCTTTTTAGTAAAAATAATTTAGCGTACACTTAATATTTTCATTGTTTCACCATACATAGAAGCCATGCGTTCCATATCATAAACATATATAGACAGTCATACGACGGCAGAATGTTTGTATCCGATAAACCTTTAATACTAAAGTGAAATGCCATACACTTTTTGAATTAAAAGCATATTATAAAAATTGGCTGCAGAATATCTTCTCTTTCTTTCTAATTGAAGGTTTGGGTTTGTACTCAGTAGCTTCCTTCAAAAAGATCCATACGAAATTTAATGTATTCTATTCCACGGTCGACATTCTAATTTCGCCAACAAAATATTTCAATAGATAAAAAAAGGCTTTTTTTTACAATCCAAGTATGAAAGAAATTTCAGATCGTTTGATTTTTTAAATGCAGTCTTTTTTAAATTTGCAAAAGAATAAATTTCAGGACTACCGGAACAGTATAAAATGAGTGTGTGATTTAGTAATTACAAAATATAGTTTTCTTGTCACCAAACTTACCGGACCTTATAACCGCGTATTAGCGTTTTTTAACTAAAAGTAAGTAGTAAGTAAGTAAGTGGTAAGCGCTCAACGTTCATCTTTCAAAACTAAAACTCATCAAAAATTACGCCTCAAGACCTTTAAAAGGCTTAGCTTTGCTTAGTATAGAAAATGATCCAGAAAACAATTCGACATTGCAACTATTACTGACGTATTCGGAAAGCTAACCATCGGTGTCATTTTCGATTTCGGCAATAGATGTATGTACTTGAAATGCGTTTGTCGTATAAAACCATAAATGTAAGTTATAGGTTGATTAATAATCAGTGCTGTGAATGTAATAATTTGACCCTAATTATTGTATCTGATATTTAAGGTGTTAGTACAAATATAGCAAAAGGTAATTAAACTAGGAATATCACTTTAAAATACTACGCAACTGTTTGAAAGAAGTAGTTTACGGTTACAATTCAATTATGCATATTTTCAGTTTTTTTAGTAAATATTTATTATTTAGTTACCAATTTTTTAGAACTATGATACTGAATGTTTTTAGTTTCACTAAGTTCTCTAAGTGCAAAATGAAACACTAGCTTTCAATAATTTTTGTTAGGATAAGAAAATAGCGTTACGTCACTGAATACAGCATTTCCCAACTCTAGACGTGGTAACTATCCCTAATTTAAAACTCCAATAACCTACAGTAGGATTAGAATATATTTTAATAATTCGAACAGAATTCTCAAAATAAAGAAATGAGGTAGGCGCTTTCGCTATATTCACAGAAATAATAGACCGTTAACGTATTAATAGAAATGGCTCAAAATATTTCAAGGCATTTATAGACAATCTTGAAGATAACCCTAACCAAAACCCATATAATGAAATCGAATCAATAAGCACCATCAATAATAGAACTTCAGTCCTGGATCTGGTTACATGTGTACCTCCATTGTTTCCTATTCTGAGTTAACCTACACAATTACCTGAAATTCCCACAGCCTACATCTTATACTATCTGCGTGCAATAGTCTGATCTAGCTTTACGTCTAACTCTCTTTTTTCCGATCTCCGCTTGTAATGTATCCCGCACTATTCCCCAAATGCCTGAACGTGTCCTGTCCTTCTATTTCTCCTATTTTTTTGTTTTCCAGAGATATATTTTCCCCTTACTACTTCTAGTGTTATTAACTTTGTCTGTCCATGCTATCATCATCATGCATCTGAAGCAACCACATTTTAAAAGGCTTCGTTCTACCCTTTTCCTGTCTGTTTTTCCCACTGTCCATATTTCATAGACGTACAGTGCTGTGCTCCACACATGCTGTTAACAATTTCTTCCTTGTTTCTGTTTGTTCTCTTCGAACATAGCAGTTGCTACTTTTTGTTAGATACAACGCAGCTCTCCTTCTATTGTTTTCTAAATGTACACCCTATTTCACCAATATTCAGTTGTATGTGAAGGAGGTTAAGTCAGCTGCCGCTACCAAGATCCCCCAAACCTGTTCACTTCTACTGTCCAAGTTTCACAGCCGTACAGTGGTGTGCTCTATACATATATTTTAAACAATCTTTTCCTATGTTTGTTGTCTTTGAACACAGTAGTTGCTTTTTCTTGTTAAATGTAGCACGACCTTGTGCTAATCTTTGATTTATATCTTTTGCGCTTTTCCCATCTTGCGCTATTTGGCTTCCTAGGTAGCAGAAATCCTTAACCTCTAGTAAGTTCTTGTTACATATTTGTATTCTTGTTTTTGATTTATTTTCCTCTCCTTTGCATACTAGTACTTTAGTTTTATTTTTGTCTCTATACATATGCTTTCCGCACTATTTTCCTTATTTCTATGTTTGTTGTCTTTGAACACAGTAGTTGTTTTTCTTGTTAAATGCAGTATGGCCTTGTGCTTGTCCTTATTTTATATCTTTTGCACTTTTCCCAAATTGCGTTGTTTGCTTCCTAGGTAGCAGAAATCCTTAACCTATTATAAGTTCTCCTTTCCTACTGGTATTGTAGTTTTTGATTTATTTTCCTCTCTTTTACATACTAGTACTTTATTTTTATTTTGTTAATTCTCATATGGTATCTCTCCGTTAGAACTGTTTCAATTTCATTAAGAACTGCTTCTAACTCTTCTTTGCTAGATGCTAATATAAGCTAATATAAGCAAATATAAGCATATCAATCTTATGTCCCTGTACAATAATTCGAAATGGCTTTCTGCATGTGACAGTATTCATTGCCTCCTCGATTTACAAGTTAACAATTAACGTGGATGGGGAACATCCCTGTCTCACCCCATTCCTAATATTTACTTCTCCACGTTCCGGCTGTAATTCCATAACCAGGCGTCGCCGTGGATCAATGTAGTAAGCATAAGACTACGGATCCCAAGGTCCCGGGTTCAAATCCTGACACGGCCGACTGCTTGAAAAATGGCAGGTGAGCATTTTTCACAAAATTATGCCCTCGTTCGGATGAGAGGTTAAATGTAGGTCCCGTGTGTGAGTGTTGTCATGCACGTTAAAGATCCCTACCTTGCCTGGAACGACAAGGGTTCGGCAAAATTCTAAATTTCCAGGCAACAAAAAACTCGCCTCCTGGCCAATGTAGTACCTACAGGTGGAGCATTGGAAATGTAAATGAACTGTAATTCCATTACCCCTGTTTTGCTCTTTGTATAAGTTATGTAGTATCAGTCTATCCCTAAAACTTATTCCAGTCTTTTTGAGTATTTTGAACATTTTTTTCCATTTTCCATTGTCGAATGTTTTTTGGAAATCTCCACACCCTATACACACGATTTCTCCTTTTTCTATTTTCTTCTCCATTATCACCTTCAGAGCTAAAATAGCCTCATGTGTTCCGCTGTTTCGCCTAAACCCAAATTGATTTTCTCGTAGCACTTCTTCGGTCCGTTTTTCCATTCGTCTTTGTACAATTCTAGTAAATATTTTTGACACGTATGCTATCCAACTTATTTATCAAAAATTTTCATATCTATCTGCGCTCCACTTTTTTGGTAGAGTGACTATGATGTGATTAATAAACAATGTACAAGAATTCACCCACGTGTCGCTAGTCGGCTATAGCAATATCATACACGAGTAAATCACCGAACTGTCTTCAATCCTTATAATTAAACAAACTGAGCTCGCAAATGGATAGAAAAAACCTACTTACTCTGCTAAAAAATATAGTTCAGAAAAGAATATATGTGTTATAAAATACTTATAAGCAATACTTTAGTTGTTTATACAATATCATTTATCAGCAAAGTCATTTTAAAGTTTTGCAATTTTTAACAATGTGTTTGAAAACTACACGGCACTATTTTAAGAACTTCTTTAGCACAAAATAGGCCAAAAAAGCTCTGACAAAGATATGCCCTAAAATGTACTCCAATGGAGTTATTGATCCTATAAGAGTTTTAGGTGAAACTGGAGTTTTTAAATTATCTCAAGAACAACAAAAACTATTTTATTCAGATCATATGGGAAGGTGGTATTAAAACTAAAGAATATTAAGCAAGCAATCAGAGGGCATCGAGAAGGCTTCTTCTCAATGAACTCAAAAACGCTTACAGATATCGACTTCAATCAAGTGTCATTTTTACGCAGCAACATCCAAGTATTCTTATTTTACGATCAGAATTTATAAAAACTTACACACAAAAATGTATAAAATGACCCCTTCCCCAACGCTCCTGATCTTAGTATAAAAAACGTCTATCTTACTGAACATAAAAAGATCAGTAGATAGCCAAAATCGAATTAACATATCTTTTGTAATTCGTTAGATAACTAAAAACCCCAATATCACTTAGCCCTTTTGAAAGGAGATCGATAACTCTATAGGGTATATTTTGTGCTAGAGAACTACATCTTTAAAATACCACCGTACAATTTTGAAACACCCTGTATATTGTCCTTCAATCAACTATGAAAAACTTGTCCACTTGCAACAGTGCCCCAAAACTATTCTTGGAGGTAGCTGCAACCTCTATACCGAAAAATTATAGCCTGTAGATGGATAGACACAAAATCTTCAAAGTATTATATGCGTATCCTCTGATTGTCTATAACACCATAGATAAAGATAGCTGTGGCTCATACTAACAAATTTAGCTCAAATGCATAGAAAATTTTCAATATATTCCATGCAATCCTTTAATCGTCTACAATATCATTTACCGGCAGTGGTGCGTCAAAGCTAATGTTTCAAGCGGCTTACGAACCCTATACTAAATAAAATTATAACTTTTAAGCGGGCACGTGTAATCCTGTACTCGTCTGTAACAACATTACATTTACGAGAAACAGTATGCCAAAGTCAATATTGGGTGTTGTTGCAACTCCAATATTGTTTTATTATTGTAACGAAAACTGTATTTGCACAAACAACAGTTCTTTATTATCAAACTAATTACACAAGCTTTTTCAACTGGTCGTAGTTACAATGAAATTCTAAAGCACTCACGACCATTTATTTTCCAGTTAATCGCTAACAGCTCAAATACTAATGTCTTAAAGCTACAGTGCTATCTTCTTCATTACTTACTGTCGAAGCACTATAATTAACCATCCAAGCACTAATTATTAATTGTGCAAAAATATATTAAAAAGTGCTTGTTAACTCATTAATGTTTACCAAAAAACTTAAATGTAATGTCTACAACTTCGCATCAAGAAAAATAATCTAAAAATTTTAATGTCATGGCATTACGCTCGTATTGATACAATTTAATACAATTTAATTGTAACATTCACTCTAAATTTTACTAAAACACGCGCAGGGTGTAAAATTGACGTAAAAGCTTCAGGTAGCGATATTCCTGGCAAATTTCTGAATCGAAAACCTTAATAATTAATTAATGTGTCATGCCATCCGTGCCCTCACGAACCATGTGAAATTAACGTACATTCGGCAACATCGAATTTATCCCAAATATTGTATATATAATTAATGAATGGTAACTTACGATACAGCGTGACATTTGTTAAAGAGACATGTTCGTCATTTTACTCGTTGGTAATAACAGATGGGAAGGCGTAAGACCTTCAATAATTGGAAGTACAACTAAAGCGATCAAATTAAGTTCAGAAATTATTTATTTTAAAAATAATACACGACACTACGAAAACGTACAGTGTTGTCATACGTATTTGTCTTACGGACTGACCTAAAACGAAGTAATGTTAAGATTGAAATTTCAAGGCTGAACAACAATTCTCTGCTACAATTATTTTTATAACGTTCCTTTATTTGAAATTGCAATCTTGTAATCCAACAGATCATTTAATAGCAATGCTTATTTCAAAACTAAACTTTGAAACTTTGAGGACCTCATGAGGAGGAGGAGGAGGAAGCATGGTATATTATTCTAGTATCATGTGAAACCAACGTACTTTAACATCTGGATATAACATATTTAAAAAATAAGAAATCGCTCACCTTGCTACAACATATGTCCCAATGTAGTACCTTCGGGTGGAGCATTGGGGACATGGCCGCTAGCATAGCCGCTCTTAATTACATTATAATGCAACATATGTCAAGAAAATCAAATTTATCGCACCACCTGTAACACTAAGGATGCACCGCCGTAAATATTTCCACGAAGTGATGTCCACCCGTTCATTCAATTAATTAGCTGGACGGCAACCTTTTTTGAACAACCTCAAATTCTTGGCTTCCTTCATAGAGTAGAGCAGAAATCTTTAACTAAACAGAAACCAATGTTGACGCTGAATCAGTGGCGTTACTACCCCACCAGTCCCTGCAATACGGTGGACTCAAGTGCAAGAAGGCCCAAACGATAAGATTTTCAAATTAAAAATTGCTAATGGAGTTTTGCAGTTCTTAGAATATTTAGTACTTTCCAAGTCTACAGGTTCTAGCGGTTTTCCAAACACAATAACAGCCTTAATGTTCTACTTAACTTTACCTGCTAACATTAGAAGTGCAACGAGATCTTTCCCAAAATTATCTTAAGAACCGCACTTACAAGATAGATTAGATGATTTATTCCTCTGGGCAACAAAACATGGCACGGCCAAAATAATCGATATCGATGATGCAGTAGCTCAATTTGCAGCAAAACAGACAAGAAAAACAATTTTTAAATTGGATTTCGAGTGTCAGTTATGTAATAGCTTTTTGCTGTTGTCACAGTTTGAGGTGTATATTATTTTGTTCGTTGTTTACTGTCAATTACATAATTAAAAATATGGAATAACATAAGTCAATAATGAATTTTATAAGAGACCCACCCCATACAAAAATTTTTCTCGGGGATCGTAGTTACGCTATTGCGCAGAATACTCTTTTAATTAAAATGTCATTATAAAAAAAAAACAAGTCAGACGTCTCGCTTAACTAACACCTATTGTTGTCGTATTTTCATGTGGTCAGGTCCGCATGTTGAATTAAAAGTGATCCGTCGGGTAATATATGCTTTAAATAAATTATACTTGCTGGAGATGGTATTAAATCATCGACAAATTTGATTGTGTCATACAAACTCAACTAGTGAATCTTAGATGCTAACATATAGATAGTTCTTATTGCGAATTTTATATTAATAACATGTTTATGATTAACTCCGAAAGCTGACTATTCAACGCGTGTAGCATGTAAAATATGTACTCGTAATGTAGGGAGTTTATAATTGCTACAATATGCTGATATTTTCACCTGTGGTCGCTTCTGACTAAAGTCGTTTTTCAATTATACAGAAAAATAATGCTGTTTGTTAGACACCAAGTATTGCTAAATAAAAAATCTTACTAGTCCAGCTTCAATACATTTGTTCAAAATAAGCGCTTACGCTCTTTTGTCAGATGAGCAACGAGAACTATAAATAAACTAGTGTCGATCGTTTACAAATGCTATATTTGAACACTACCATAATATTGGCATGTTTTCATATACAAATCTTGAGGTTCGTCCGGATATTGATTCTTATAGTAATCAATTTCAAAGAAAAACGTATATATAAGGTTTAACTTTAAAATATAAATGAATGGATCGCGAATGTGCTACTGTTTGTAATTTACTTCTGAACCGCAAGAGTAAACCCATAAGTTTCAAAATTACGAGACCTCAGATTTCTCTAGAGAATTATAAAATATGATCCAAGTCTTCGCAGTACTCCCACATGCTGAGTACATTAAGAGTAGAAACGGTTTGAAGACCGTGCATAATTAACTAGATACACATTAAGCAGCTTTGTAAATTTTAGACAACGCTATGTATATTAAATATTCAACTATTCGCTATAATAATAATTAATCTTCTTGCTCTTGTATTGCTATAAAAACAGTATATAACATTTTATGCAAATCTAGAAATTTAAAAATTTTAACGAGTTTTTAATATTAACAACTCGTCATCAGAGGCTGATTTTCTAACAGGCTGAGTAAGCTATAGCCTAGAACGATAGATATTATAGAGTGGCAAAATTAAGTGCCAAATTCAAGGCGTGCGTGTTTACTGACGCCGGGGTACAGTAAGAATTTTGTTGCCCTCCAAAGACAATTCATATTTTAATAACGGATTAACGCACATCTATAAAGATATATTTTTCTATTAGAAACACAGTATATTATAAAATAACAGTCGAAACTTTACAATAAAAAATAAACAAATAAAAAAGGAAAATATTGCAATGAACAAACTACAACGTTTATTGGAAAAAAATTGTTTGTATTGCATTATTTTTGAGCAAAATCTTTTATTAAATCTTGTATATTTAGCGAACGATCCTGCACATCCTGCTAGATTGAAATTAACTTTAAATTTAGAAAACGATCGTACGCCTTCAGCAACCGGTATTGGTAAAGTTAATATTATTCTCGAAGCTCTCGTTAAATTTGGAAATGTCTGAACTAAATCATTTTTTACTACGTATTCCAAAAATTTGAAGGGATTATACCTTCAACGTACATATATGATCTAATCATTTCAAACTCATCAGCTAAATAAACTGAATCTACATCTCTTTCATTTCTTGCATCGTCAGATAATTTGATCTGTAGATCAGCACAACGTTTAATTTTTGTTTCATTGTCAAAATTATAAAATGTTTATAAAAATTACACAAAAAACTGAAATTATTACACTACTCTTTCTTGAGCGTAAATTTTTCTTCTATCGAATTAATCGTAGTAAAAAAAATATAAATTTATTTTGAATTCCAGTTAGGGGTCGTTTATTGATTCATCTTCGTGTTCGGAATAATAAAAAAAAAAGTTTTTTCATTTTTCTCCTAATAGATATTTGTGGAAGATGGAAAATTTGGTTCACACTCTAAAGTTTCTGCTATTTTTCTAGCAACAAGTACCATGTCACTGAAGCTTTCATCAGATCTTTTAGTAGAATGTAAGATACGTTAGAAAGTTGCAGGTAAATGCGAAATGAATTTCAAAGAGGATTTTATATTAGTCGCATTACAAAGAACGCAGGTACTTGCTATTTTCTACGGGGTAAACCAGTGGGTGATAGAAACAATTCTGTCAGGTATATCCATAGTAAAATTCCTTTAGAAGCAAGGGCAAGGGGTCAGTTGACTTGTTTCAGTGGTAGGATAAACAGTTTTATTTTTAATTTGTGTGTGTGCGTGCGTGCTTCTAATTTATTAAATTACAAATTGGTGAGTTATCACTGAGCGATTTGTCTGTATCTATTTGCATGAACTTAAAGCTACATTGATATTGAAGTAAAAGTAATTTGCATGAGAACTTATTAAGTGTGGAAATTAGTAAGATGTTTTTTTCCTTATAATAAAGGCCACTTAACAGTTCTTTGGAGGTTACATTGCGTATTGTATCCTCTTGTAACCAGGTGATCGCAGTAAAATGTAGATGAATGGTATATACCTAAATTAATAGATGGAGATGAACCCATTGCGTGTTAACTAACCCTTTGAGTTCCTTGTACTTTTCACTATTAATTTGTTGAACGCATTGCGAGTTGTATCCCTTTGCGTTCGGGTGGTGGTTGGGGTCGGCTCATTGTGCGTTGTTCCCGTCGAGCCATTGCACGACTCACTACCCGTTTAAGATCTGTTATTTGTATAGACAATGCGTGTTGTATCCCTTTGTCTATAAATTGCTGTTAGTAGTAATTTTGCTCAACACTGACCTAATTCAAGTTTCAACTATTGATTAGTGTATATTTAAAATGACGTGCAATATGTTTGGGTATTGTACGCTTATAGGTGTGAGGACCACTCGCTAGGAAGCAACCCCCTCTTTCAGATTATCACTTTAAGTTTCCTTAGATATTAATAATTACTGCTATTGAAATTGTTGCATTAATTAAATACATTTACTCAGTTCTGTGCCTTCATGTCTTCCTACAAGATAAATATTTATAGAGCATATTCAATTGTTAGGTACATTTTTGAATACTGATAGTATTTTTGTAAAAACTTTAATATTAACTTTAATAAAATTTTACAGCAAACGATCACTGAACAAACGAACTTAAACGAATTAATCTTAATTGCCAACGATTGAGCCACGTGTCTTGTGTGGACATTTCTTTAGTATCATTTGAGATGCAAGAAGTGCATCATATATCACAGGTAAATTATGTCAAAAAGGTTTAATTGATTTCCGTTCACTTTCCCATCTAGTGTCTGACAAAGATGTCAATATTAAAGATTTAACATATTCTTTCAAAATGTGCCACCTTTGGGTGGAAGATGAAAAAATACAAAGAACTCTTGAAAAATATTGCAAAAATTGACCGTTTCGTATTATCTTTTAGCAGCGTCAAGCGTCATTAACAAGATTCAAACTATGCATGCGCAAAATACGAAAAAAGCTGTGGGATTAAAATTTTATATATGCGTTTGAAAACCATTGTGTTTTCCTTTCATATTAGCACAGTTATTGAAACCTTGACTTCGCATATTATGTACATCTATATTTCTGTTCTTAGAAAAACTAATAATGATGAAGTTAATTAACCCCGAACCCCTTGTATCGTGAACATGACAAAACCCTAAAAAGTGTTCTCAGACTTCAACTTTTTGCTCAAATATTCTAAAAATACAAATTTTATTATGACAGTAATTTGTTCCTAACGAGTCTTGTCAGGAGTACAGTCTAATACTGTTGTTCAAATGATTTATACAAAATTTATAATTGATGAAATGCTGCAGCTGGACCAAATCAATACAACACGTAACATGAATTTTACTTTTTCGTGCCTGTCAAATGTCGTATCCTATGCTACCAGTCATTAAAAGAGCGGACTGATTTCTAAAAATTTTGTAACAAAATCAAAACACTGCATTTCTGATAATAACCAATGACATTTTACAACCTCCCCGTTAGGTATTATGAACATCCTTGGGATAATTAAAATTAGTTACTGTTTTAAGTCACTATCAACCAGAATCAGTTTTGTTTTTTCGGGAATAACATCAGATAATGTTCCAGAACCATTCGAAGCAGCGCAATTTGGCCGAACTTTTGAAAGCGGCTCAGAAGTTAAAGTTTTTAATGTACCTTCGGCATGTTCCTGAAGATTTGGGGGAAATTCTGAAGATGATTTGTTAGAAACTTCGGTTTTGTCCGTTTCAGTACCCTCAATAGCACTACATTCAAGTTCTAAAGGTAATATGTCGTCAGATGTTGAAGGTGCTGTTTCTTGGTGCTGCCTTTAGAAAAAGCGCTGTATATTTGCAGTTAATCGTTTAACAACTTTGTGTTTCTTCTCTCGGATTTTTTGGTACTCGTCTCCAGATAAACCGTTCAGACCGCCTGATATTAGTAAAAAATAAAAGTTAAAAGCAAAAGGTGTATTATGATAGATATTAAATACTTCAGCTAATACTTTTGGTGTAATTGTTATTCTTTAAATTTTAAAAAAGAAAATTTTATACATTAATACTTACGTTGGAAGACTACTACAATGAACACAACTTTAGATTTACCTTGTGATGATAAGGCACAATACAATAGACTATTAATATGTATATTTCTATTTATTATACTATTACACAGAAGCGACCCGCTTAGAAGTTCAAACAATTTTAATTATTATACCTTAGCACACAAATATAACGTTCATATGCAACACCAAATTAAAAATTCAAGACTTCAAGACCTTTCTTTATATTGGTAATAAGAAAATCAACCCTTTGGCGAAAGTACAGTAAGTTTTCGCTGAACTATTATCACAAAAGAAAACAGCAGGCGGTACTACTTTTGTCCATACAAAGAGCGGCTGAAATTGTATAAACATATAAAATGCAAGGCAACCGCAACATCTGCTTGCACTAGCGCCATTAGCAACTGATTTCTAAAGATAACAATGGTACACCTCCGCACTTCAACACGTGTATTTAAAAGACACTAACTATAGCACCGTTGACTAATAAGTCGACGCTATAACATAAGTACAGCGTTAGATGTTACCTTTTAAAGGTCCGAAGTCCAAAATTATTCAAATTGCAAGTAAGATTGTTATGTTAATGTTAACAACTTTACGTTCGCAGAAAAAAGAAGCGCAAAAGTTTCTGTTTTGTTTAGAGCGCTCTTTGTAATTTTTATATTAGTAAGCGTGGCTCGAAACAAGTTAATTTGTCGCCCTTTTGAACTGCCGCCCGGGTGTGATGCACCCTGTGCACCACAGGGTGGCACGATCCTAGCTGAGTGTGACTAGTAGCGTAAACAAAAAACAAAGTATCGTGTTTTCACTAGTTTTGTATATGTATATATTCCATGCATATAAGAAATGTCAATTTCAATAATAAGTTTGCAGTTTATTTATATATACAGTGCCACCAAGCAAACATAGGACCTGGAAAGTATGTGAACTGATTTCCAACAACATATGGAACCAATCAGAAAGCGATTTGTATCAAAGTACACTGCGGGAACAAAGCATTTTTAAGCAAATTTAAAATCCCATGGTGTGTGTTATGTCGTGTCATTGTTAATTAAATTAAGTGGTATCTTATTCAGTACGTAATGTAATTCCAACAAACTAACGTATTTTAATAATTTATACAGAATTTTTAGCAAGTATTGTATTAACAATGGAAATAAGTTTGTTGACAATAGAAACATACACACACGTGCGCACGCGCGCCGCACTTAACGGGGCAATAACATTTTAGTGATTCATAAAATTGTTCGCATTCCATAGAAAAGTAACTCCCCGGTGTATAGAACGAAAATGGTACAATTTAGTATAACCACCTTACTTAAAATTCAAGAAGTAAAACCCTAAAAAGTACAATAAACATCATACATTTCCGTTTATCGCCAACTATATTCGCTGTATTCTTTCTATAATGTGTGCATCAAGATAATGGAACGCCCCTGAATTTGGTTTCCCTTTACGTATCAGCAGCATTGCTAAGTGGTATTGCATGAATCCCTGAAATATTTTTGTCTAGTTACTATAGACTGATCCTAGCTGATTTCTATCACATTAATTTATTACTTCTACGTTAAAATTTCGAAATATTAAATCTAAAAAAAAGTCTTATTTGTATCTATTATTTCAGTTACTTTATTTTATAAAAATGTCCGAAGGAAAAAAGGGTTTGAGCAAATTTTGAAAGAAGAACATGAAAAAGAACAAGAGACTCTTAAAAAATCGAGAAAACCCAATTCCTTGTTGTTACCGAGTGCCTCTAATAATAACAAAAAAAAAAACAATATTCAAGATGAGAAATGAAAAGTTAATCAAATATTTATACAATATAAACCATCATCAGCAATATCTTGTGACCAAATCATCTCACCTGATATCGAATATAAAGATATTTATGATAAAGATCCAGTCAAATAGGTTATCAACAATTCGTGTATCGAATACTTTGTAACTCACGGCGACAATCAAAATAATGAAATAAATGAATTTTTCCCGATCAAACACGGCATTTTATTTGAGAGTATTTATTCAAAAATTGATAAATGGTAAAAAGTCACCAGGAATATATGTATTCAGAATGTACTGGCTAACTTTTTTGTGGGCCCTGTCGATTATTAAATGTAAACACTAATGAATTTGAATCTCCAGAATTTGGGGACTGGAAACATTTACAAATACAAGTAGAGAATCATGAATGTACACAGTCATAAAATGTGTATGCTGAATATAAAGCTTAGGGAGGCAAAAAAAAAAGAAAAATTAATCACAAATTGACGACAAATTTAACTATTGGACAACTTTTAAAAGGTTGTAGCTGCAGTAAAAAAACTAGCTGTGGATTTCCATTACGAGATCATGAAATAATTGGTTCCTTCTGAAAAGGAAATTTCTTAATGGCCATAGAATTAATTGCTGGATTTGATCATTTTTTAGCCGATCACATTAGAAAATATAAAAACTGTGGTTCCAAGCAGATAAGTTCCCAAAGCTCAACAATTAATAGAGAGATTGTATCGTTTATGGCAAAGAATACTCGAGAAATCACTATTAAAGAGATTAAACACTTGAACATGTATATGGTTGATGATGCATAATTTTCTTCACAATAACGTGAGTAATTTCTAACTGTTCTGCAATTATTCGGTACTTGTATTTGGGTTACGTTCAGTTTTATTATTCTTTCCGCTCCACTGTTCTTGTTGTTGCAAATCTTCCAGTAAACAGCAGCAGATTTTTTTAGAAAAAGCTGATCAACAAACAGTTTTCGTGTAGTATTTTGTCCATTTAGTATACGATGATGAAGTTACCTTCCCTGATAAATGTGCATTGACAATCTTAATTGTTCTAGGCAAGTCTGTAAACAAAATGCATATCCGCACTTTCGGAGTTCATAAAGTTAACCATTCTCAAAATTAAAAATTAATATTTTCGATATTCTTGTACTTCCTGAAAACGTTAACAATGTGGAAAAGTTACAGTATCTGATTTTGTTCTACAAACCAAGCCACTGGCTTGCTAAAATCTATATGGTTACCTCGGACAATTACGGGGTAGCATAAACAAAGATGGCTTTTGACCAATCAAAATTGAAGTATGATATAGAATTTTCGTCAAATCTTCGTTTTGGATACCTACTTGAAATAGCAAAATTTGTTAAGGTGATAACCTATACGGCGTCCATAATTTATTATTTAATAAAATTAATGTATTACTTATCGCACAGTCGTTCTAATACTTTCATCAAACGTATTCAACAAGGAATTTTTATTCGGGATTGTTTAGGGCTCTCGGTATCGCCTGTTGGCTTGTATTGCTTAAAAGAACACTAAAACTGTTGAAGATTTGTAAATATAAGATTTTGTTTTTGCATATCATGCCCATTGTTACTTTTAATTTAATTAGCAGTAGTATTTATTTCGGGAGAGCTAAGTTTTAATTTCTTGAACATATCTATTACAGTTGTTTTTCTACAACAGACAAACGATCCAACCTAAACACACATGCTTTTAAAATGACCGTATCACTTGCAGGTGTTGCATCTATATTTATACAAAATTTTATAAAATAACAGTAATTATGGCCTGGATAGAAGTCAATCAGGACCGTATTTTTAAGCGACAATTTTAAATCATTTCTGTTTAAAAAAAAAGAGTTTATAATAAATGTCCAGTTATTTCTTCATGCTAATTTAATGGCCACATGTACCAACATGTTCACTACACTGTTGTGAATTTTTGAGTATCAATCTTTCTCTACAAATATCATCTTCTGCCTTCCTTCTTTTCTAGTCTCAGTTATTTACTTATACCTTCAAATATCACCCATAATCATATCCCGCTTTTCTTTAATTATGGTAGTAAACTCCGATCGCTTTAACTTTAGGATGTAAATGTAGTAATGAAGTGTTGGCAACTGTATGGAAATTAATACCTAGAATTGCGCTTGAAGGATACTATCATTTAACACAATAAAGGTTTGCAGTTCTGTACGGTGTTGCCACCAATTTCTCCTGCCAATGGGAATAGACATATATCATTCATTAAATAGATTAGAATTAAACTAACATTGGCAAAGTAGCATTTTATCCAGTTGTGATGTCATTCTAAAGCTAAAGCGAATGAACTAAATGTACTACTTCAATTTTCCTGAACCATTTCGGTTGGGATGGTCTTACTAATTCTTCACCAGTATATAACCACTTCTCTGCATAACATTTATGTTTCCCTGTCTGATAATGTTACACTACAAACATAAGCTTTTCAAAAGTTTTTTCGTAGCACCCTTATTATTTTAGATTTTAGAATAGTACTCGGACTTCGAAAATTTTTCCATCTCTGCCAATTCTACTTTATACATTTTTTTACTGCTATTGTCAAGTGTGAATCAACTCGTAAGTAGGTATCTGAGATGGTTAATTAGACTAGATGTAAAATTTTATTTTTAAACTTTAAAATTCGATATCTATTGCATTATGATTGTCCGGCATTAGACAATCTTATCGAAATTGCCCGATATTGGATTTATATGATTATTGCAACAGTTGTTTTAATTAGTAAGTTTCTTCATTTTCTGGATCTGGATAATTTCACATTCTTGAACAAACGTTTGCCAAGACATACACTAACGCGGTCAACACCATCAAATAGCATAACCCGATTCGTTCAAATAATCTTTTCTTTGCAAATTGGATCCATCAAATTAAGTCAATGAGAAATAATAAGGTTTTTCATTATAAATGTATTAGCGTAAATAATAAAGAAATTGTTATGCTGAAATGCGGGCTTTTGTAAAAGAAAACCTGGAAATTTATACATAAACCGATGAAAGCCTTATAACGTAAAATTACAGTGTATTGTTTAAACTTAATCAATGATACGCCGAACAATAGTTCAGTTCGAGTGAACCGTTCCTGAGTTATACGCTTCTCTGAATGCAGACTAAATCGATTACGTTTCCCAGCTCGCAACTCAGAAGCAGAAAATGTTTTGAAATTGATGTATTCCTTCTGCAATGACCTAATTTCTAGTCCAGTAAATTTAGGCAGGCATTTTGTGCATATTCATTGCTTTAACATACATAAATCAAATTTAAGATAGTTACTGACAAGCCACTAATAAATCACCTACATCCATCACCTGAGAGCAGCATTATATAGTAAATATAATATTTCACTTCCTGAAACACTTTGACTCGCACTGTTAAATATTCATACCATGCGATATTGGGATTTACATCGAATGCTCAAACTGCAAAAGCTATTTAATAACGCTTAATAAAACAAAAATTTTAATTTAGTTCCAAAACTCCAAACATTGATCACATTTGATTGATCTAAAATCCAAACATAGCGATGACAGAATCTTTCGGAAAAAAAACAAAAATAGACTAATTTGTCATTAGGCTAGCTAACCCTAGAAAAATCGAAGTACAAGAAAAGTTTTAAATAGAAAAAGTACTAAAACATAAACGACAACAGTATTTAATATCTAAAATAAGAAGAAACACGAATTCTTGTCATAGGAAATCGGAACGCACAGCTACATTATTTACTTTTATTTAGGTAATTAAAGCAAGTTTTATGTTATGGTAAACGAGCATTGATTAATATTAATAAATGAAAAAAGTTGGCATTTGTGTGGGTAACTCGATTAAAGGGATTTAAGATACTGTCATTGACAAATTTTCGAAATTTAGGATCTAAGAGTATTTGTTCGTATTGAAATTACTAAGCTTTGTTACGATAATCCGTGCGGACAGGAATGAAAGTACTAAAGTGAGCAAAGAAAGTAGCCCGCACAGAGTACCGCAACACAAAAATAAGGGGAATCCAAAGAAGTAATGCCGTGCTAGATAAATACGTTAGTTAGAGTGGGGTGGGTCACACCGAGAGAAAAAGAAAACCTCAATAAAGAAAATTTATTTACAAACGTACAAACATGTTATAAAAGGAAAACCAACCCGTATAGAAATCGAAAACGATGTATCCTGGAGGATTTGCATAGTACAAAAAATCTACCCAAAATAAACCATACTTCCGTAACTTCCTCAATCCTAAAATTTATATAAAACCGCAATAAAAAAATTTATATAGTGAACTGTTTCCTTCACCTTCTATAGGGTTTATAATGGCTAATATCTGGTAACGTCAGGCATCGAGAATTTTCGAGGTAATTCTAGTTGGTGTTGTCTATATTCAGATTGGTCCTACAAATGGACTTGTCTTCTTATGTAAGCATCTAGAATTTTCATGAACAATCTTGAACCTTTTAATTGATTGTTACCGAAGGCGAGTAATGCAACATTTAGATTTAACGTGTTCTAACAGCCTCGAGCTATGGTATAAATAATAACCGTTTACATATGCGTAAATACGACCTCCCGAAAATTGAAAATTGAAAGGGTTTTCCACTATAACGTCAATTCTTTACAGAGTATTTGAACACGTTCCCTTTAATTAATTGCAAGCATAAAAATCTTTAATAATAATTATGCATTTACGCGTAATCAATACACACTTATGTACTTTGTGGATGTATCTCTTTAAAAAACGTCCTCCTACGCGCAGAACACTGATATTCTGATTTTAAAACATTATTTCTTCATCACTAAGCTTATACAATGATAATGAAAACCCCTATAGTCACAACTTCTATGCATTTATAGTTCATGTACCGAGTGTTTTTGCAAATCCGCTTCTCTATGCAAACAAATTAATATTTGCATGTGTTTTTCTTAAATTTTTCCGAATTTGTTCGGGTTTGCGGCGTTGTATGCGTACGACGAAGACCTCTATTCATATCGCTATATAGATGTTTCATCACTTTATAACATTCATATTAGGGATGCATCAAAAAAACTCCATTTAAAAGTTTTTTGTTGTAAAATAATCTAGTTGTATATTTTTAATTCTTTAATAAATTTAAAAGACCAGCAGTTAGTTTTGTTTCAAACCTAAAAGGTAAAGGGAAATAATTTTAATCAAGTCGACGGATACATGAATCAAGATAAAAACTTATAAAAATGTCAATTTAATTAAATGTGAAGGGAGTCAACCATTTTTAACAATTTGAAGGTGTTGGAGGAATATTCAAGTATTTATTGAAAACATTTTTATATGACTTGATTATGTGTTAAAATAAGGGTGTCGAACCCTGGATCTTATGTTCTTTTTAAATTATGTTATTGTATTCGATAAGATATTTCTGTTTAATATAGCAAAGACGAATTTATTTTTGGGTTTTATTTATAAAGAAGGTTAATTGAAGGTCACAGGTTTTATAATTTAACATGCAGATCTTATTCTGGTAATTGATCAATTGTAAAATGAGGTACGAGGTTTAAGAAACGATAACTTGCGAGATTTGTCCTTGGCAACGATGAAGTGTAAAAAATCTATTACATGGGAAAAGTAAAAATTTTTATTTCCAAGTTTTGATTATGTAAGTAATTTTGGTAGATGTTTATTAACAGTATGGAAGAGCATTGTGTATGATCTTGTAAATTAAGATTTTAGTTTTATAAATAACAATTTTCATTTTGTACAGAAGAACTTCATCTTTGGTGTTGTTTATAATTTTTAAATTTAGGCAGATGTGTAATTAATTTCGTGGTGTTAGTGTACAAACTTGTAAATAAACAAGACACCACATATGTTTATTTTTGCGGAGAATAAAAGATTGATTTTCGTGTTATGTTTCAGGTTTTCATCCATGGAGCTGAATGCTGAACTGGCATGCTGAAAGAGGTAAGTAACCTGCAGCAAGTTGTGAGTATTGTCAATACATGTTACGTCTTAATCATAAACCTGCAAGATAAAAGTCATTTAGTCAATCAATTACAAAAAACCTAACTTAAAATGTTCGTTAAAATTTTTTTGCGCCTAATAACAGGAAAATGCTCGATTTGGCTAAAGGAGAAATTCTTAGAGACTATCTAAATACATAACGCTGTTGCTGAATCTTAATTAAAGATGAGAATGATGCAAGGAAATAAACACTCTCAAGAGTACTTGTTAAATATATCGTATAAGGATATCAATGACACATGACAAATGTAGGTGTGTTCAGAAAAAAATCGACAGTACACAGATAAATTAGTAGGTAATAGTATTTGTGGTTTTTTCGATTGATAGAATTTATAGCGTTGTAGTTGTGATATTATACACGTGTGAGTACGTCTCATTCTTATGAGAACAAATAACTGTTACATATTTTGAATCAAACATAGCAATATCACAAAGCATTTACACAGTATGAAATATTTCTTTCATACAGAAACATATAGAACATTTACAACATCGTTTCTTTCAAACATATACATATTTACTTAAAAATGTGTCTCACCTTATGTTGCTTACAATTTACAGAACTAAAATCTCTTCTCTTATGGATAGTTTACCTGGCTTTGATTCCCACGCTTGTAAGGTTTATTTTGACTAAAGAAATCCTTGACAGATAATCTATTAAAAGGTCAGAGTGTTTCGAACTCTGAACTCAAACTTTCCTGGTAAAGATCGTTACAAAAATAAAATGATTAGGACTTACTCTATCTTAAACTAAATGACAATTACTCAAATATCAGTTACAATGTTTTTTTTAAATTATACTTTCAAAATCCACCAAGCGCTTTTTTTATCCAATTCATATTTAAATATCTTCTTATTTTAAATTGACGTCCAAATCAGCTTACAAGATTTTCATATTAATTACAACACCCTTTAAAAACAAATGTGCATCCTCGGTTTGATTATTCAATAAAATTTTAAATAACTTTTTATGTAGAAGCATTTCCCATCTTCATTGTATATAATTACATTTAATAATTTTCATTTTTATGTGCAGATAACTTTTAAAACATACTTCTTTATTTACTGTTACATTTTTAATTATTAAATTACAGTATACGTATTGCATACTTCAAAACAATAGTTTCGAAATTCTTTTCTCAAGTAACATTTTCGCGATCGAATGTATGAATGAATCTCTTTAACGAACGCTTCCATTTATATACAATATTATCTACTTTCTAGAATATACTCGTGTTTACATGACTCCATTCCAAATAATACACGCTTATCTGAGCTAATTTTCTGGCAATTTCTCATTAGCGTTAAAATTGTCGCGTTTTATTACCTCGTTGTCGTGTTCCACTTATTAGTGACGTTGCGCGGTCCGTCCTTGTTTAAAACCCAAGGTTATTGTGGCGTCGCATACTAATCCAGTAATTGCGAAAGGTAATAAATAACTTTTATCAATTTTTGCTACATTTTATAGGTTTTCTTTTTATTGTTCCGGTTGTTTCGTAGAATAAACGTTTATTTATTAATGAGTTCAACGAAGTTGATGTAGTTCTTCTCAATTCCTCTCAAACTTTCAAGAATATTGAATTTATGTAATACACAGGGTAATTAATTTAAAATTTCAGGCGTTTATATTGCAAATTAGTTGCATTTACATAAAAAATATTTGCTTTCACGGCAAACGTGTTTTAGTACAAAAAATTAAGATTAAAATTAGGGTTACATAGTAATTATATGGAAAGTTTAATGAAGAATTTTTAATGAGTAACTATCATATGTTTAAGATTTGCTTATTAGAGACTAATGTAGAGGATGACTTAGGAGATGTTATGGACTCATCATTTTTGTATATAAAATATGCTGTGAGAAAGTTATTTCGAATCATTGTATTTGAAAGGTTGTTTGTAGGAAGATTATTATTTGAATCGTTATACTTGTATGATCACAGTGGTTTCATTAATTATAAAACATAGAATCCCTAAAAAAAGAAAATTTGAGAGCTAGTTAAATTTATTCGGCACGGGCAATTAGAAACTTCATCACACCTACGTAGTTGTGAAAACACCTGGTATAGGAAATATAAATACACAAAATCTAGAATGAAATAAGTATTCATTCTTATTGCATAACTTAATGACGAAGGAATAATGTTCTAAAATAATTGACTAATATTCTGCACATAGGGAGGCATTTTTCAAAGTGTTTATCCACATTTTGTTATCAAGCCGTGTGTATAAATTACGCGTAAATGCGTGGACATATTGCAAAAGATTTTGATTTTGCAATTACTAAAAGGATAGTAAATGCTCAATTTATGTAAAGCCGCGTGAATAATATTTTAATTTTCATATGGAAAAGTTTTCATTTAATAACAAACACACAACGAAGACGTATTGAGTTTCAAATCGTATCTCAAAGTAGTAAGGAAAGTGTTCTAGAACAATTAAATACTAAAATAAAGCATATGTGAATGACATTCGTGAAAGCGATAAGCTGGGACTAGTTAAAGCAATAAAATCTTGAATATTGACAAGATAGATAAGCGACGTCAATTACTGTATAGCTCGAGGCAACAAAAGGATAAATCTTCGATTGTTGCATCTCACGCTTTCGAAAACAAGCTAATTAGGAGGTTCGGGAAAGAACTGAGAAGAATATAGACGCTGACGTCGCAGACGCTCGCTCTTATATAATCCAATAGATGTTGAGAATGCGGTTCAGTCCTGATTTAAACGTCACGAACATAATCGTATGATAAGTAACGTAGTTAAAAGTTGATCTAACATGTACCGTATTTATTGGTGGAAGGTAAATGTTTTTATTGAAATAGCGACGGAAAAGTATTTTGAATACTCGGAAGTGAGTAGTTTATTTGAAGTATTTATAGTGGTTTCAAAATGGTGAATAAACAATTAAATAATAATTGAACTACTGCAAGTTCAAGTTTCTTAATTGGAATAAAAGCATATTTGATCGGAATGGTATTTTTTTGGTATTTAATGGTATTTTTAATACGATCTGAACAATTTTGGAAATTGGATTTATGACTACGTGCTAGACAAAGGCAACTACAGGCAGATTTGTCACGATAAAATAAAATTATATTGTTTAAATTACAAATGCGTCTGCGTGTTGGTGTGCGTGTGTGCGTGCGTATGTGGGTGGGTGTGTCGGCGGGCGCGTGCGTACGTATATGTGTGCGTGCGTGTGTTGGTGCGTGCGTGTATGTGCATGTGTATAGATATGTATATATATATATATTTTATTGTACTGTGGGAGAGGGAAGGGGGTGGACAAGAGTATAGTTAGACAGCCGCCCTGACCGATATAAGTATTCAACGGATGCTTGCTTAATAGAAAATGTGAATTCTTACCTTGATTCCTTTTCCTAGTTTGCTAGGTCGGTGACAAATATGCTGTGGACCTTACGAAAATGAAGTGAAACAAAAAAATCTCAAGAAATATTGATGAATAATCTCAATACATTCAAAAACATCTTTCTTTTACACACATTATCTATGAAATCTACTTACACGCACAAATATAAAGAAAGTTTACAAATGCAATTTTACAGCATAAGTTTAGAAAGAAACAACATTTTATTACTACTTACGTATTAATACCATCTTCACCTAATCCTCGTTAATTATTAGAAAACCCCAAAACGTTCCATACCTGAGTCCCAAAATTTTCTTTAAAATTTTCTGAATAATTCAAATATATTTGTATTACGCCGTCTCTCAACGAAGTTGATCAACGACGTCGAGCAGAAATTTTTATAACGGTCAAAACACTTCGAGCTCTGAGCTAAAAATTCCTAAAATAAACTATCCGTTCACAAATAATTTTCTATATACAAAATAAACACTTATACTGCTTAATCTATTGAATAACACGCGAATTGTCTCTGTAAGTTTAAACAAAGGTATTTTGGATTATCAATTTCTTGCTGCTATTCTTACCTCTATCGCTATCTAAAAATAGTTTCCATCAGAATTAACTGCATTGAAAAATTCTCAGTTCCATTTTTAGATTTCCATTTTTTAATCAACGTTCAAACGTCAAACTATCAGTTTACAAAAGTACATTTATTTTAAGATTAAAATAACCGGTGATCTTGCACCAAGATAACTTATTATTTATATTGGAATAATAAATCGTCATTGCACTTCATAAAATAACAATTATCGATTGTTGACTGACCTACGTTCAAAACTTCAAAGCTAAATCTAGAATACCGAATGATTGAATGCTACTTCTCATTTAATTTCTTCTTTATATAATAAAATCTAAATACATTATTGGTCCCGAACATTCTGAATACATTCTGAAAGTATGAGTCATCGTCATGATGTAACAATTACCGCGATTTCGCGTTTTATTATCTCTAATGAGCTATAAGTTTAGAATTCATGGCGATCGTAAAAGTTTTCTTTCCTTTATTAATGAATCTCTCTTCATTATGAGCTTCTGCAGTAATTATGGACATTAAGACTCGTGATCTGATCTGGTTTATAGTCTTTCTAGATGTTATTTCGTTCTGCGAATCGACGTGTATTCATTGACTGAAAATAATTAGCTGTTCTTTGCCTATTCACAAATGATTTATGGCTTTCAGAACATTCTCAAAACAATGCGTATAAATGCTGTATTTTTCGTTGTGTATTAAATAACGTATATTAACAGATATTTCTACAGAGGATGAATGAATTTACATTTAAGAAAAGTACGGATTTTTAAATATTCAACGGCTGGAACTTGTTTTAAATGATATATTGTAAAGAAAATCACTTGACATCGACGTTATTTGGTATTCTTGAAGTGGATGAATGCAATAAAACTGATATTTTTCAGAAGAATAAATATTTACGCATGGATTTTAAATCAATGAATGCTTGATTATGCTTTATTTTAAATGGTACGCCACAACACTACAGAGCGTTTGATTTTACATGGGATTTCATTTTATGTGCTGGTAATTGATTGGCTATGTTCAGTCGCAACAATTTGTCCCTATCGTTAATCTTAGAAGTTACTTATAATTTGAAGGGATGATAATGCAACATATTGCAGAGTTCTCCTTACACTTAGGTTTGATAATACCCGGCGTGTGCACTACGCTGTGCAGATATCCGTGGGTTTCGCTGTATGGGGACCCTCACTTGCTAAACGTTCTCATGCGTTTACGCCGAGTAACAACCACCAACAAAAGATGAAAGTATGCTACCCGAAGCATTAAACGAATTCGTTCACGATAGAATAGAATTAGGAGAAGGAATGCGATCGTACCTTACTATTAAATATTTTATATTAAACCTTCTTTGCGTTAAAATAATAGTCATAGTTTCGATAAACAAAGTGACAGCAAAGACAAAGCTTCCTATAGACCAGTTATCTATCTGTACTGAATGGTATGACTGTAGCTTCTTCTTGCGGTAACCAATTATTATTCTTCAGCAGTACTCTCGACGCATTCACCATGACCGTCGGACCCTTTATACGAAAGTTCTTAAATCGTTATCAAACATTTCAGCATAAAGTAAAATTTTCCGGCTCGTTAATAGCTGCAGCGTTATGGACTTTTAGTCATAGACATGATCCTGTTCAGCGATCAACTTTTGCCACGCAAGCCAGTTTCCGATGACAGCAAAACCGTACTAAAATTAAACGATAAACGACGTTGAGTTTTAGCGTTTAAGAATTTACAACCGTTAAATCTGACAGATTCGGAAACACAAACAAGGCCTCGAGCAGTAATAAGAAACGAGACCTTTTTTATTTACATTATTTGAAAATAAAATTGGAAAACTCGTACTTATCTGATATCTACAAGAACAAGTGATTGACATATATGGAAAAGTTGTCTAAACTAACTAACATTTTTCTACACTTCATGCGTAGGAAGCACTTTGGAATTTTTTCATTAGTTATTGATGTCGACACCTTTCAATGTAGTACAAGGGAAATTCCTAATTTACTATCACACAGAAACCTTATTTTGTTTCCGCCTCAGATGTGACCCATTTATAAATTACGCATATCACAGAGTTATTGATGCTCGCACATTTCAACATAATGCAAAGTTCTTAGTTGCTAGAAAAAGTAGAAACAATATTCAGTGTCGCTCAAATAGAGTACTTAGTTTGTAACCTGTTTATAAAACTCCGATTTAGAGTAACTTTTAAATGAAATCTTACTTAAATACTTAGAGACGCATTTTAGCAAAACATGATTCATACTAATTAGTGTGCCTAGAACACGATAATCAGAATAAAAGATATAAGTATAATTAAGCTATCGTTTGGTATTATTACTAAATTAGGTTGATAATAATAGTATTAAATAACTTTAACAATTCGCGCACGCTTTTTAAGTAGCTTGTAACGCGCGGTGTATAGCATACAACACGTATAATATTTATTATTAGACAACTAAATCTTAATAAAACTATTATTACAGACGTTAATAAGTTTATTGAACATAAAAATAAGCAAACATAAAATAAAATATACAAAAGAATAACTACTATTACATAAACATAATTCATATTCTACTACTCAGGTGCGTAGTATCGCTATTACTATTTTTACATTCGTTCAATGTAATAACACTTTCCATATGTTCCTTACATACAGGTCTTTAACAATTGTTACACATTATAGAACTAATCAGTTTCTTGTTCTTCCGCATAGAAAACTCCTAGCTCATATTTGAAGTGGTTGCTAATCTGCCGTTTTGGTTTCATTTATATCTTGATAAGCAAAGTGAGCAAAGACTATACTATTCCACATCCAGCTAGGTGTTTCATCAAAGCCAACGCTGAATCTTTTAGAAAAATTCTTCTGTCTTTATGTAGTATATAGTTTTTGTTGCGTTATAAAAGATTTGGTTCATTCCGGTTTAATTAAATACAATCATAACTCAGAAAACATTTTTAGTTATGGCCAGGCATAGAGAGCTTTTCACAATATCGTACAAACCATTTGATCTTTTAGTATTTTATTATTTATAAAATAATTGGTTTGAATTTGTTTCCTTTAAAGATAAAAATTTCACATTATCAGCAGGTTGTACTGTATTACCGCCGGTATTGTTTTCAAAACTACTAGAAATATTGGCGCCTGATGGCCCATAACTACTGCCTCTACTATCATAATTAAATAACATCGATTCCTGCATTTGTAAGCTGCTGCAGAGTTCTTAATTTTTGCGCCCTTCATGACTTTGTGGTTTTCAGTTTGTTACGTTCATTTTCGGCAATAATTGGTTATTTTATTTACATATATTCCTTTTCTAGTATTAAATTCTCCAACAATACCCGATATATTGCACCTGTTCAGATAAGCTCGTTTTACCATAATTTTCAACTCAAATCCCTTGTTAATTCATTATCCGTTAGTATAAATTCCATGTCTATTGATAAATCCTTCCCCATAATTAATAATAAATACTCATTCTAAGAATTTCTCAACGTAAATCTATTTGTTTTGAAACAACAAGTTTATGCTACAATTAATTAGTCAAGATCCTGTTTAGGTATCCGTGAGCGCGTTATACTTTCCGATAACGTATAATTGCGTTCTAGTGGGTTTCCCATCTAAAGATTTGTCGAAATAATGTATCCTACTATTTTCCGCTAAAAACATGTTTTCCAGTTTCAATCGCGTTTCGATAACGCGGATGATTCCTTTTCGAGTTCGTTTTATTTTGAACTCCTTTTAAACTTTGATTCTGCAGCTTGTTCGTTGATGCACTTGTAAAAACTACTCGTTCTGTTACTCCAAGAGCGGTGCACGTTTCTCCTCTATCAAATGTGTAGATTTGGTGTGAATCGCTCTTAGCTGGATACTAAATTGCTTGTTGCGTAGCCCGATTATTCCTTGATGTAGATCAACTGCTCTTGCATGTAGACCGCCGTTGCAATTACGGTAGTAGTATGGTTGTTGCTGACTACCGGGGCGATGCTGTGTCAATTTGCTTCCGAGGGATGACAAGATAAGTATCCCGACACATATATGTGGACTTGTTTTCCTATTCTAACATACCCAGAGATAAACCCAATTTGAAATTAGATACGCTAATGTTTGTTCTGGTAAAATCCTTACTAGAAAAGTTTCGAACTTTAATGCTTTTGCATTTTGTACTTAACCCATCCGCTTATACAAAAGTATCAGTGTTATTCTTTTTGGTATTGATTAAATTTATTGCATGTTAGCTACGAATTGCGCACTTCGTGGAACAATTAGTCAATTAGAGTACAATTGTTTTATTAAATAGTAACCTTAGTTAATTTTGTTTTACCGTTTCGATAGAAATTTCTATATTTGTGTGTTTTATTGTAAATAGAAAATGGTTCGCGATGTATTATTTTTGTGTTGCTACGTCATGGTACGTGGCAAGTTCTTCCAAATTCATTATTTAATGCATTTCTTATAATACATTAAGATGCACGGAATTTGTCTATTGGTCATTGTGAGTTTAGTTACAATATATTTTGTCGGAATTGTACGAATGTTAACCAATCACAGATGTTAATTTTCCTAGTGAAATTTATTCCTAACTCACACACATTTCAACTTTCCCCTTATATCTAATACCTAGTCTATTAACTTGCAATACGGATTTCTAAGCATTAAGTATTTTTTAAAATAAAATAAAATTTAATTTTAGTCGATATATTTTCGTCACTATACGATCTACTATAAACTATAATTATTCAAAGTGCACCGAAGAAAGATTTTATGGCTAGTGTCTAACTTAAAACTAAACGTTTCAGAACTGGTATTTTTATTTGGACATTTTGTTCAAGAGATTGTAAATATATTTAGTGGCATAAACTTCAAATTGTTTTGATCTTTTTAACAGCTCAATAGATACAGATGTCTGTGCTTCAGAATTTACAGCTTGTACAAGCAACAAAACTTTAATAGTTACAGTTAACAACTTTTGCATGAGAAATCAATCAAGCATGCAAGAAAACATTTAACACTAACTATAATCACTCTTGTTAATTATAATTTGTACAATATCAGCAATGTATTTATTGAGTAGAGTAGAAGATCCAAAATAACTTCATATTTCGTGCCATTGAATGTTCACCAATGCTGTAAACAAAAGTACTAACGAAAACCAGATTTCAACGGACCACAGTCTTCCTGTGTAAAAGGCTTTAATTCTAATATGCTATTTTTATGGAGTGGATAAAGAATATCTAATATATTTTCAATGGTAGTATTCTTTGTTACGTCATTGTAGTACTAAATTTGTTAAATTGAAAGAAATTGTTATACGCTTAGATGGTGCTGTCAGATTAGAAGGGGATGTAATTACTGCAAATGGTTCCACACCAATAGAAGCCGATGGAAAATCAAAGTTTGTTTGGTCTCTTTGTCGCACGTTTTCGTGTTTAATTTTAAGTCGTTGTAAATCAAGTAGCAAAGCTGTCATTCCTTGTCCCGTTATATCCTGTCATAAAACCTCCTTTGTGCCTGTGGAATTAAGTTGAAAAAAGGGGTAGTGATAGACACTTGCTCATAGACATCGAGGGAAAACGTTTGTTAGTTCGGTAGAGTGAGTTAAATCATTAATGTCTCCGTTTTTACATACGGGAGTCGACTTTGGTGGACCTTTCTCAGTCACGATGAATCGGTGTCGTGGCGCAAAATCATTAAAAGCGTACATTTGCTTATTTATTTGTTTCACCACTAAAGCTATCCATTTGGAATTAGTGTCTAACTTGTCGACAGATGCTTTCTTGGGGGCTTTATGTCGATTTATTGCTCGTAGAGGCAAATGTATTCAAATCCATTGTGATAATGGCACCAATTTCGTTGGGGCCTCTCGTGAAATCTCTCAATTAATGCACCATTCAGCAGGCGTTGAGAGAATCGAATTTGTGTTTAACCCTCCCGCTGCTCCTCATTTTGGTGGTTTGTGGAAGGCCGGGATTAAATCGGTAAAATCCCATTTGACAAAAATTATCGGTGAACAAATTAGTAGTTTAAAGAATTCTCGACGGTATTGATTCAAGGGGAAGCGATTCTCAACTCACGTCTACTATGCGCACTGAGTTGCGAACCGCATGATTTTTCGTATTTGACCCCGGGTCACTTTCTTAATGTTGAACCAGTCTCGGTGTTACCAGATCAGGATTTGTTGGCCATAAACCCCTCTCGTTTAAATCGCTGGTAACTAGTGCAGCAAATGCAACAAGGGTTTTGGTAAAAATGAAGTGTTGAATACCTGCACACGCTGCAACAGAAAGTTAAGTGGTTAAAGAATTCTGTTACCCTGCCTATTGATTTGCTTGTCCTCTTAAAAAAAGAAAATAACCTCCCTCTACAGTGGCGTTTAGGAAGAGTAGTGATGTTCATCCTGATAGGGATGGTATCGTTCGTGTAGCTACAGTCAAGACAGCCCAAGGGTTAGTTAAACGTCCTTTAATGAAACTATGTTTACTGCCAGTTACTTAATATTTAATGATATTATATATATATATATATATATATATATATATATATTACTCATATTTAGACCAGGGTAGAAAAGTAAATAATCACATCAAATAATTTTAATCACCGTGTAGAAGCTTTGGGAAAAAGTACGCTTTATTAAAACCATGAAACATAAATAAATTCGGTCGTTTCAGTAAAAATCAGAGATTTAAATCAGGTACAAGACGCTTTATATCAAAAGAAACAGTATTAAAAAGCTCTGCGTGTAATTTAATTATTCCTAAGAAAGAAACAAATGGAAATTACGGGCAAGATTTATATTAATTAACCCTATTTTAAGTAACCGGTATTAAACAAAGTGTACACATAATAATTAACATTTAATTTGTATTCGCTAAAAATGAAAGGATAGAAGTCAATTTTAGTTGGAGTTAATTAAACCATTATTAATAATAAGCATAAAAGTCTGTGAAAATCCAAGATTATAATACTAGAAAATAAAGCTCTGAGAATTAATATTATGTTTGAACACCTGCGTAGTTTAAATGTCATGTACGGCGAAAATTTTGTAGATAACAAATGGTTTCAAAGAATCTTGGAGAAACCGTGGCTTAATATTCACGAGAAGGTGCGATACGGGGTTATTTAACCCAGATAGTCCACATGGACTGAAATAATCGATAATAAGGAATATCAATTTGCATCAATAAGAACAGGTTAGATAGAGACAGATAATATGCACAAGACCGAGACATATAGTAAAAGGCGTGATTTAAGCAACGTCACGAGGGTCACGATTGGTTGAAAGTAGGATGCAAATATCAGAGGTAGAAACAACGATTTCTGTATAAAATTTAATTAGGTATTCTCAGACGTTGCGTGCCGTGTGGAAATTTTCTGAGATTTAACTGGGGCGAGAGCAAAATTCGTAAAAACCGACGCGCGGGCTACGGACTGGGAACAGAGCATGCGAAATTCTAGAAACTGGCCGTTTTGAGGACTCGACCGACAGACAGGCTAACCTCTATATATACCCAGGGGAATATGAACAAGCTCTCTTACATCCGCGACTTGATTCAAGATGTTAAACAGTGCATTTTAGTTTGATAAAATAATTTAAAGTTTGCTCGTATATTTTGGTGATTCAAAATAGTTTGTTCTTTACGTGCTAACATGAATATACTCTAGTGCACTTAGATACAAGGTAATAAAATTTAGTATCACTGTACCAATTGGTAAAATTTACTATGACAAATAAATACACAAAAGTAGGCAGTTTTGGCGTATCTTGGTGAAAGAAGTATGAATTTCTTTGTTATTTTTCGGGGGTGTTAATAATTAAATGGTTCGTAAACATGACTGGATCCACTAAACAAGGTTCAGATATACACAGATGAGTTCCGGAAAAGCCCTGAAACAACTTTAAATAAATGGTGATGGAGAAAATTTTTAAAGCGTTGAGAATCAGAAGCCGTAAATATAACCCAGTTGGAATGGTGTGATTAACAAAAGGGACGATGTACATTGAAGCTACGAGTGCAAGTAACCTTCAGGTAAATTATACTATTTTGTTTGAACTTTGAGATGTTGGTGTGTGTTGAATAACTTTCTAATTTGTTTATTTAAAATGGACAGTAGTGAAATTGTACTAACAATAATATTTTAATTTTAAGGTGAAATTTGCTTGTTTAAGTAGAAAGGGGTATTTAGTATTGATGTTCTGGGTTATGATGAAAATTTGGGTATGTCTTTGAGCTCAATTAGACGAACCTGGTTAATTAACGTAAAGGGTGGTAGATGCTCCTTTGTACTCTGCATATATTGTTATAGTAATTAGTAGGTATCCTACAAGGACTTTAATTCTGGATGCACTTTAAAATGATAATAAATTTAATTTTGAAATTCTCTGATATTAAAATTTATGCTGAATTTTAATTTTGAAATTTTAATGTATTGTGAATATTGATGTAAATAGAGTTAACGTTGATGTTTGTGGTAGGAATGTGTTTGTTTTTTTTATGTATGAGGATGAAAGTTATCTAGAGGAGCAGCCAAGGCGATTAACAGAAGAAACTCAACAGACCAGGTAATTCAAGAGGATTCACAGCAATATATATATATATATATATATATATATATATATATATTATATATATTGCTATGCTATTTACGTAATCTAAATTATTGGACCACCATTTTAGTATTCACCATTAGGTGTAATTATCTCCTCCTCCAGCTGTTTCCTTAATATTGCTATCAACTGGACTTTATCATTAAACAACTCTATCTACCAATGGCAAAATTCGACACGTTACCGCCTTGCGGGTTATCACTTTCCTATTCAACTTGTGGCTCCGCCTTTGTACTATTTAAATCTTATGACCTCGGCTAGCATTTATTTGCAATTATAAAATTCAGTAAATTTAGATTCTATATAATGAAACCAATATGTTATGTACAGCTTTTGAAATTATTTGTAATACATTTCTTATAAATTTCATTTATTAACAATCATCTAGTATGTACTCAAAAACCCAAAGTCACCAAAGAAAATTTATTATCTTTACCAACAAAGTGTAGAATATTCTAAACCTGTTTTCTTATTACTCATTCAATATGTATGCAACCTCTTTTGTTGACTTCTTCACAAGCATATCATATTTAGCAAATTCAATATTAAAAATAAAATAAAAATTCATGTAGAAAAACAAATGTCTTATAACTAAAAATCTGACCTGGTTTTATCTTTTTCACATCGACGCTTCCAATAAAAATGATCTTCCCCAATTCTGGATTCCATTCAAATTATTACACTATGGACCATCACCATTAAATTATATACCTCAATTTATTTCAATTCCTCAAACTTAGACTTTTATCATTCTTGCCCCAGACTTAAAATTGTAGTTTGTTTCATCCCTGTACTTCAAGATTGTATTATTCTTCCTTTCCCCTTAACATTTAAATTATATTACTGTATTTTTTCTTAACATCAGAATCCTAGTCTATTTCCCTCAGACCTCGAAACCCTATTATTTTTACGTCTTAGTTTACAATAAATTCATTAAAAACGTACTTACGTTTAAACGGTAATTGTAATCTTCATATTCGCACTCATTTTATTTTTCACTTTTATACTTATTACGTATTACTTTATTTAATAGCAATGCACTTCGGCCTTCATTGAGTTCAAAACTGACTTTCTTATCAAGGTGCTTGCTAATATAATCTCAAATTCCCACTTCATCCGTGGGTCTGGTCTAGAACTCGTCGCTTGTCTCTGACCAATCAAATAATTGCTTTTAGAGCAGTTTCTGATGCAATGCTCCACGCTTTCCCATAATCACAACCTGCCCGCAGCTGTCTTTCATTATCAACATGCTGTATTTTGATAGATTACTTGCTTTTCTATAAACAACTGATGCAACCCGACTTTAAATTTTCATGTTTACATGTGATTCACGCAATTTTTAATCATTTCTCTTATCAAAATGGTTAGATCTTTGTACGCATTTATATTAACTACCTGAAACTCTATTTCTATACCCGTATTAATTTAATCGTCTGGAACTCTTCTTCTTAATGCGTGTCTAATTACACTTTATCATTTATTTCTCAATATACGCGTACTTCCACTGAAAAATATCCTTATTTGTTTTACCTAAATTAACTAAACTTTATCTACAGGGTATTTAATGTTTACTATCTACTTAATACATGTACTTCTCATTCCTACGCCAACCATGCGTCTTCCTATGTTTAGCTGCGTCGTCCAAAAACTATTTCTACTTTATATACAGGGTGTTGACTACTTACTATCTACAAACTATGTCTATTTCTTAATTATTTCCTTAAATAAGTGTAGTTTTCTGCTGCCTATTCTAATTACTGCTTCCCGAACGACCTTTACTATAACGTGCACCCTTAAGCAACCCCTTATCACAGCAATATATATATGTATATATATATATATATATATATATATATTTATACTAATACTTGAAAGTTTGTTCCTTGGGAAAAAGGTACAAATAAATTAAAAAATTTTTTTACATTATATGTGTGTTAATCAGACGTTTCGACCGTCGCTAGATGGTCTCTATTAATGATGTTTTTTTCCCTATAATACAGTGATAAGAAATAGAAACTCCAATAAATCAAGCATTAGTCTCCAATCAAACTTGTACTAAACATTTTAATATACATGTTAACTAAAAAGTTCGAATTTTAAATTTTGACAAAGATTAGCAACTCGCATCAAGGTGTACATAATTTATACAGAAAAACAATATTTTAATTTGTGACGTAAATGTTTGGTACAATTTTAAATTAAATAAATTAGATTGTAGTAACCGTACCACATCATTCAGTGAATAGCTCAATTTATACTACGTTATAAATATAGAAAACTCCGTTTATGGGTAAGCATTTTAGATGTTTGTTAAGATATAATGTACATGTATTGTATTGTAGGGGGAAAAACATCATTGATAAAGACCATCTAGCGGCGGTCGAAACGTCTGATTCACACATATAATGTGAAAATTTTTTTAAATTTATTTAGACCTTTTTCCCAAGAAACAAACTTTCAAGTATTAGTATATAAAAGAAGGTCAAGAAATGCCAATCGAATATTATATATATTTATATATAAGTTTGTCGGCTTAGGTGTCTTAGTTAATAGCTATAATTATTTTTAAATATAAAATAAGTTAGTTCATACTCATTTTAGTGGGCTGGATGTTTTGTCTCTTTGTCGCACGTTTGCGTGTTTAATTTTAAGTCGTTGTAAATTTTTAGTTGTAAATCAAACAGCAAAGCTGTCGTTCCCTGTCCCGTTATATCCTGTCATAAAACCTCCTTTGTGCCTGTGGAAATTAAGTTGAAAAAAGGGGCAGTGATAGATACTTGCTCATAGACATCGAAGAGAAACGTTTGTTGGCTCGGTAAAGTGAGTTAAGTCATTAGTTCCTCCGTATGTGATTTTATGAATAAACCCTAAAAAACACTGATAGTGCAGTGCGTACGTAACACGTCCAATAAATAGCCATGCAGTCCACTTCGTTGAAGAGTAAAAACGACACTTACAGAACAATAGAATATGGCAGGTAAGTCGATATATAAAATTTTAAGACCTCTCGCGCGTTAACAGTGTTCATGTAATTGTTTTAATAGAAATAGATAAGTTCTTTTTATTATTTTTTAATTAATTAACTAAACAGGATGTTGTTGAATAAAAGATAGAGGCAAATCACTTTAAGAAGAACCCACCGTCATAATGCGCACAAAGTAAAAATCGGTTTCGGAAGGTTCATTGTATAGGGATTGCTGTATTCAGGTTTCAGTGGCGTGAAATTTTGCATTGTCACCCAATCAGAAATTACCTAGCGTCCGCCTCGAGTTGCACGACACAGCCTACGTGCCAAGGATATTTTGTTTTCTATTGTTTAAACATTTTGCAATTTACATCAGCTGTTTTTATCCTTTGTATATTATTTCATTTCCTGCTATAAAACAGTTCTTTTTATAACTAAATTACGTAGTTTTGTTATTGTGCGGGAGTACTTATAAAACGCACCCCCTAACAGTACCCTAATAACTCAACTAAAACACTTACTACATTTCTGCGCAATCTGTCAAATGCCAAGGTTTCTTCATAAGTGATTTGCCGCTACTAACTGGTTTGAGTATGTGTAGTTAACTATAAATATATTGAAAAAAGCGTAGTTTTACTTACTGTAGTCGGAACCAAAAGAAGGCGATCACGCGACAATTACTATAGAACCTACAATACGCGTATACACATTTTAAAAACTTACGAATTTCCTTAAGAGTATAATAAAGATCGCGAGTAAATTATGTGTATTACTTCAATGATCTTCATACGTAATTGTTTTGCGTACATAGAAATAAAGCAGACTCGCTATTATACGAAGGAACTTGTTTCATATATGGAGACGCTTTAACACGTTTCCTCATTTTCACTTATTTCAATATATTCATCGTCAATTTATCGCAACAAAATTCTTATTAGAACTCAATATTGCAAAATGTCATTCGAAGGTACAACTATGGGGACATAAGCTCAACAGCTGCTGTTGAACTTCTAGGCATATTTCGAACAGGAAAAGCAGATCGAGGGTCTTTTTACTTCAATGCAAGCAGTACAAGAGGTAAACATTTGTACATAACAAATTATATTTTAATTAAATCTACCTATTAGAGAGTAATTACTGCTTTGTAAATTAGTGCCAGCGCAGTTACGCGCATTAATTCGCGGTAGTTGTGTAATCTAATTGTGCGCAATCCTGGAAACTATGTATCTTCCAGGCAGCATACGAATAGATAAACATCAAAGATACATTGAATGCAATGTATGCCCAAAGTAAGTTTAATCAAGTTTTAAAGTAAACGATAGAGTAATGTTCATTATTTGCAGAAAAACAAGTAACTATTCAATCGCTGAATGTGGAGCTTCAAGAAAAAGATATTACATTAAGTAATACCAATTTGAAACGTGTATTGCTTCAGGCTGGCTCAAATTCAAAACAGAAGAAAATTGCAGAACTTTGTTGGATGAATCACTTATTGATAGTTCAAGAATTAAATTTTCAAGGGCATATAAAGACAATATAGACTCCAACAAAAATGACAAGTCGTTTTTATTGACGAAACTTGGTACTTTTCAAAATGAAATCCGACAAGATCATGGCAAAACAATAATTAATACAAATGTTACGAAGTCAAGTGGGTATGAAAGAAAATGATTTGTAGTAGTGAACTGTATTCTTCCCTATGGAGTAAAAAGGGTAGAACGGGTCTGTCCTTTTCCCACGACCAATGGCCAAGGGTAATGGATTTTTTGCAGCTAGTCTCGGGGTTTATTCCTGCAGTGGGCAATGAGAATACAGTGGTGGGTCTACACTCGAAAATACTGTAGATAAAAATAAAAAAACTTTACAATAGCTTAGGCGCCAATAAAACAAATTAAGAAGCCATGGGCATGAAGTTTTGCGTCTGCCATCATATCATTGTCAATGTAATGCAATACAGATTATTTGGACACATGCAAAAGGTTATTATAATTAGCACATCGGAAGAAATAGCGACTATCATATTATTTGTATTATTTGTAGTATAACGACTTTGCAGTGTATCATTAGTGACATTCTATAAAATTACTATTTTCGTTGTATAGAAAAGAATAGTTTAATTAGAAGGAAGCATTTAATGAAAGCTGATTCCCAGAGATTAATTAAAAATACTGAAGAACACTTTTAAAAAAACTTTGAAACTAATTTAGATAATGATTGAAAATGACATTATGTTTGACAAATTATTTGACAAAAGGGATACTTTATTTTAAGTGCTGAGGAATACTTTCACAAAATAGATAGCCTATGCCTTGTAACAGAGATCTTCCAAATGATGACTTGATTTTCTGTGATTCATGCTCTACGCGGTTTCACAGTCAATGCGTGTTCTTATTAAAAAAATAAGTAGATTTTCTATAATTCAGAAGATAAATGGCGTTGTGAACCTTGTAAAATTCCGAGAGAAAACACCTAAACCACAAACAACGAAGAAGATATCATGTAACGCCTTCGATGCCCTCTAGGAAAATCAACAAAACTTTATAAAGGAATAAGAAGACTTCGTATTCATTGTGGTAGAGCCCATAAAGATTTTATTGAGAAGCTAGAACAACTCCTTCAGTCAAGGTTGACAATCGATCTCTGGCAAATGAAATAGCCGTTCAAACGTCAAATCAAAATTCTAAAGAGAATCCCAAAAGGGGTTAGAATTCTTGTCGCTAACAAACTCGCCTTAATGTACAAATGCTGCACAAACAATGATCTCAAGTCATGGGAAGATCTACTTCTTTTTCCATACATGACACTGCGAGTTCCGGTCAAAAAAGCTAAGAACCTTTCACAATCAATCAAAATAAACGCCACTTCCCCCACGGATCTTATTTTAGATAAGAAAACCCCCAACAAAAACACAACCACTTTGGCCAGACGTATCGAATCAAGAATTTCTGACGGAGACCAGAGAGGAGCAGTGAAACTTTTATCATCTTCTGACAGTCTGGCATCAGAGAATGAATCCACTTATTCTAAATTACTGGAAAAACATCCTTCCCCATCACGTTCTCTTAATTTCCCAATACCACCCAGCACTGAAAAAAACTACCTAACTGTAACGGAGTCAGATGTTCGAAAATCTATTTTCAATTTCCCGAGAGGATCTGCAGGTGGTTTAGACGGATTCCGTCCTCAGCATTTCAAAGATCTTCTTCGAAAATCCAGTGGAACAGTAGCAAAAACTCTATTAACTTCTCTAACAAGACTGCAATTTCATGTTATCTGGAACAGTAAACAACAACATTACGAAATTATTGTATAGAGCATCTTTGTTCGCTTTAAATAAAAAATGTGGTGGAATCCGTCCAATTGCCTTTGGGAATACGTTACGAAAGTATCAAAATTAGCATGTTCTGCTGTTCGTGAAGAAATGTATGAAGCATCTTTGTTCGCTTTAAATAAAAAATGTGGTGGAATCCGTCCAATTGCCGTTGGGAATACGTTACGAAGACTAGTATCAAAACTAGCATGTTTTGCTGTTCGTGAAGAAATGCCATCATACTTTTTTCCGACACAATTAGGTTTTGGGACCAAAGGTGATTGTGAAGCCGTCGTACACGCAGTTCGCACTTTTGTCGATTTAAACCAAGGAACAGAAAAAGTTTTTTGAAAGTTGACTTTCCAAATGCTTTTAAACAGCATCGAAAGAGACGTTTTACTTGAATGTGTAAGAGACAAGGTTCCCTTGTTGTATCCTTATCTGAACCAATGCTACTATACAGTATCCAGCCTTTTCTTTGGACAGCGACAGATCGGAGGAGTCGGAGATCCTGCTGGTTGTTTAATTTTTTGATTAGTTCTCCAGCCAGTTATTGAGCAGTTAAAATCCGAGTTGAAAATATGTTATCTGGATGATGGAACAATTGGAGGTATCACTTCAGCTGTCCTAAATGACTTTGTTTTAATTTCTGAAAATGCAAAGAATTCGGTCTAAAACTCAATCCCGAAAAATGTGATTTTTTTTTGTGGAGAACCTGATCATGCTGTTTTGGAAAAATTTTTCAATGCCATACCAGGGATCAAACATCTCGTAGAAAAGAAAACGCCACTCTTGGGAACAGTTATTACAGAAAACACATACAGCTGGAAGTCTTTTTCAGCAGACTAAAAATTCACAAAAGCCATGTCGTCTACTATTTATTACGTCATTGTTTTGCAATTCTGAGATTAAGCTACAGCTTAAGAACAACGCAAACTTGGAAGTTATGGAACAAGTTATGTAAGATAGACCTTCAGATTATAGAATGTTTGGAAGAAATAATCAACATAAAACTACCCACAGAAGAATGGACAATTTCCTCTCTACCTGTCCGTTTTTGAGGTATTGGGATTAGAAAAATAACAGATATAAGTATTCCTCGTTTCCTTGCATCAGTAAATTCAGCGTCAAGTCTTGTCCAATCCATGTTAACCACAAACCCGAACTTACTTGATATTGCCTGTTACGAAAATGCTTTAAATTTATGGAAAAACGATTACGAAGAACTCGAAATTCCTCCAGACAACTTTCGCAATAAACAACGAGCTTGGGACAATCACATATGCAATAGGATAAGTAAATCTCTGAATAGTTTAGAATATGTTATTCCATTACACCGAGCAGCTCTACGAAAGGGATCAAGTGCCTGGCTCAACGTTTTACCGTCAAGAAACATTGGTACTCTATTAGATAATAACACCTTCCGCATTTCAATCTCACTGCGCCTAGGTCTTAATTTATGTGTACCATATAAATGTATCTGTGGTGAAGAAGTTACTAAAAAAGGAACTCATGGCTTATCATGTAAGAAAAGTACTGGACGTCAATCTAGACACTTTTCACTGAACGATACCATTCGAAAAGCCTTGTTATCAGGTAGAATTCCTTCGGTTTTGGAACCAAACGGTGTGAGCAAGGATGAAAACAAAAAACCAGATGGAATGATCATCATTCCTTGAAAAAATGGTCAACCTATGGTTTGGGATGCTACATGTACTGACACCCTAGCTTTATCAAATTTGTCTTCAACGTCTAAAGAAGAAGGGTAGGCAACTGAGAACGCAGCAAAGAAAAAATATCAAAATATACTAAAATCATAGAACAATTATCTTTTCATTCTTTTCGCAGTAGAAACTCTAGGACCTTGGCGCGAAGACGCAAATAAGTTGGTCCTTGATTTAGGACGTTTGATAACATCTGTAACCGGCGAGAAGCGATTTACTTCTTATCTGATGCAGAAGATCAGTATTATTATTAAAAAAAGAAACGCAGCCTGTGTTATGGGAACTCTTCTTCAATCAATTTCTATGAATGAAATTTTTTATTTGTTTTGTATTTAGTCTCGTGTTTTAATATTTGAATCGTGAAATGTTCGCCAATAAATCTATTATATACTTTGTATTCCATAATATACTTCAGTAATAAAATAAGTTTACTACTGTTTATTATTATATGTGAAAATTTATTCTATTTTTATTACATTGCAGAACATCAATTGACAACTAATAATATTATGACGTACCCTTGCAAGTTCTCTAAAAACATTAAGCTGTCACGGTAATCCTTACGGAACAAAAAGAAAAAGTAAAGTATGCAAAGAAAATAGCAAGCCTGCACAGAGTACCGCAAGAATACAAGGGGGGAATTTAAAGAAATAATACCGTGCTAGCTGAAACGTGTAGATCACAGAAAAAAACGGAAACCACAAGAAAGAACATTTATTTACAAACCTTTAAGAAATCCACATATTATAAAAGCAAAACCATTTCGTATATAAAACAGCATTTATTCGATGTATCCCGGGAGATTTACATAGTATAAAAATCTACGCAAAATAACCATATTTATATAAAACAGAAATAAAAAATATATAGAATGGTTTCTTAGTCACCACTCTTCATCCTAATATTTACATAAAACAGCAATTAAAAAAATGTACATGGTGAACTGTTTCCTTCACCTTCAATCTTACCATTTGCATAAAACAGCAATTAAAATAGTCATACGAACCCTATACCTGCACATTGTCCACAAATAATGCTCGAGAAGCAATTACAAGAAAGAAAATAGCAACGGTAAATTACAGTAGCGAGAAAATAAACTCGGTACAAGTCAAAATGCATTTCTCCTCGTGACTGCAAAAAAAAAACATTAACAAACGTCACACTGTACATAGTGTATTCTAAATCAAGTATTTAGTTAGAGAATTATATTTTATAATTGATACCTCAAAACAAGAAAGGCTGTCTTTATTAGTATAATCCGGCAGTTGAGTGAAGTAAGTTTAATTTTAACACCGTGATTCCTCCATTTGAACAATAAGCAACCGGAAAAACTTAACAAAAATATAAGAATCCTTACAGATTGGCCGGTCGTTCCGTTGAGGTTCCAGGACTAGTTATAGTCGACATCTGCGGTAACACTTGACACAGCATACCAAAATCTTTTCGTGGAAAACCAAGTGCATCAAATTCAGAAAGAGTAACAGTGAACTGAGTAATTCTTCACTTTCTTTGACCAATATCTAATAGTAAATCATTATCTGATCTAGGATATATTTCTGCATATATTACGTAGTAATGGATTGAATTAGTTGAAAGTAATTTAGCACCAATTGCCGTAAATAATTTCGTTATGGGAAAAATTCTATCTCTCAAAGTAACAGCTTCGTACATACTAATTTCAGAATCCCGTGTTATAAATCTCTCAATAATTTCCCTGGGAATATCTCTTGATTCGGACCGGTACAAGTCATTAGATTGATCTAAAATAAAAGTTCGACGGCAAATATGAATTGGATATGCCACACTAGAAACTCCAAGCCACAAAAAATGATAACGAAAACCCTATTTAATAAAACACGTAGTTAAATGAATGCAATATCAAAATCTTGGTAGCCGCAGGTTGCTTCACATACCACTGAATATCAGTGAAATAAGGTATATATTTAGAAAACAATAGAAGAGGCGCCGAGCTGTATCCAAAAAGAAAGAGCAGCTGCTATGTTCCAAAGCAACAAATATAGAAACAAGGAAAAAGTTGTTGAAAGCATATGTGTGGAGCACATCACTGTACAGCTGTGGAACTTGGACAATAAAAGCCTTTTGGAATATGTTGCTTCAGATGTATGATGATGTTAGCATGTACAGACAAAGTTAATAACAAAGAAATTCTAGAAACAGTAGAGGAAGAAAGAAATCTGTGGAAATAAAAATAAATAGGACAAATAAAAGGATAGAACACGCCCTAAGGCATTTGGGGAATAGTGCGAGGTAGACATAGATTAGACTATTGCGCGCAGGTAGTGAAAAATCTAGGCTGTGGAAATTTCAAGGTAATATGCAAGTTAGTTTAGAATAGGAAACAAGGGAAGGTACGCGTCCAACCAGCTCCAAGACTGAAGACCTAATGATGCTGATGTTATATGCAGAACGCCACATCGTAAATTTTCAGTCTTCGTGTTTGTAGCAACAAATTTATTTTGACCCTCAAATTCTCAGCGTTAGCAATATCTCGATTAACAAAATTAGTATTGTCAACAGTTGCTCGAGTACTAACATGCCAACTGTGACCTTGTTGGTTCGGTGCTGTCTAGGAGCATTGGGGCAGAGCCCCAGCAACAAAGCGATCAATATCAACTGACCACTGTGGTCCAGCATAGGTGGCCAAGATCAAGATTATTGCTTTTTTACTGAAATTAACGAATATTAATTATAACAGTGTTTATTAGAACTTATAGCGGTGTTATGTCGACAAAAGGGAAACATTGAGTTCACAAGTTCAACAATTGGTTGTAAATTTATTGGAATACTTCCAGCTTGATCGGAATAAAGGTAGACCTTTAATTTCTTTTAAATGCAGTGCATGAGATATAGTATATTATAAAAACGACTTTTGTTGCTGTTAATAAAATCCATACTTTAGCTAATTTAAACACGTTGAAGATTAGCTTGGTTACTTAGTCGACTTAAGGCACACTCTGAAATAAATTCAATTTTGTGCAGTTCTGGAAATAAACGATCTCGCAAAAAGCAAATTCGGTCGAATGTGTAAAAGTGAGCATCAGGAATACTTTATATGATATGAGTAGGTAAATAGGGCCGGTCCTAATTCAAAACGCGACAGACGTATTTTCCATGTGTAAAATACGTCTGTCACGTTTTGAATTAGGATCGGCCCTATATAATTTCAATGTAAAATAGTTGTGAAAACATTTGAATGTAAAATAGTTGTGAAAACATGAATTCTTCTATGCTTTCAATGTAAAAATACGTCTGTCGCGTTTTGAATTAGGACCGGCTTTATATTACTTTCAATGAAACACACACGTATGTTGAAAAAAATGTAAGTGCAGAGAAGAATGTGTGTAGCTGTTTTGAATTCGGTTTTCTAGCGAGAAGTTACACGTGCACCGTTTTGAATTAGGATCGGCGTTATATACTTTTAATGTAAAATGTGAAAACCTGAATTCTTTTCAAATGTAAAATACTTGTGGGCACGTTTTGAATTAGGATCGTCTTTATATTACTTTCAATGTAACATACGTATGTTGAAAAATGTAAGTGCAGAGAAAATGTGTGTAGATGTTTTGAATATGGTTTTCTAGCGAGACAGTATGACAGATGCAAAAAAAATATCGCATTCAAGTCAATTGTGTTTTTAATTAAAGTGGATTCTGATTTATGTTTAGAGGCTGCAAATACACATGGGCCGGTTTTAATTCAAAATGAGTTCACTCTTGTGATAGGTTGAAAAGTGGGTTGGCAAAGTACGCAGATGGTGGTAATCTGCTATATAAGGAGATTGCTCCTAATATTAATTTAATTAGTCAAAGAAAAGCAATATGGATTTTAATACTCTTAATAAAACCACATATCGCAAACCTTATGTAAATTCAAAAGATCTTGTAGTGAATAAGAGGTTTGAAGTTTTAAAAGTGGAAACAATCAAGACAAAATATGGAGAAAGAGTATTAGTGGAAACAGAAGAGTTCAAGAGTATATTGCCATTGAGATATTTTGAATACCTTCAAGCACATGGAGTGAAACAATTAAATGAAAGTATTGGCTCGAACAAACACGTATACATAACTAGTAAGGGATCGATCGGTCTAACTGTCAACATAGAATTTTCAGAATAATATGTCACTAATTTAAGAAATTAGTTTATTATTATAACACATCTAAGTCGATTGTATAAAGAATGATGTATCAAATTAAAGTGGGTTCTGATTTATGTGCGTTTTACTTTGAGTTTACTACCTTGTTTATAGAAAGTCTTGTTTCAAAGAGAAACTTTTATAAAATACTTTTTATTTTACAAATTGTTGAATATATTGATCTAACTATTTATAAATGAAAAAGTATTTATTAACTCCGTTCTTGAAGTATCTGCTGCTCCCTCGCTGTTAGTTCCTCTCTTTTTGCTTTATTATTTCTAGTTCCAAATCTATACGACGCAGTAGCTTCTCTCCACGCTTTTAAATGCGTTAAGCAACTCTACTGTGTCATCTTCGTAGGATTTGTCATCTTCACCGCAAACAGCCATATTAGATTCTGTACATAACTTTTCATAGTCAACATGTTTTTGCCTGATCTGTGAGCATAACATAAAAGATTATTGTAGGTTCACCTTTTCTTTTGTATACTACCTGATGTTTCTGAGAGGACCAGAGTGTGTCAACGATCCTACGATAGCCTCAGAATTTCCAGAATGGTTTTTGATCTAATGTAACTTATAAATTAGTACTGTTTTAAAACACATGTATAAATGTGAAAAAGCACTTACCGTGATATATCTATTACGTCACTATCAAAAATAGCATCAGTGTTGAATTGAGGCGAAGAACAGCCGAAAACTTCTTTAATCACGTCTTCGTCAGAATGTAATATAAATTGCTCTAGAACTTTTACGTTGGTATTATTACAATTTTGATTGATGACAAGTTACTCATTTTTTTAAAAGTTGCTAGTAATAGTAACTAATAATTATACAAGAGATCTGATTGAATACTGTTGGTAAAAATCTACGTGAAGTATTTATATTAAATAATAAACTGATCTGTTAGAAAAATTAAAAATTTGCATCGTTTTCTGAAAAAATTCAGCTCTGTAATCTATTCTAATGAACAAAACAGTATGTAAGCGAATATAATTATACCTCAGCAGAAATAATAAAACCCTAAAATTAATTAATTTCGTTTTAGATTACCGCTGACATAACTTATGCTGTATAAGAAATTTTTTAAAGGTACTGCTCAGCAGAAATAATGAATTAGATTCATTGACTGAAAAAGAAATTGCAATGAATGCACATAATAAAAACCTAAATTAGATTAATTTCGTTTTTAGATTACCGCTGATATAATTTATATGCTGTATAAGAAATTTTTTAAAGGTACTGCTCAGCAGAAATAATGAATTACATTCATTGACTGAAAACAGAAAATTGCAAGAAGGCGCATAATAAAAACCTAAATTAGATTAATTTCGTTTTATATTACTGCTAGCATAATTTATTTTCCATAAAAATTAACAAAAATTCACGCACTGGAAAATGTTTTTCTTCAGATTAATTTTTCGTTTAAAAATAATGCAATGCAAATAAATCCCTTTAAGTAGTAATATTTATAGAATAAGTTTTTTAGATTACCTGACACAATTTACATGCATATATATATATATAGGTAAATTGTGTGAAAATTCTTTAAAGGTACTGTTATATAATAAAACTGCAGAATGTTTTTAATACTGGGTTTTTAAAAACCATGAGTTGCGTGTACATTATTAAACAAGACGGTTTAATCTGAGACATTTGTTTTTCAAATTTGCTTTGTTTTTATTTAAAAATATTTCAATGTAATCATAAAAATAGCTCTGTAATGATAATGTATTTTCTGTACACATAATAAATCAAAGGTCGTATAAAAACATTTTTGTAGTAAACGCATACGGAAATGAAAATGATGTTGAATGCATTCCTCAAAGGTCGTATAAAAACATTTTTTGTAGTAAACGCATACGGAAATGAAAATGATGATGAATGCATTCCTTTTACAGTTGTTTTGCCAGAGTTTGCATTAAATATGTAAATATTGGAATTGCTTGCATAGCGAATTTATTTATTATAGACACGTACTGAATGCAACTGTGCAATTTTTTAGACTGCATGCACAACTCAAGCTTGAAAATCGTCTTGAATAGAAAACGTAAATAAAGGCGATTTTTTAACAATTGCATTCAAGCAATTCGTTATGCAATTATTTCGATTTGTATGCTATTTTCTTTTACAGTTGTTTTGCTTACGCGTTTTCCGTAAACTCAGATGAATGAACCTTTTGCAGTTGTTTTGCTTACGTCAGATGATATTTTATATAAATAATAATAAATAGAGAAAATACTTGTATTATTAAGTAGTGTATTTTGATTTTATATAGAATCATGAATGCTGAAACCGTATCCGAGATTAGTAGCTCAATTTTGAGATTAACTGTAAAATGCGTGAATCTAATTAAATCAGTGAATGAAATAACGAAACACATTTTAATTATCAAAGCAAATATTAGTATATTGAAGCTTGCTATTAAAAATAAGGTATACGAAGACAATAAACAAGAAAATCCTAGTAGGCTGGAATCTAATTTAGCAAATCTTAAAAGCTACCTTGTACGATTGAGGCACTTGAAACGTACTTTGGAATATCGTGGTAAAGGTGTTGATGCAACGCTTACTAGAGGTCATACTCGAAAAATTTGATTTGGCATGATGTACAATCATGTTTTGGAAGTCGAATAATTACGGGACTTATTACCAATTTAAATTATAGAGATCCTCTAGTGTTCTTAGACAAGGCGTTCGCTAGTTTTAAACGCAAGATTGTTGCTTGCTTAAAAAAGTCAATGTTGAAAGTTAATGTAATATTTGCCGCTAACTTTGTTAAGCCTACAACTGGTGAAATAGATTTGAAAACGTTTCCTACTGCAAATCGTCACATCGATATAAATACCAATCTCAAGCTGTGGTATAAGGAGAACGTATTGAACAAGATTTCGAAGCGATTAGAAGAATTTTGCGAGAAAGATTCTGGTTGGGCAATCCAAGAAGTTTTACACTTGAAGGTAAATATAAACAATCATGATCCACTTAAAGGAGGGTGTTCAACGTTTGTACCGGTTCCGGACTTTATAAAAAGAAAAAGCTGTGGTAAATGTAATAAATAACGATCAACATTGCATTCTTTGGAGCTTGGTTTCCGCTTTATATCCTGCTAAACAAAATAGTCAGAGAATATCTAGCTATCCACATTTTGATACAGTATTACGCTACAATTCAATTCAATTTCCAATCGCATTAAAAGACATAAAAAAAATTGAGAAGCTTAACAATCTCGCAATTAACCTATATTGTATAGAAAATACTAAAATACTACCATTTTGTTTAAGTGAAAATTTTAAAAAATTGAACCTATTAATCTGTTAGTTTTAAATAATGATTCCTTACAATATTCTCGTCCGACAAATGCTGATGAGAATCACTTTCATTTTACTTGGATTAAGGATATGTCAAAATTATTTGCAAAACAGTTGTCTTCACATGAACATAGAAAATTTTTTGTTATAGATGTTTAAATAATTTTAGTACAGCAGCATTACTTAAGCGTCATTCGAATTATTGCGAAAAACAGAATACTTGCTCAATAAGATTACCCGAAGAATCTGAAAAGTATCTAACGTTTAAACATTTCCACTATCAAGAAAAAGTATCATTTGTAGTTTATGCAGATCTCGAATGTATATTAGAACCATGCAATGAGTCGGAGGTAGTACTAAACACAGTCTCTTACCAAAGGCATATACCCTTTAGTGTAGCGTATTATTTGAAATGCTCGTATGATAATAAATATTCCAAATTTCAATTGTATCGCGGAAAGGATTGTATAGAATGGTTTGTTGCTCAATTGAAACTGATTTCAGAAAAGACTAATAAAATTTTCTGTAACCCAAAACCTATGAATCCTTTAACAGAAGAACAAAAGTTAGCATTTAAATTTGCCCTTCACTGTCACATTTGCAATAAACCTTTTAGTATAGATGATATTAGAGTTCGCGATCACTGTCACTTTACAGGCGAATTTCGAGGAGCGGCTCATCAAGATTGCAACATCAATTATCATAATTTTATATGATACCGGTAGTTTTCATAACTTATCAGGCTACGATTCGCATTTCATTATTAAAAAATTGCGTTAGGGTTTTCAGGTTTGGTAAGAATTCTACCAATAAATAAGGAAAAATACATATCTTTTACAAAATATGTAAATGGTACGAAAGTTACTTTTAGATTTATCGATTCATTCAGGTTTATGGCATCTAGCATCGAAAAATTAGCTTCATACTTAGATGATAATAAAAAATCCATCACCAGGGAAAATTGTAACACCGATAATGAGTTTCAGTTACTTACGCGTAAAAGTATATTTCCCTATGATTACATTAACTCTTGGGATAGGCTCAATGAAACCGATTTACCCTGTAAAACAGCATTCTTTAATCGTTTGCGCAATGAAGAAATCTCAGATGAAGACTACAATCGTGCTAAACACGTTTGGCAAACATTTAATATAAAAACACTAGGGGACTATTCAGACCTATATTTAAAAACAGATGTACTGCTCTTGTCTGATATATTTGAAAACTTTAGAAAAACTTGTATGTTCACGTATAAGTTAGATCCGCTTCACTACTTTACGGCTCCTGGTTTAGCTCTAGATGCGATGTTAAAACGACGAACGTTAAACTCGAGCTGCTTACTGATATTGAAAAATAATGTTTTTAGAACGGGGAATTCGTGGCGGTGTTTCTCAATGTTCGAATAGATATGCTAAAGCAAATAACAAATATATGAATGCAGATTATGATCCAAATTTCGATTCTAAATATTTAATGTATTTTGATGTTAATAATTTATATGGGGCTGCAATGTCTGAATATCTTCCATATGGAGAATTTGAATTTTACATGGTACCAGTCCAGATATAGTACGTTTAGACATACTTAATATTCCCGATGATTCTGATGTAGGATATATTTTTGAATGCGATTTACACTATCCAGTATCTTTACATGAAATTCACAGTGACTTACCTTTAGCGCCTGAACATATGATACCGCCAGTACCTTCTAATAAATCAAACTTAAAGAAATTACTTACAACTTTATATCCAAAACTCAACTATATTATTCACTACAAGAATTTAAAATGTATTTAAGCTACGGTTTAGAACTGAAAAGATTCATAAGGTTCTTCGGTTTAAACAAGCTCCTTGGTTAAAAGAATACATTGATTTGAATACGAAATTAAGACAACAGTCAAAAAACAGTTTCGATATATGCTTTTATAAAAATATGATAAATTCGGTTTATGGAAAGGTGATGGAAAACGTACGGAAAAGGAAAGATGTGAAATTAGTGACCAAATGGGAAGGACGGTTTGGAGCTCGTACTTACATAGCGAAGCCTAATTTTCATAGTTGCACTGTGTTAGACAAAGATCTAGTCTTAATAGAAATGAATAAATTAGAGGTTTACTTAAACAAACCCATTTATGTAGGTTTCTCTATTCTAGATATTTCAAAAACCTATTTATATGAATTTCACTATATTTATATAAAATCGCAATTTGCTAACAAAGCAAAGCTGCTGTACACAGATACGGATAGTTTGATATACGAGTTTAGCGTTGAAGATATTTACTCTTATATCAAACAAGATATTCATAGATTTAATACTTCCGATTACGATCCTCATAACAAATATCATATTCCATTATCAAATAAAAAAGTTCCTGGTATTATGAAAGATGAAAACAATGGTGACATCATGCTAGAGTTTGTAGGACTTAGATCTAAAATGTACACGTATAGAGTTCAGGATAGGATAATAAAAAGTCGAAGGATCTTCCTTAGCAAGTATTAAGCAAATTTCTTTTGATGATTATAAGAATGCTTTGTTTTATAAACAGACTGTACAGAAACAGCAATGTTTAATTAGATCAGTCAAACATGATGTCTGTACTATTAAACAAAACAAAATTGTTCTTAATCCAAGTGATGATAAAAGAATTCTTAGTACCTTAACCACTGATACTAAACCTTGGGGTATAACTATACATATAGAGATGACTTGTAAAGCTTCAACCACTGGCTCAAATAAAGAATGCAATTTATTTTATCTAGATTAACATATAATATTTTTTAGTTATAAAACTTCAGTGTTATGTTTATACCTGCACAAGTACACCGATTTTCGTTTTTGGATGTATCTAAAAATAGGATACCTTTCAATCTGCCCGAGTTTTTGAACTATATATAGTAGTAGTAGTAACCGTTCTGTTTAAAAAATCCAGTTTGTTACTAACATACCAGTTAGTTTATTTGAGAAATGTATAACAAAACTTTTATTTAAAATTGTCAATGTTTATGGCTGTTTACTAAATCACTTAATAATTCAAACATGTAAAAGATATTGTAAAACATGTAAAAATATTAATAAATAGACTGTGATTGCTAAATGATTTATTGTTTTTTTCATAATTTGTAAAGGTACAGTAATAATAATAATAAAGTAATTATAATATTCTTATGCTGTTTGAGAGTGGATTGTATTTGACTATCTTATCATGAAGTATAAGGCAATGACAAGATGTATTTGGCAAAACGTTTCTGCTAGTTTCAAATTCTAATCTAATATCGACAGTACCAGATTTTAACGCTTCGTTTTGTCTAGAACAATCTATGACTACTAATGGTGCAATACTTCGTAAATCTTCAGGATTAAAAAGTGGTTCATTTTCCTTTTCGTAGTATGATTGCTGAAACAGAGCATATAACAACGCAGTCTGTTTATTCTCGAACCTCAAATTTAAGTTATCGTACGGGAAAATTTCTGAATTTAAATATAGTTTCATGTTGGTTAAATAGCAATGATCAAAACGACTGTAGTTGCTCATGTATCTATTTTTTCGGTTGGTTTGGAAACCAACAATCACAAATCTTGGTTTTTCTAATTGTGTTGTTGTTTTAATGTTCCATGTATGACGTTTCGTTTCTTGTAGAAGTTGATATTCATGCAACTCCCATCCTCTAAACGGAATATGCAAATCCTGATTTTGTGCAACGCATTCTATTAAATTAATTCGTTGAGTATCATCAACGGCTACATGCGGCATTTTCCATAAAACTTTGTTTAAAACAACTTTTATTTCTTCATCGGGTGTAGGATTAATTATAGCATTAGTATCAAAACTAGAACGTAGTAAGACTAACTCATGACGGAGGTTTAAAATAATTTTTTTAAAATCTTCGCATAATCCGAGAACCATTGAAAGGTTTATTGCAACATTAAAATTCCCATTAGCATCAACTATTTGTGAATCATCCATAGGAAATCACCCAGCGTTTTGTAAATGTTTACTTTGATTGCTATTATATGAAACATATCCCTTCATTATAGACGTTAATCCAGGATTCAGAACACGATCTACAATGATACCACCAATCTCATATCTAATTTCATCAAAAGCAGCAAAATTCCATTATTTACAAACTTTGCTGTCTGAGACGGTGTTCCATCTGTTTTAATTAATTTGCCTTCTATGTACAGCATGCTCTTTGATGGTAAGGTGTATACATCTTGTTGTTGTATAGGGATTCGAATTTCATCATTATTGTTCAAAGATGTGTTAGCATAAGGTTGATGAGTATGTTTTCAATATTAACAATTGCATTGTCGAAGTAAACTTTTCACGCACGTTCAGTATTTCACTATTCATTCTACTTTTTTAATTAAATGCAGTCCTAACGATTGTAGAAACTGCCGGTTTTGTGTTGTTAGCGGTCTTGAAACAATCAATCGAGTGTCGATTGCTTTGAAATTTCCAGCATTTATATCAATTCTTGACATGTTGCGTGCATTATACTTAATACCCATGGCTATTGCAGATTTTTTAAATGCAACCTTACAGTTAGCAGTTCTCCTCTGAAATTAACTAAATTTCCATCTTGATCTAACACTTTAACTATTATTTCATTTATTATACGTGACCTGATTGGTAGATATATAATCGTAGGTGGACACTCGACAATTTTAAAACCTGCAGGTACTTGAGGAAAAATTCGTGTATTACATGGGCTGGTTTACTATTTAAATAGGATCCACTTGCAATATTACAATCGATTAAAACTGCATTCACTTTACAAATGCTGATCGCGTAGTCTGCTTGATGCGTGACAAATGCTAGCAATTTTCGCGGATTGAAACCAAGTAGAGAACCAATTGAATCCTTTTGGTAAAATCCACATCTAGACTACATTTAATACTACATTTAAGTGTATTATTGTCAGCTGTAATTTCTATATACACTGGCGTCTTTCTAGCGCTTCGTGATTGATCCATACGACCACGCCATCTTTTATCACCTAAAGCTTTTTGAAGATATTTATTAATTTCTCTAATCTCATAAGCACCTTCAGGTATTTCTATGAATTCTCCGTTAGATCCATAATAAAATTTATTATTTATTCCTTTTTCTATGTTTGGAATTGTGTTATAAGACTCAAAATTTGTTAATCCTAATACGTACTCCGAATCATTATCCAAGTTTATAGGCGGATTAAAATTGCTTGTTAAAACTGAAGTGTTTCCCGTTAGAGTAAAAGTGTACGACATAACAACTTCGTACGCAGTTCTATGCACTACTTAGAAATTGTAAGCATAAATGACCGCAAAACACAGTACCGTACGATTGTTCTTGGTTAATGTTATAAAGAATTTTACATTTACCCCCGCTATTCAAATAACTTATCAACTCTGTTGGCGGTCGCAGGTTTCCGTAGCTGTCATAGTAAATAGGTCCAATGCGTGCCTAAACCTTCTATTCCATCTAAATTAATTATACCACATTCTTTTAAATTAACTTTCTTGGGAAGATTGTTTCTCATGAACACTCCACGGAAATATGGTACTTCTAATTGCTTAACAAACTCTATTAATTCTACATTGCTTAGTGCTCGATTCGATAAAATCAAGTTGTGTTCCTTTGAGGTTTTGCAGGGGCTAAAAGAAGACTAAAACCTTTTTTATAAGGTTTGATGTACATGCCGTTTCCGACTGCAATGTCCTCCATTGCCTTGTTATGGCGTTGTTTTTCAGCTAGTTGTTCCTTAGCTATTTTAGTATCTGAAACTGCTTTTGCAACAGCAGCTGCACCTCCAGTAAGAGTACCAAGAGCGCTTAGGCCTGCAAAATTGGTATTAGTGGTAGAAAACCTCCTGTTTTAGGAATTGATATAATACGAGCTGATTTAATATGCTTCTTTTGTTTTGCTGTATTGGCGGCCTTAATTGCTATGTTGATTGCATCCATAATATTAGATCCTTTAGTCTTTTTTAAAGCTGTACGTGCTTGTTTGATAATACTTTTAATACCTAGCGTACTTCTTATTTTACGTTTCTTTATCAGTTTTCTTATTTTATTGATATTTTTGTTCTCAGTGATGCACAGGCACCCATACCAAGTTTTACTTTAGGTTTCATTGCGGTAGCTACTCCAAATGCTGCTACTTTTTCACCTAAAGACGAGTCACCAGAATTTAGTCTTTCTGTAGCTAACTGAGCTAACTTCGAATCTACTTGATGACGTTTAGATAGATCCTTTTCTTTGGTGTATGCAATATCGTGCTCCTTACAAGCCTCGTCTAACTTGTTTATTCCCTTGTCTCCCCGAGCTAACCGTTCGATTAGTTTTGTACCCGGACCGCAAAATTTGTAACCCGGAATATGCGCTTCAAATGGTAAATTGTTAATTACAGTATTTAATAGTCCGTTCCCAGTAGTTTTAGAATTATTATTATATGTAATCATTAGCGGACAACTATCCTCTCAAGCTGTGCAGTAAATAAATAAAATATTATGAATTAATGATTCTTTATATACTCGCCGTTTCTATATATATATATATATATATATATATATATATAATTCCACTTTTTACAAATCGAATTTAGTACTTGCAAACATGCGTGTTGTGAAACAATCAACACCTTTAACCATAAACAATAATGACATTGGCGTGCAATCCTTAGCTAAAAAGAAAAACATAGTGTTCTTCTGCCTTCATCTATTCGATGTCTAGTTGTTGGTCCATCAAATTGCGGTAAAACCAACGTTATGATTGGGCTGATAGAACATCCTAATGGTTTAAAGTTTGAAAACGTATATGTTTATTCTAAATCACTTTATCAACCAAAGTATCAATACCTTGAAAGTCTACTGCAACCAATAAAGGGATCAAATATTATACATTTTCCAGTTCTGATAATATTATATCACCATCTGATGCTCGAAATAATTCTATATTTGTTTTTGATGATGTAGCTTGCGATAAACAAGGTATCATTAGGGAATACTTTAGTATGGGGCGTCATAAACAAGTAGACAGTTTTTACCTTTGTCAAAGTTATACTCGTATACCTAAGCACTTACTACGTGATAATGCTAATCTTTTAGTTTTATTTAAACAAGATGATTTAAACTTAAAACACATATATGACGATCACGTCAATACTGACATGAAGTATGATAAATTCCGTGAAATATGTGCTGCTTGTTGGCAAGACAAATACGGTTTCTTAGTTGTAGACAAAGATAGTGATCCAGATCAAGGAAGGTACCGAATAGGTTTTGATCACTTCATACATATTTAAACCTTAAGAGACGCAAGTATCGTTAGTATCGAAGAATTTTTTTTTTACTACAATAAACTTTTACGCAATGAACAAGGAGGCGATAAAACTTAAAAGAATTTTAATTAAGAAAAGAAACATTGTAAAAAACAAATTGCGTCAGTTAAAAGATAATGAAGTCGTCCAAGTGGAATCAATCTTACCCATAACATCACGATTAGAAACTATTGCTAATAAACTGGATGGGGAAAGTGCGGTAAAGAAAGAAAAATTTAAAGAAGAAGAAGAACTGCCTCATAGCAGTGTAAAAAAAATTAAACCTAAATTGCTAGAAAGGAACGTTGACTATATTGATTCCCCGGTTATTGCTCAGCATATACCAAATATAAAAATGATGCCATAGAGGTAGATGATGATGATGATGATGATGTTGAGAATGAATATGAAGCAGAAATTAATCGAAATGCACAAGAAGCCCATGAATATATTCAAAGCTTTGCCGATTCACCTGGTATGACACATTATCTCGAACAGCTACATCCGCTACCTCGAGAATATATTTACAATATGTTTAGAGATGTTAAGAACGAATTTGATCATAAATATGGTATTAGGTTTAACCCTGATTCAGATGGTCTTATGATAGGCAATTCGAATTTCGCGTTGGATGATGAAAATGTTCTAATAAATGATTTGAAATATAAAGGTACTCCTGGATTATACGAACTACTGTTTAAAAATATCCTGTCGGGTACAGTCATCAAGATCTAAAGTCGTACCTTGATATTGTAAAAGAACAAATGCTAATAGAAGATATTATTCTGAAACAGAACAAATTCAGGGTAATACTTCATATAAGTACAAAACATAATATCTACATTAAACATACTTCCCAAACACCCCGTAGACCTAGAACATTACCCTATAGAAAGCGTCTTGGAGACGGTATGACAATGGAAGTATCAAATAACGCTATAGATTATTTATATTGGAATGATCCCAATGAACTTGTTGATAGATTACGACTTTTAGTTTCATCTCAGACTGCTGGACACACAGGTCACGGCAACGAAATAAATTCGATCATTGAAGAATTGCGTGAGGCTAAAGTAATTAGATGATATGACAATTGACAAATTTGGAAGGCACTTACATAACCGTAAAATAGATATAACTGAACAGGAATATGAAAATAAAAGTGAAGGTTTTGAAAACTTGATTGAGTACAAGTTACAAATGCTACATTACACGGTAGTAGCAACGTTTTACTCTAATACATTTCTCGACGGTGACAAGACATTCTTTATTTTCAACATTAAACATAATTATGAATTTCCTTATGAGGAAGCAGTCATTGAGAATATTAAAGGATACCCGCAAGACATTGAAATTTTATAAACGAAAAAGTTATGTAATTGCACAGTTACAAGGATTTTTGCTTAAACGTATGGATGTAATCAGCTTTCGTGACAGCGGTGCTATCATAAACAATACCACAATGTTTCTTGATTTTATATTAAAAGTTCCTTTCAAAGCAAGTGGAGCCCACGACATTCAAACATAGAAGTATTTCATTAATTGTATTTAATAAATCCTGATTATAAAAAAAGTATTATGATAGTTGCTCAATCAAAAGTGAAAGAGGATATAGTAAATGAACTTCATAAACCAGCAAGAATAAATTTCAAGAGACGCAAAGTGATAGTAAAAGGTTTAAATGACCTTCTTCAGACCGATTTGATTGAAATGCTACCATATTCGCAAACAAACAAAGGATTTAAATACATTTTAGTAGTTATTGATTGTTTCTCCAAATACGTATGGGCTGTACCACTTAAAAGTAAAACGGGTATTGATGTTACTGCTGCAATGAAAACAATTTTAAATAAATTTAAAAATCCGCCAAGAAATTTGCAGTCTGATTTTGGTAAAGAATATTATAACAAACACTTTCAATCCTTAATGCAGACATATGGCATAAACCATTATAGTGTTTTTTCTACAAAGAAAGCATGCAATATAGAACGTGTAATTAGAACTTTAAAGGGAAAAATGTGGCGCTTGTTTAACCTGAACGGTTCTTACAATTGGATAAAAAAATTTAAGCGATATTGTGAAACAATACAACAATACAGTTCACAATACTATCGGAGTCAAACCTGTAAAAGTTGATAAATCAAATGAAAAAACTATTCTTAAATCATCACTTACCCACATCAAACTTGCAACCAAAATACCAAAATATTCAATAAAAGACAGTGTGAGGATTAGTAAACACAGGGAAGCATTTACGAAAGGTTACACGCCAAACTGGTCAAATGAAATTTTAAGATTAAAAAGGTAAACGTAACCAATCCTACAACATATATATTAGAAGATCAAGATGAGAAAGAAATCAAAGGTGCATTTTATGAAACGGAGTTGCAAAGGTTAAACATCCAGGAATTTACCTGGTAGAAAAGTACTAAGAAAGAGTGGAAATAAAGTATTTGTAAAATGGTTAGGCTTCTCTAACTTACACAATAGCTGGATCGATAAAAATAATGTTTGCTAGAAGTTGTTATAATAATAGTTAATAAGGCTAACATTGTAAAATTATATTAAAATAAATAATACAGACAAAATCTTTCTATTGTTTTTATTATTATTATAAAGGAATTTTGTAAGGCTAACATTGTAAAATTATATTAAAATAAATAATACAGACAAAATCTTTCTATTGTTTTTATTATTATCAAGCCATTCTTTTAATAAAAAGATATTTTGTTTTGCGCATTGCAAATTATTATTGCTGTGTCTACAACAATGGATGTTATATTTTAAACAATTGTTGATTTTAACTCCGATAGCTTAGGACAACCTAGTGCAAGCATATCAGTTACAAAGTTTTGCATTATATATGTTTCAATCAATTTCTTCTTTTCTAGACCCTTCACAAATACTTCTTCACCGGGTCGGATAATTTGCTTCAAATAAAGCGCTATATATGATGACACCATTCCAGCCGTTGAAGATTCATCCCAAGAAATACCATGAATATTCCTTGTCACCCAGTCGTTATGTTTTATATGATCTTGACTCAAACAACTTGACTGCATTGGCAGTTTAAAAATTTGATGCCAAACATCACCTTTCAACAAGTCCAAAACCGCAATTTCTTTACACACAAACTCGTTTTTCTTGTATTTAAATCCCTGAATATCAATTATATACATGTTTGTATGTAAATATATGCAGTAAACTTCGACTAATTAAATTAATATTAGGAGCAATCTCCTTATATAGCAGATTACCACCATCTGCGTACTTTGCCAACCCACATTTCAACCTATCACAAGAGTGAACTCATTTTGAATTAAAACCGGCCCATGTGTATTTGCAGCCTCTAAACATAAATCAGAATCCACTTTAATTAAAAAACACAATTGACTTGAATGCGATATTTTTTTTGCATCTGTCATACTGTCTCGCTAGAAAACCAAATTCAAAACATCTACACACATTTTCTCTGCACTTACATTTTTCAACATACGTATGTTACATTGAAAGTAATATAAAGACGATCCTAATTCAAAACGTGCCCACAAGTATTTTACATTTGAAAAGAATTCAGGTTTTCACATTTTACATTAAAAGTATATAACGCCGATCCTAATTCAAAACGGTGCACGTGTAACTTCTCGCTAGAAAACCGAATTCAAAACAGCTACACACATTCTTCTCTGCACTTACATTTTTTTCAACATACGTGTGTGTTTCATTGAAAGTAATATAAAGCCGGTCCTAATTCAAAACGTGACAGACGTATTTTTACATTGAAAGCATAGAAGAATTCATGTTTTCACAACTATTTTACATTCAAATGTTTTCACAACTATTTTACATTGAAATTATATAGGGCCGATCCTAATTCAAAACGTGACAGACGTATTTTACACATGGAAAATACGTCTGTCGCGTTTTGAATTAGGACCGGCCCTATTTACCTACTGATATGTACGACCAAAATAGGTAATAATATTTTGTCCAATTACTTAAACATAAAACTTTTTTTATTATAGAGAACCATGTCATAGCCGAAACCCTAAATGCTGAACTTCGGGAAAACAAATTTCTCTTTAGTTACACTAGGTTAATCGCATTCTCTATAGCATTGGATTTAACTTTAAGAAAGAAAACAAACGTCGTGCTTTAATTGAAAAACCATCGATCGCTAAAGCAAGATTGAAAGTTTTGAAAGCATACAAGCATAATATGAACTCACATATTAAACACGATGTCTCTATAGGAATATAGGTAATGGCGCAGATGTCTTCTTTCGTGATTTCTACTACACAGGGTCATAGGAATATTTTATCTGATGATTAAAAAAAATTATCAACTTAAAATTTAAACCGATGTTTCTAAAAATGTCTGTATGTGTATGTGTAAAGTAAAAAGGCAACACACCACAGAAGGTGTATTTGCGAAAACGCGACTTTATTTTTTATAATCAACAGGTCACTTTACGCACTGAAGTTGTAAATCACGCATAAAATTCTCAACCTTTGTGGGAATACTTACTTCAACAGATGTTTAACAAGGGGAGCAGAGTTAACTATTTATGCATAAATGATTTCTTATTAAAAACTTTAAACCTATGTTTATAAAAGTGTATATTTACGTACTTAAATTCAGATAGTTTACTCGCCATTCTAACTGCTTACAAAAGGTGTTCAAAATGCCTTCCATTTGGTTGAATACAAAAACGTGCTTTTCTACGCCAGTTTTGTAAAATAGTTTGATAAACATTAACATCATAGTTTCGTATTAGTTCCACTGCATCACAAAACGATGACGTAACTGCTGTTATTAATATTCGCATTAACGTCATACACTTTATTTTTTAAGACACTCTACAAAACAAGCAAACTAAACCCTCAACTTAATAACACTAATTTTATATAACCACAGAAGAATAGCTTACACGGCAATTCACAAAAACGCTATTTCAAATGAGAATCTAAAATATCCAAGCACTCCATTAATGCGCCCCGGTAAAGGTTGCGGTTTATGGGACACAAAATAAGGCTAATAGCACATGTTCTTATAAGCAGTACCAGTGAAACTAGCGTCGTAATAATAAATGAGGCAAGACATCAAAGTGATTTAGCTATTCTCAATGAATTTCTTTGTAGCAGCATAGATTATTATGGTGTACTTAAAATTAAAACGCCATTCAACTATTGCACAACTGGTTCAGCAACACTTTTTGCATTTGAACATTTAAAGCTTCTGATGAATTGCTTCTTTACTGTAACTAAAAGGAAACTATGATGCAAATAATTTAAACTCTTTTGCAAAACTGGCGTGGAAGAGCACAATTTGTATATTCAAGACATTTGGAACACCCTTTGTAAGCAGTCACAATTGGCGAGTAATTACCTGAATTTAAGTACGTAAGTGTGCACATTTTGAAGTCGTTATTTTTCAAAAATAATTTTTTATGCGTAAATATTAATCTACTTCCCTTTCATAAGCATCTATGAAGTTGTGAATCACTCTGTATATTACTAGTATAAGGTGCAAATAATCAAGGGCCAATTCGTCCTTTAATGCTTTTACAAACAAAACAGGGGTGCCTAATTTCGTTTGTTAGTTTAAAAAGCACTCATTCAGCGATATTTATTAGCAGTCTCCATTTTGTTCATCGTAGCTGTCACGAGCATCTGACGGTAAGTTAAAATTCATTATTTCATTGTTCACACTTGAAGAATATTCACGCATTTACAGAGTGCAAGACACTGGAAATTGGAAAATGTACAGTCGCTACAAATAAAAAAATTGCACCGCGTTTCCATTTATAATGAATGCGCGACCTAATTACGAAAAATGGATTCTGAGCTGTCTGTATAATCTGCAAAAAAATTATATAGTGATAAATTGTCCAAAAAAAACATTTGTATTGGTTTGTAAAACAATATTTCAGTATTTCTAATAAGAACACATCATTTTTTCTACTATTTACTTTCGTAAGTCAACATCAAAAGTATACATCATTTATTTCCTTTTATACTTTGAAACCTAGTTCTCTTCACTTCTGCTGCAATATTCTATATCACGTATTGCCGTAAAATGCATTTCTAAAACACAAAAATATCTTCTCGTACTGCATGGAATTACAGCTTCTATTTACCCTAAACTTCATAACGGTTCGTGAAAGCAAATAGTACTTGAAAGATTCTTAAAGTTCGATGCCGCAAAGATATGTCATTTTCCTTTACTTCAAGCATAGGGAATAAAGCTTTTCCGACCCTACATTCGACTTTACGTTAAAGAATTACATCATTTTGTAGAGATTTGGCTGTCGAAATCGCTAGAGGCAATTTGAAACAGCAAAATTTGAAAAGGAAGAAGACTTTAAGGTAATGTAAGCCCGATAACGATGACATAAATATATTCGCTTTCGTTGGTATAATATTTCCAATGCGGACGTTGAACTAAAGTTTTTAACAGTATTGACATCTTTACTATACAATTACAATTATACTAAATAAATTTGTATGGATTCTTAAAAGGAAATAATGGAATATAATTACAGGCGGCTCCTTATAAAATTAGGTAAAGCACAAATGTTAAATTTATAAAAACATTTAGCCAACACATAAAACTCAAGTGAAAATTCCATTCGACGGTTTTTCTTTATTGTATATAAGTCAACCGGTTAGTTGATAAATTCTCAATAAAATTAATAAACACTTTTATACACTATATGACCGTGCACTTAGTTTTTCTTCTGACATCCAATTTCTTAAAATTGTTTTTATCCTTTTCATTGTTTCTTCCGTTCATAGGACACACTTAAAAATAGCGTAATTAGTAAGTTTTATATTTAGTTCATTTTTGGTATCGCACAGCAACGCAGGTAACATTACGTAACATTACGCTGCACTACGAATACAAAAATACTTTTTACAACATGCCTAGCACAAACTGCAATTCACAAAACTCAAAACACTCGAACGAACGTATGCAAATTATGTTAAAGAAGTTTAGTAGTTTTGAAAGCTGATTAGGCGCAACCGTCAGCAATGCTTCAACGGGTCATGCCGTACAATGCTGTTGATGAAACCTAAAAACACCAGCGTACGAGATACGAACGTAGCAATATTTTAATTACTCCAAGGAATAATTGAAAACTTCTATACGGATGATCAGCAGCAATTCACTGCAAGCAAATATAGCAGTGGGCAGCAGAGATAGCTATATTAAGTAAAGTACTTCTTGATATAATGTGAATATATCAATCGGAATTAGATTTAGTGCTTTTCAGTGTTGGCATAATCTAAAGCACTTCGATGGGAACCATACTGTTTACTTTAATTTAGGAGTTGTAATTGTTCCATTGCTCCACAGCAGGAGCTGCCACTGACTGTAATTAGTAATCGGTTCTGGCTGCTTTTGTTCACCAATCGGTAATCGAATACAACTCAATAGAAATTTGTAATCATTTTAGAAATTACCTAGAGAAGTAATTAATATGTCCTCATGATTACTTCCACTAATCTTGATTACCTTGGTAGCTAAAATTACATTAAACAATAATGATTATCAACTCTCATCTCTGAGACACCAATTGCAAATCAGGCAGTACAGAATATTCCGGTACAAAGGAGAACTGGAAAGATGCAACGATATTGTTGAAAAATTTTACTATACACGAAAACAGTCTTTACCGGTGAGACTTGAGGTGGATGCAGAACACATTTTTGATGGTATATTTGTAGTAAATAAAATAATAATAAACTATACCACTCTTTACAAATATCTCATATTTAAAGTAACGATTGTTTGAGTGTATGTACAAATATGTATTCAAATATATGTTTTTTAGGTATAAAAGTAATAGCTTAGGATAAACAAACACCGCTTAAAATATTAAAATATAAAATGCAGCACAGCACGATTACAAAAATTTCGGTATAAACAATTGCAGAATACGTATATTTGTAGTTCTAATTAATAATATTTTTATATAGTTTATCAGATATTAATCAGTATCAAACTATCACCATCGTCATTAGGTTTTCAGTCCTTGAATTGATGGCATACATACCTCCATTATTTCCTATTCTGAGCTAACATATTTCTCTGAAATTCCCACCACCTACATTTTTCACTATCTGTATGCAATAGTCTATTCTATGTATACCTCTACTTCTCCTTTACCTTACTCTGCTTCTAATAAATCCCGCACTATATCCTCTATGTCTTAGAACGTGTCCTATAATCCTATTTCTCTTATTTATGACTGTTTTCCACATATTTCTCTCTTCGTCTAACATTTATGGTACCTCTTTGTTCTTAACTTGGTCTGTACATGATATCTTCACCATACCTCTGTAGGACTTCATCTCAAAAGCTTCAATCTTTTTCCTGTGCGCTTCTGTTACTGATCACGTTACATAGCCGTACAATGGTGTATGACGCACATATGCTTTGAGCAGTGTTCCTTGTTTCCATATTTGTTGTCTTCGAACAGTAGTTGCTTTTCTTGTTTTATATCTTTTGCACTTTTCCCATCTTGCATTATTTGGCCTCCTAGGTAGCAGAAATACTTAATCTCTTGTAAATTCTGGTTTGCTATAACTATTCTACTTTTTGACTTACTTTCCGCTTCTTTACATACTAGTACTTTAGTTCTATTTTTGTTGATTTTCATACCCTATCTCTCGATTAGTACTATTTCTATTTCATCAAGAGCTGCCTCTAACTCTGCTCAGCTAGATAAATACCGCTATATTGTCTGCGGGATCTGGGCAAAATAATCGTTTGTCTCTGCATAGTAATTCCAAATCGCTTTCTGGATTTGACAGTATGCATTGCCTCTTCGATATTCGGGGATAGTCCACATCTCTGTCTCACCCCCTCCTAATTTTTACTGCCTAATTCTATCACCGCCGTATGCTCTTTGTATAAGCTATGTACTATCCGTCTATCCTTATAACTCATTCCTATCCTTTTAGTATTTCGAACATTTTCTTGCTATTTTACATTGTCGATGCTTATTGCAGACCTCCAAAGCCCATACGCATGCTTTCTCCTTTTTCTATTGTTTTCTCTATTATACCCTTAAAGCTGAAATGGCCTCCCGCGTTCCTCGATCTCTTTTAAACCCAAATTGATTTTCTCCTAGTATTTCTTCAGCTCGTTTTCCATCAGTCTTTGTCCAATTCCAGTTAATATCTTTGACATGTATGCTGTTCAACTTATTGTACAAAAATTTTCACATCTCTCCGCACCTCTTTTTTATAGTATTCTGACTAGGGTGATACGTTTGAAATTTTTGGGTATTTCGCCCCTCATGCATATAGCTTTCAAGTTGGAAGAGACGTTCTGTTACTGCTTGTCCAGCAGCTTTTAGAGTTTCTGCTTGCAACTTATCTGTACCCGGCGCCGTACCATTTTTCAAACACTTTAATGCTAATTTAAACTCATCTCTAAGTATCGGCTATCCCAAGTGATACTTATATTTTTGCTATATGGCTTTGTATTCCTAAAATTCATTCTAACTAATTTGTATGCTTCGTCCGTCTTTCCTATTTCCATCTTAGCTTGCACCTCTTTGCATTTTTCCTCAATCCATTGTTCTTTAGATTTCCTGCATTAGCGAATAATTTCCCATTTTGTACATTTGTATATCGGCTTCCCTGTTTTGTCAGTTCTGTTTCTACATTTTCGCCTATCTTCTATTAAATTCAGAATATCCTTTGTCACCCACGGTGTTTCGTTTTCGTTTTGTTTACACTTTAGATTAGAATATGTCTGACCACTATGTCTATGCTGGACAAGGTTATTCCATTGGCTTTTACTTCCGTAATATCAGAAATTTTCCCTATGTCTCCCAACAATTCGTTCGGCCTTTTTCCGTTACTTTTTTTAATTTTTGAGTTTAAGCGATGCTTCATTAACTACTATGTTGTGGTCAGTGTCTATATTTGTTTCTGGGTAGTTTATATAGTCCTTTATTAGATTTATATACCGTAGTATAACAAGAAAGTAATCCATTAGAAATCTCTCTGTGTCTCCTGACATCTCCACGTGCATCGTCTTCTAGAATGATGTAATAATGTATTTGTGATTGATAAATTGCTAGTGTTGCAAAATTCGACCTGCCTATTTCCCGTGTCGTTTCTCGTGTCTAACCAAAATAAATCTACTACTGATTCTTCCATAGTCTCACCTACCACTGCATTAAAATCTTCCCTAATTATTAAATCTTGATGCCCTTTTCCGAATCTAAGTATGCCCTAGATATCTTCATAGATCGCTGATCGCTTCCTCTTCATCACTGTAAAGTGACATGGGCGTGTAAACTACTATTACAACTGTATTTACCGGTGTATATTTTAATATAACCACGAGCACTCTTTTGTTCTTTCGCAAGTAGTTTTCTCCACACTGTCCTACCTTTTTCCGCATAACTATTTCCACACTCGCATTTCCTTTCTCCAATTCTGTATGAATAACCGTAAAGTCTCTGCTCAAAAAATTCTCCGCCTCAGACCACCGAACCTTGCTAATTCCTACTATGTCAAATGCTAATCTATCCATTTCTATTTTCAAATTCTCTAGCTGACCTACTTGCTTCATGCTTCCAACATCATCCTGCCTCGCAAAAGTTTCCCGTTCTTCTTTTAAATTCATCTATCACATCCTCCAAAGTAGTTGTCTCCCGGAGATCCGAATGGGGAACTATAACTCCAGGATCTTTCACCCCAGAGGATGTCATCATTCTAAAGACCGCTTTTGGTACACTGTGTGCGTTGGAGGTAATGTGGTGGTTTCCTGTTGCCTTTCACATCGCAGTAGTGTGTCTTAGAATGACATACACCCCTATAGTCGTTGCCACTCTAAGCACCGAAAAAACTGCTGTCCACTTTCGGGAACCTGTCTTGGTCTGGTTCCCCACTAAAGACCCTACTAATATGGCTAACCATATAGTTCGACCCTTTAGCCACTGAAACATGCAAACCACTCTGCCCGTTCTAGTATTCTAGAACTTCTTCAAGGTGCAGGTCCATTTAGAACGGCTCCAATATTTTATAATGATCTTAAATAAGTACTAATACATTCTCTTAGTTTGGATTAAAACGTGATAAAATTTCGATAATGATTTCCACGCATGTTGCCACTATTTTTGACCACGTGTCAATTCTCTTGTAATGTTGACTATGTATTATTATAAGAAGAATACTTAGAAAAACTCATAGCGAAGTAAGCAATTACAGAGTTAAAAGCAACCTGCTGAAATAATGACATTTTTGTTATACAGAGTATCTCACATAGGAAGAGATAACATTGCTATATCAGTTAAATAGAAAAAAGTTGCCTACTTTGGAGTATATTAAAATGGTTTTAAAAAATTGACGTTATCTGATATTGTTCTCAAGTTATACAGGTAAAACCAAAAATGTCGTTTTTCGTTTGTGTGGCCTATCAGTTCTATTTCAATATCAAAAAATAAAAAAGTAAAGGACTTTTGATACAAAAATTTGAATAACATCGTGTCATCAAATTTTCACAGTGACGTTTCGTACCTTCGGGAGCCCAGTCTAATTAATTTTTTAAATACAGAGCTATGTTTTTATTATAATAATCGATAAAGCATTTACGTGCATAACTTGAGAATGGCTCATGCCATTATCTCATGATGATGTAAATTTTTTTAAATCGTTTTAATGTAGTCTAATCAACTGACTGTGTCTCGTACCATTTCTGATATAGCAATGTTATCTATGTTAGCCCATCGTATATGAAACACTGTATATCGAACAACAATTGCTTTAAAACAAGCTAATTTAATATACAATCAACTACAATTGCTTATGCATTTGATCAAAACCGTGTTTGCGTTTCTTCTAAGAAAAAAATATTATATTTTGACAAAAATACCATTTTTATGTTCTGCGAAGTGATTTAATCTTAATAGAAGCCTGAAAGAGGACAAATGTTAAGTGTTATAAATGGTACTGGCACATAAAACTCAGAAAAAAGATGAATTTTAAACAATTCAATCCTTTAAGTTAATATGGTGTAACAAATCTGTTACAGAAAACAAAGAAAGTTTAATTCTTTATAAAAGCAAGAAATTTTAATGTTATACCTTCACTGATTGAGTTGGATTTAAGAACTGAACGGTCAAAAACTTAAAAACTTTAATATATTTTCCACAGAAGTAAAGTGATAGTCTGTAGTATTCAAAATGTCCAATACATCTGCATCAAAACCTTTATCATTTTCAACATATGTACGTAAAACTTTTAGATATGTCATGTTATCAATAAGGTAAACAGAAATGTGAATACATTATTTTTGATCTAAAGGTCCAAAATGTGTTAGTAGAGAGTCTTCTTCTCTCAATAAAGCTTTCAGCAGCATAATATAAATGTCTGTAAATAATGCACTCTGTTCGTTCCAAAGATAGACTATATTTATAAGAATCAAGAACATTTTCAAGATCTGGTTGAGTTGTAAATCAAACTTACACTTTTTACAATAAATCGTGTTCGCCGTAATTTTAAAATATTGTTACTTTATTATTTTTTAACTTGTTAACCATTTTAACTGAGAATCTGATATATAACGATTGTAAAAAAATATACTCTGAGAGTATACAAATACCACAATTTTAACTTAATTCTAGTAAATAACGCGATAAATAACTAGCCTGAAGTATACACAAAATAGGTTTACTACTTGAGAAATGAAACATAAGATTGCCTTCCGAACCGACAATAATCTAAAAACCAAACCAAACCCATACGTGGATAAACACACTCGCCCAAATGTAGCATTCGTATACAAAATCCATAACGGACAGATAGCCGGAAAGTTAGTAGAATTATCTTCTCCTTTACTGCAATCACTGTCGTGCAAGATCGGTACAAAGACTCTTAGTTCCTGTAGACATAGCAAGTCAGACTCGAATTAAGTAACAAACTCAATAAAAGAAACGTCCATCGATAACACATATAAGATTAGGAGCATAAAGCTGAACTTATTGGGAAATTCTGATATACAACAAAAAGCTTGAAAATCATTTAGTTAACGCGTAAAAAAATATAACAGTCGGACACGAATGGCAAAATCTACAAACATTCGCATCTAAGTAGTTTCAACAACAGAACAGTTAGACGAACCAGCAACAACACCTATAAATAACATGCATATTTACTAGTTATTCTCTCCAACTCGGCACACGTTAAAGAACTGCCCTTCACTACGCGTAAGAGGAATGAATATCCTTTATTAGATACCAAGCCTATACCCGGTTTTTAGTTTTAGAAACAGTAGTCAGTATTTTGGAGATATCACAGAACAAAAACAAAGTGCGGATAGCGAACAATTTGTTACGAGGAAAATGAGCGTTACCTCATAAATTTTGATTTGTCCTGAAAGGATGGAGTCCCCGTAACTATTTCAGGATACTTTAGCTAAATACAAAAATGCGGGAGTGGGTTCCTATGGAAGAAATTATAAAAGAAAATAAAATAATGCGAAATAAAAAATAATAAACAAAAAAGGTAAACAAATAAAATGACCGAAATACGATAACTACGGTACATTAATGACTTGGCGCTGAAAGAATTGCCATATAGTCATAAATAGATGGCGACAAACCGTCTGTCACAACAATCCCTTCGTAAATTATCTCTACACGAAAGACTGTCATTCCGCATAGCTCTTCTTTTCTCGATTTCCTAAATTCGATCAATTATACGTTGCCTTTCTTTAAGATGTCGTATAATAAAATACTCAAACTAAATAAAATTGAAACAAATTAAATGCCTTCCAAATACGATTCCAACGCTGGAGTAACTGGATACCTGTTTAGAAATTAGAATGTTTACCTAGTTCCTAAATAAATTCAAATAAAATTCAACCTAAACTTAAACTCTATTGACCAAATAGTTGCGATATAAATACAAATATAAAAACACCATTTCTCAAACTTAATCTGGCCAGGTATTGCTAAAAGAAATCCTAAAAAGACATTAAATCTAATCCATCAATAAGCCTAGCACCCCGATTTTTCCTGTATCCTATATTGAATTACATGGCATTATAAATCTCATTGAGTGAAAATGCCTTTAATCCCAAACATAACCATCAGTTATATACCAACTTTTCTTTCTATTCTTTTATTCTCCTTCGCGATTACATTTAAAAATTACATATATATAATTATAAAGCATAGACGTAAGAGCTCATAATTACTGACTGCTATCATTCCAATTCTTTAAATTTGAAGGGTGCGCGAGTTTTTGTATACCTTTGCTTGCGGATTTGGCGAGGACGTTAACCGTGCGTAAGATTTTACAAATTCGTGTATGAGCCGTAATAAAGGCCTCCTTGCGACTATATTTAAAATAAGTGAATTGTGTCGAGTTACGGGAGGTGTTAGTTAGAAAGAAGGAAATTCAAATGCCGAAAGTCTCTGGACACGTTAAATATTCGCCATCGGAGAAATTCATGCTGCATCTTGAATCTGGTTTCATACAACTTTTCAACATCCCCCCCGCTCGTATTACTACATTTTAGCTTTTAAATTAACTTCTCTGATTTTAACCTTTTGAACTCTTTCAACTGTGGCCAGCATCCGATAGTACAATATCAAGTTAATTTATGATTAATAACGAGGTCATTATTCCGATAATTACATAAGTCACGTACTTGTACTCCTTGAATGTCTGGCCATGTCTCAGATATGATTCGGCATTTCTCACATATTAATGTATTTCATTAGTGTATATTCTGTGGTTTTTGCTTATTGCATGACGTCCTGCATTCACTACATATTTATTACATTGTATGATTTGTGAAATCCTTTATTTCAGCGGTTTTTATTATAGCGACATTTATCCTATTTAATGACTAATGCGTTATCTTAGTAGTTAATTAAATTGTACCAGTTTATTTGAAGAAAAAGAACACTTATTTATGAAATCAGAATTATATAAGGTGCATCAATATTAATTTGTCCGTTTCATAATTCTTTTATTTAAAATTAGCGTGAATCTGAGTAATAAACATTTAGAAATTGACATTTTTTTATATCAAAACAAGTTCTGAAGAATTGCAGGTTTCAATTACATAACGTGGCGTTTGTAAAATACAAAGCACACGTTTTTAAACGTATCTTGATTCATTAAAGCCACGTAAGATCTATATAATCAAAAATATTGAGAATTTAAAAATGCGATTAGCAGCAATTCGCTCTAGTGGAAGAACTTCAGAAGTTGTGAAAGCTAGAATGTAAAGAGATGGCTGAGAGGTCTAACCGCTTCACAGTTTAATAATTCAATGATAAATATGTTGTAAACAATTCAATATACACATTACCAAAAAAAAATAGTTATTTCATTTGTAACACAAAAACATAATTAAAGGCCAATGTGAAATATCCACACAAGTGCATTCCAGTTATGGCAAAAATGCGTTTTTAATTGCAGTGACATATCAACAGGTTCCGTTGGGTTCCGCCAATGCAGTCTTCAAAAATTGTTTGTCTGTTAAAGTACCTTACACAAACGACTAAAAGCAAAGAAGAACAGTTTTTGTGCCATTTTTGCAGCTTCCGCTAATTATTTCCACAAACTCGAACACTGTGTATTTGTGCACCTACAATGATATTTATCTCTTGAAAACTAGGAAATTGCTTAGTGGCCACAGCCCCCACCCGCAATTTTTCCATATTATTCTATAGTAAAGCGCACAATCATTCGTTCATTGTGCAAACTTGTGTACCTACGGTGCATGTAAGATTGTCTCTAAAGAATAGGAAATCGTTTTCAAGTGGGGGTGGAGGTTTCTGTAACCATGGGTTACTTAATTTCTTTAAAATGTTTGTAGGAAAAAATACACAAACGTTTATGTACCGTATACATTGCATTTACTATGCAAAAACGATTGATGTAAAAAAAGTTTACATTCGTATTGCGGGAGACCAGACGATTAACACAATTACGGTTTAATTATCATTTTGCATCATTTTGTGTAAACATTGTGTACATAACAAATATGTAGTCCAATATTTCAACATATTAAAGCGATATCAGCATTACCCGCTGAGTTTATACCCTAAAATTGGATAATCCAAAGCCTGTTCCAATTCGAATCTGAAATCACAATGAAATCCCACTAGTGTAATCAATTTAATCTAATCGATTTTGGTCTATGTATTTGATTACAATCACGAAATAATGTTCCTGAATACGTGTTTTTGAATAAACTAAATATGTACACGCATGTAACAGTTGTGCAATGAAACTGCGGATCGACACTTTGTTAAATTCATTTGCATGCGTTTTGACATATATTTCAGCTATTTTTTGTAGTTAATACAGCGCATTCTTATAAACTTACATAAGAACGTTACATTAAAGTTTAATTAGAGAACTCGGTTGCTGTCTGAGCAAACAAAGTTTCGACCAAAAGCTTTGGTGAGTGACGAGAGTAAGTAAAAGATTGTGGGTGTGATAGGCGAGCTGACCCAGTTATTCACTACTCATATTGTTACAAAATTAAACCATTTTCTAGTAAATTCGTTTATTATCTTAACAATCGAATTCATACGCAGTCTAAACTTTCTAAATGCGACGACAATAAAAAAAATCGTCCGCAATGGAAAACTGTTTAGCTTAATAAGTTTTGGAATAAAAAATAAAATCTGTTGACTGACTTAAATATTAGTGGCATTAGAAAACTGATTTCGTCAAGTGATGGAAATTACGTTTTTCATAATGTTTGTGTATGTAGGCGGTCAAACAAATTGGTTCTAAATAAATAAGGTTAGTTTGTTTACAGAGATTGAAACTAGTCCTTGGGACGAACAATGTGTTTCGATGTTTGGAGCTTAGCAAAGCAGAGTCTAGTCGAATGCTACAAGTGAGGATCGTTTGCACAAAGAAAAATTTCAACAAAGCTTGTTTATGATGGAGTACAAATTAACCCTGGGGAGCTCGCCTTTATAAAAATTACCGCAGCACTCACATGCGAGCGCTACGCTCATAGTTGTATTTTGATGTAGATTATACAGAAAATTGAGCTTGGCCGCAATGTATTTAGAAACAATTTTACTGCTGAGTGACAGAAGAAAACACGTGACTACAGTTTTACATTTTTACTAAAATCTGAATATTGTATGGGATTAAAATCTGACGTAATACCTTAGCATATGTAAACAGTATACTAAACTATTAAAACAATTTTACTATAAAAAATACACTGATTATGTATAGCACTACAATAAGTATGTACGGTTGTGCACTGCTATCGTGTTGATTTGTAGCACATGACACGCGGAAGTAATGAAGATGTTCTGTGCAAACTATGTTTTACACGCGTGGCATTGTCTCATTGTCTTCAAGTTTTTCCTCCTAGGGCAAAAGTCACCTAATTTCCTTATATGTTGTTGTTGAACATGCTCATTATGTTTTTGACCCTGTTCCTGATTTATTTGATTATTTGATTACGTATGCACAGTTGTAAGTAATGATCGCGAAGTCGAATGGGAATGAATTAAATTTTTTCCTAAATTATCCAAGAATATCCTACATGGTTGTTTTGTTGCAGTAATATAGGTGTTATTATTTGACAGTTTATAACTCCACATCTAAAATAGTAAAAAAAAGTTTTAAAGATCATCTACAGTAAAATCTTGAACCTGTATATGTATGTTGACTTCATATCCACGACAGCAACGCCGCATTTAGAAAGATTGTAAAATGTTATTATTTCAGGTTTACTGAATTTGCCTGTAGCTGGATCTATTTTATCTAACGTATGAAATGTTGATAATGCTAATGCATTTTTACTTTTTTTTTAGGTTTGTACCAGACTAAACTTTGTTCATTATGAAAATCAATTACGCTGCTAAACAGTGGACCTTGTTTAGTGTTTATAAAAACAAGTGGTATTTCTTTCTTTTTTTTGGATTACATACAATTATTGTTCTTTTTTGAGGCATTTCTTCTGCTAATGGTGCCGAGGTAAAGTAACGGTTCATAGAAACGTTTCCTCCTGAATTACAAATTGGTTCACATAAGTATTAGGTATGAGGTTGTTTTCCTGCATAAACTTCTAAGTTGCTTGTATAAAACATTCCTGAATCAACTAGCGCATATATTTTTAATCCAGACTTAGCAGGCAATGTACTCCCAAAATTTGCAATGTCCTCTGAAGCTTTCTAACATTTCAATCCTTTACATTTCTCTACAAATTCTGTAAAAACTTGACGACTGGTGTCCAATTATCAACCTTTCACATAACTCGTAATTGCTCCAAAGTTCTTTTGTATTTAAATAATTGGATTTTCCAACCTCCGCCAAATACAAAAGACCTAATATCGCCATACATTTCTGACCAATCAATTGCTTTACAATCTGTTTTGTGTCAATAATTTGGACCAGTATATCAAGATATATATATATATATATATATATATATATATACTGCTACGATATCGCCGCTTGTCAGATGTATAACGATCAATTGCCTGCTGATCGCCACCTCTCTGTGTCTCTTAAATAATTTTATAATTAACACATTCAAATTTATGCCCCGACTAGCTCAGTGATACCCCGCACAGAGTGAACGACAATATGATAACAGAGAATTTTTACCCACTCCCCTCTAACATTCCATATACCTGAATAATACAAGGGAAACTCACTAAATTCGTATAATAAGCGAAGAAAATTTATAATTTTCAACTCTACGTCCTTTTTAGTATCATTTACTATTTACATAACTTTTAAATCATAATAAATACAAACACTCCTTTTTATAGCAATTAAAGTCAGCACAAAAAATTGTATTTCACTGTGAATGGTTTCGTTGAACGTTCAAAGAACTATTCCCCCTTTTAAACGTACTTTTATGTACCAACCACATTTTTGTTGACCTTTCACACCAAATATCTAAATTACATGCAATTTTTAAGTTCATCAAATATTTAAAATAATAAACGTAACGTACTATGAATTGAAAAGATAATTCTGACCTGATACTACTCCTGCTGCTTCTTATTAGAGCTTTCTGATCCAAGTCGGTTAAATGTTTTGTGGTTTCGAGTCGTTGACATGACACTTGACGTGTATTCCTGTACCTCGAACTATTTTCCAGGAACTTGTAGCCGTTTGTCCAATGATTTGAAGAACTAACCCTGTACTTCAAGCATCATACCCATTTATTTGTTTTATCCCAGTATTTTAGTGTTTTAGCGTCGTAATTTAGTCTTATTTGTTTAATTATTTAGTTGGTTGTTTTAGTTTAACGCTCAGCATTTAGTTGATTACTCAGTGTCCGTACTTAGGGTCAATTTTAATTTCCCATACTTAAGAGTCGATTTATAGTTGTGTCCTTACTTAGAGCCGTTTTATACCAACGGCAGATTTTTATAAACACGTATTTCAATCGCGCACTTTTACTGTTTTTCACTTGGAATTTTTAATTAATATGACCTTCACTTTCAATTTAACTTCACTAAATTGCAATTTACGTAAAACTTTTATTTTGACTATTGCAGTCCGTGCGTCAATTAAGGAATGATCCCTGTTATCGGCTACGGTCGGTTTTATAGACAAATTCGTTCCACATGCTCGTATTGGTTGACTGCTCGCTATCTTGTTATTAGACCATGGCATAGGCGTTGTAATTACGTGCTATCTTCAGCCTGTTGGGTTTTATTCCGTATTCCATATTTTATACGCTCAAATTTGCACGTACATCAAAGCTTTGTATTATGGAATTTGGTATTTTTGTACCTTTCAACTGCACGTAGTCTTAATTTTAGTGTCCATACTTTGTTTACATATGCTGGGTTTTATTAAATGCAGTAATCCCTATATTTCAAACGGCACTTATGCTTCGCCTCAATTATTTATACTTTATGAAATATGTCCGCTTTTAAATGTTTGCCTATACAAACTGGTATGAATTATATGCGTTTTATTGACTTAGATTTCTTACGCAAATGCATCTCGGTTGAAAGAAATTCATTTTACGTTTATTTTATTTTAAATATGCCGAATTTGTATTTATTTTGAGCTTAGGAATGTTTTTAATGTTTTAAAATGGATTGTGTTACGTCCACAATTATTTTTTTTAATGAATGTGATTCCTTGAATTAACTGTAGCTGGTTAGTGATTTTATACAGGGTGATTTGTATCTGCTTTTGTATAATGAACGAATTATTTACTTTTTATGACTTTTATGTTGGGTTTTCTTGATTTTTATAATGGCTATATGAAATACTCCTCCCTTGTGACCTTATATACCCTTCAATAACCCTATTATCATAGCATTTTCCCCTCAAATTAAAATATAAAATTCTGAGTCAATGTCATTTTGGCGCCCAACGTGTCTATAAATTATTATCGCCCCGTGAACGCGATATACGTGACACAACAGCAGTTGGTAGCTCTAATCTTTATACAGATTTTAGCGCGCCCATCTGTCAATGACGTCACTCAATATGCAAATTTAAACGCGCAATTACGGAGTATATATCAAATTCGCAAACAGTTCGTAAAGGTTAAATACTCACAAGAATAAGTCCCGCTTCCTTCATGGTTGCTAGAACCCCCTTCCGGGTTATTTAAAGATGGTCACTGCTCCGGTTAGCTGCTAGCGAGGCATGGACTCCGGTTCGTTCTAGGGTCGTGGACTGCTCCCAGGTCGTTTCAAATTATCTCCTACCTATGTAGAGAAATGGCAGGAACAGGTTTATAAGGACGACAAACAAAGATAAGCAAAGGCAAGGATCTACATAAATAAAAGATAAAGATACGTTACCGAAAACCCAACCACTCTTCTCGAAATTCAAAGGCAAAAAGCCACGTTATAGCGTCTCCCGGAAACTTCCCCACTTTTTTCTTCGCCACTCGCGTCGGCGCAAAATTCGTCCAACCCACTTCTGACGTGACGGAAATACGCGCACCGAGTCTTTGAAATTTATGGCGCGAAAACTCCCGCATTTTAAAATTAAACTAAAAAGTCTAGTGCCAAATTTGGCACGTAACAAAATTCCACATTGATCCTAAAAGTTTTGTATTTTTATTTCCCTATTTACACTTATCCTATCTACTTGTTTGTACAATACCTAACTAATTTTATACAATTACTCCCCTGTCTTAATCCCCTAGCTATTCCTACCTAAATTATTTATATAACACCTAATTAATTCTATACAATTATTTCCCAGCTATCTATATTTATCCTATCTAAATCCTAACTAATTTTATGCGACTATTCTCTCTTTTTACTCCCCTTAGTTATTCGTACCTATCTAGTTAAATTATTTATACAACACCCAATCAATTTTATGCAACTATGTCTCTTATTTTAATTCCTAGTTATCTATATTTATCCTATCTAAATTATTTATGTAACACCTAACTAATTTTTTATAATTACGTCCCTTATTTTAAATCCCAGCTATCTATATTTATCTCACCTAAGTTATTTATATAACACCCAATCAATTTTATACAACTATGTCTCGTATTTTAATTCCTAGACTACCTATTTTATCCTATAATGCCTAACTAATTTTATATAATTACTCCCCTATTTTAATTCCCTTGGCTATTCCTATACCTATATTATTTATGTAACACCTAACTAATTTGTTTTTGTAACTATTCCCCTATTTTAATTCCCCTGGCTATTCATATATCTATCTCATCTAAATTATTTATATAACACCTAACTAATTTTTTATGTAACTATTCTTCTTATTTTAATCCCCTTAGCTTATATTAGTATATCAAATTTATATTAAATTTTACCCCGGATCGAACGGGATGCAAATTTCTTCATACAGTCCTCAAATATTCCTGCATAACCTTAACTAATGCAGCTGTGCTTGAAGACAAACCAAAAAGGACCACTTTACATTGGTATATATGCCCTTCTACAGAAAAACCCATATATCTCCTCGATTCTCTTAATAGTGGAATTAGCCAAAATGAATTTTTAGATCTATCTTATTAAAAATTTTCTTATTACCTAACATTGCCAAGATACTATCCATGGTTAGTGGACAATTATATTGTGGTTTAGTTAGCTGATTTATTTTTCTAGCATCCAAACATAATCTGATACTATCATCACTTTTTTTGACAACTACTAATGGATCAACAAAATGTATACTCGATTCCTCAATGATGCGGTCTTTTAACATTTAATCAATTTCTTCCTTTATTCTATCCCTGTACGCCGCTAGAATAGGATACAATTTTGCATTAAACGGTTCCATTTTCAATCCAGATACAATCATAAATTCATTTTCAAATTTTACACTTCCTAGTTCACATTTCAGAATCACCATGCTGTTTATACTCACAAACTTTTTACTGTATGGCGCTATCAAGTTACCCTTTTTCATGAATATCATTTTATCCATTAATTTTTCATTTTTAACAAAATTTTCGGAACCGAGCGATGCCTCTGCTCCCGTATCAATGAGTACATTAATCACATTATTTTCGCCATTCAAATTAATTACAGGTAATAATATTTTGTTTACATTTAAATTATTTTCCACTTCAAATATAATAAATTCACGGTGATGTTCATATTGGTTTATTCTCATGGGCTGACTTGGTTTGTCTTTTCTTAAAAATTTTAATTCGACGTAGATGGGTCCGCTTGATTCGTAATTTTGGGATATGTGCGGTTAGTTCCCCTGAGGCGTCGCCGTGGATCATTGTAGTAAGCGTAAGACTACGGATTCCAAGGTCCTGGGTTCAAATCCCGACACGGCCGACTGCTTGAAAAATGGCAGGTGAGCATTTTTCACAAAAATTACGCCCTCGTTCGAATGAGAGGTTAAATGGAGGTCCCGTGTGTGAGTGTTGTCACGCACGTTAAAGATCCCTACCTTGCCTGCAACGGCAAAGGTTCGGCAAAATTCTAAATTTCCAGGCAACAAAAAACTCGCCTCCCAGCCAATGTAGTACCTTCTGGTGGAGCATTGGAAATAAAAATGCACGGTTAGTTCCCCTGGGGTCTGGCACTTGTTCCACCGTTTCTTGGTTATTTGTATGCTGGCTTTCATTGTATCCTTGACGCGGATTATTTTGGTCTGTGGTCTTATTATTGTTGATTCTCTCCGTCTCTCCCCCCAGTGTGTTGTTTGCATTCCAATTATATCTAAAACCGTTGCCATTGTTATTACCCTGACTAAATTTCCCCCATAGTTGTTATTGCTACCGCGATAGTTAAATCGTTATGTTCCTACATTTCTCTGGGTCCTGACAAAATTTACTGGTAGATTTCTTGTCCTATTGTTCGTCCGACGGTTCGGCCCCATTTCATCATACCGTTGCAGATATTCTAAAAATACATCCCGGTCCATGATATTTTGAAGTGCTATGTACTGCCTCACTTCTGCCTCAAAATGCCCTGCTAAATATTTTATGATTTGTTTCTCCTCTAGTGGAGGATCTGGTTGTTGCGCGATACTAAACTTCTTCATCGCATATAACTCCCGGGTTACTCCTAAATCCTGGTTGCAGTTTCTTAAAAAATGATTTTAGCGGAATCTTATTTGTTCAAAAAAATATTCGTAATTCCAATTGTAAAAACTTTGGTTTTTACTTCACCTTTTTAATATTTACTTCTTAGTTTATTTAATTGCAAATTGTTTCCTAAAACAACATTCAACCAACGGGCGGTTAGTTTTCCAGATTCACAATTCACTACTGTATTACAAAAGTAGTAAAATTAAAGCAATGCAATAGTTAAGTTGAAAATTGGTATAAGGTAGAAAGAAGTCTTATCGAATTTAACATATCTTTTTTATTGACAAATTCAAATATAAAACAAGTTGAAAATGCAAGACATTGTCGCAACGAACTTCCAAATGTAGACTTACTTTAAAACAAATTAAAGAAATTAAAATTATTATGTTGTAATAATTATAAGTATTCAGATAAAAACAAAAATTTATAAACAACAAAAGATACATTTTAATATATTTTATTTTATTGAATAAATATTTTAAAAGCTATATATTAGTTCTCATCAATAAGATAAGAAATTTTTTTTTTATATGAATCTAATTATTTTCGGTAATCAAAATTTAAGTTTAAACAATGTCTATAATATTGGAATAATTGGCTTGAAATGCCATAAATTGTTCAAATATGTGTCGCATATTGATTTTAAACTTATTTAAAATTTTAATTTCCCTGTGGATTTTCCCGGGGGCTCGGCGTCCCCGTGGCCCGATTTTAACTGACATCAAAACTTAAGCTCTGGACACCGAGCTGAATCGATTGATGTATCACACATTGATGTCCGACCATTAAAAAGGCCTCGGACACACAGACAGACAGACACACAGACAAATAGATTTCATAAACGAACGAAGTTCGTTGATAAATATTAACATGTTCCGTGGAAAATAGCAAAGTGAACGTCGACATTGTGTAACTAGAGGTGCTACGACCGCGAAACCTATACAGGATTTGAAGAAAAACATGCCACTTGAACGTCGGGGTAGGTGACACACCGCTTTGGGAATCACGCTGCATATACCACGACAAGCAATACCCTATATTTTAAGGAATGCCGGTAATTAAAAAGCTGTATTGAGATACTGAAGTCATAAGCATCCCTAAAATCGGATAAATTTTTGTTTCTCTATAAAAAAAATAAAAACATGAGTTAAGTATTTTAAAACACTCAATGTCGTCATACAACTAATAACTCAAAGTAAATCAAGAACAGCATTTCGATACATCTGACGCCTTTATATCGTTTGTATATTTAAGATTATCCTATAATATAAACAAGCAATTTACATTTAAATTTATGTTATTACTTTTCATTACCGTCAAATTTACACGGAGCTGTCAATATCTATCTAATTGTATACTACAAAGACCGAATCAACAGTTGGGATGCTTTACTTCATATATATTTTGCTTGAGGTCTTAATAGATTCGCATACGAACGAAATTGTTCAATGGTTATTAGACAACCTATTTGATGATCCAATAAACAAATATTCTGGCGACGTATAGCTAGACGATAATGGCGAAGTGAAAGATTTTCCGTACACGACGAATTTTTTAACGCATTATTAAATAAACAAACTTTGTTTGGAAATATATTTTCAAAGTACTAAATATATAAAAAATTAGAGTATTGAAGGATGATAGTAACTCTGGCGACGTTTGCTTCTTCTAACTATAGTTTTTATTCTAAACAAAATTGCATGTATAAAAAGCAGACGAAAACGATATGTGTAGTTTTTACTTTTCTCTGGATGCCTTACTTTTAACGCAAGTATCTTCATACTACAGTGATCCCAAAAAATATCGAGAAAGGGTACAAGAATAAGCGTTCGTGATGGAGAATGCAAATTAAGAACGAGTTGGGTACTGGCACATCAGTTGGAGCACTTGTCGAATACGCTGGGTGAAGAAAGGAAAAAATCTGTAACAATGTAATAACGTGTAATCAGAATAGAAGTAATTCGCAAAGCGATAATCAAATGGAGCATTCAGTGCAGTGAAGAGTTACAGAACTGTTTCGGCAAATAAAAATGGGACTCAAAGTAGTGGTGGAACTAAATAAGTGACACGTAGCCGCTAAGATATACCCAAAGAAGTGAGGAAAGTTGAACATAAACTGTAAAACAGAGCTCAAGAAGGAAAATGCTCAGTGTATTCGACAATTGAAACTCAAACTCGGTAATTTCTAAGAAAAGCGTTCTAAACATTTTATTAAATACATTCGACCTAAAAATCTAATAAGTCGTGAGGTGAATCAGATTTGGTAAAAATAAAATCTCTGCTTTTGAGTAGAACGGAGTTATTCTTTTATTAAAAAATTCTCGATTAGTGGTAAATGAATAAAAATTTTAACGACATAGCTGTTCATTTACAAGTGCTGAAATGCTTCGACATTACGTTAAATGGAAACCGGAGGCAAAAAGAGAAAAATTAATCTTAAACGGACAAAATTAATATTGATGCACTTTGCATATTCTGATTTCAGGTATAATAGTGTTCAGTAAGTAAGACATTTCAATCAAATTTTAGTTTTATAGGGGTAATCAACTTAAAACCACATAAGTCTCGTTTTATTTCTGTTAAATACTTATTAGAACGGAACTTAGGTTCATAAATCATTTTAAAACCACAAACAGGACATCGCGGGATCGTGTCATTTTTAAGTTTTTAAACTAAAGAAATAAATAACCGTGGAATTATTAAAAGCAGGTTCCATATCATAATTATTCCAAATACACGAGCTTTTTATAGATTTTAGTTAAATGAAGTAAAGTTAATATTATATAGTGTCAACTAAACCCCAGATCATATAAGGGATCATGCGTGCAATGTAGTAATTACGTAGGCTTTCGAGAGATTGGACCATATGTTATTGTTAAGAAATTTATCTTGCATTGGTTTTACACCGCAGCTGCTAAGGTTTTTCTACTCATCCTTTAATAATAAAAGACTTTATGTTGATTATGAGAAATATACAATGCGGAATTCGTAATAAATTTCAGTAATTAATGAACAATATAAATTAATTATACTACATAAATAACATTAGATATATTCACTAGAAATATAACATAACATATATGTACAACCAGTTAACAGCCATCAGACACATTATATATTCGGTAAAATAGAAAGCGTTGCCTACGGAAGTAAATATTTTCAAATAAATAGCAAGAACATAATATTATGAATTCCTCACAGATTATAATGGCTTCAAATCTGAGCACTTTATTGCTACTTCTGGGGTGCCGCAGGGCTCTATCCTAGGACTTTATTTTTTTAATTATTTTCCTTAACGATGCTGTGAATATTCTTGACTGTCAATGCTAAATTTATGCAGATGACCAGAAACTGTTTAACACAATTGTACAAATTGACGATTGCTTAAAACTACAGCACAATCTAATTAAATTTCAAACCTGGTGTACCTTAAATAAATTATTTCCAAACCCAGATAAATGTTCTATTACCAACTATACTCGAAAATTCAATGCAATTAGATTTCCGTATGCCATTAATGACTCAGTCATTCAAAATATTGACAATGTTCTAGACTTTGGAATTCACTTTGATACAAAGCTAATATATAAATCACTTGGATTTGTTATTAGAATGGGCAAATACTTTAACTGTGACACCCTTAATGTAATATATTTTTCTGTGAGATCTAAGCTGGAATATGGTAGCATAGTTTGAAGACCATCCTATGTTACTTACATAAATAAGTTAGAAAAGTACAGCGGCGCTTTGTAAAATACTTAACATGACATGACAACAAATCATTACTTCATAGATTTTCTCTAACTAGTCTAAAATCAAGACGTGACACTGGTGGTGTGGAGTTTCTACATAAGTTAGTTAACAATACAATTGATTCTCCAAATTTACTATCTTGTATCAATTTTCAAGTGCCATCATCTTCCAGAAGTCGTTTTTTGTTCTACCTATCCACTCATAAAACCAATATAATACAATTTTCTCCTATGCATTCGATGTGTACAACACTCCATGTTCTCTGTGGAGACAGATAATTTAATGATACACTGTCGCATGTTAAAAAGGTTTTATTAAATACAGATTCGAGAAGCTACATCTACTTCTTATGTCATCTGGAGCCTTATATTAATTTTAAGTTTAATTTTAGCATTACTTTTTGGCTTTTATGTATTTATATGGTATGCCTATTTTGTAATTGGGGTTGACTATAAAATAGTGTACCAAATAAATAAATAAACACAGGCACTGCGTTTGTAAAATTCACGAATTATCAGGTTGTAGAAAATTTAATCATTTCATACAATACAATGTATTCATTTATAATGCTGAAGATATTTACACGTAACGTTGACTTAAGTAAACCACATGACATCATGCTTCGTTCGTATGCCATTTGAATGTTGCACAATGACATCCCTCCCAAACCACACAAGAGTGGGAGAAGTGCAGAAGATAATCGTTGAACTAATTACTCGCTAACAAGTAACGAATAGTTATGTAAAAGGTTATTATAAATAAGGGAAGTCGACGAACGTCATTGGCGAGGAAGTAGCAACCGGGCGTTTAGATCGAATTTGGACACGGTAGTTCCATACCACTTTTGTGGGAAATTAAAATAATCCTTTTGAAATGTAAATTCCAACTGGTAAAATGGATCGAAGGCCTTAATTAAATTGGCTCCTAGTTGTAATGTTTGGGTTATATTTATAAATTGTTGTTTGTTTTGTGGTGGCATATATTTATGACACCTATTTCAATGGACATTAAAAGTGTAAAACATCCACCCGCGTCGCAGGTTATATTGTTTACTTTATTAGATTTACAAAGCCTAGACATTGGAATTAAAGTTAACAAAGTAGATGATGTGATTAAAGAGTTATAGGAAGATTGTTATGCTACTTACATTAAATCAGATGTAGGTAACGTTAAAATTTGGTATGTAACCTGTTTCCAGGAGTATTGCTAATCAACTTGTGTTGAAATTTAATTAGGTAACCTGAAAAATTTTGTATGTACCTATTTACAGGAAAAATAACATGAGATTGTATTACGAATAGATTTGCATGACGCCGTAAAACTGTGTTTTTTGCTTGATTAAATATATTGGTGATTGTTATTGGAACTCCGTTCCAGCAAGAGGTCAATGTAATTAAAATTTCCAAGGATTACTCGTCGTTCACAGGATTATTAGACCAAAACTAGTTGGTGACCATAAACTTGACAGTGTTAAAAGCCTTTGAGGTACGTGTTATAGGTGACGTAGCTTGAAATTGCACCGGGTTAATTGCTAAATTATTCGATTTTTTGTTCCGTTTCATTGTTTCTATAGGAACCCACTCCCGCACCACTGTAGTTAACCAGTGCTCCCTTATTGTTAAGGAATTCCCGTCACTCGGGGCAATTCCAAATTTAAGAATTTAACGCTTTATTCACTCGTAACACTGCCACTAGATGTCAAGTAGCGTAGTTGTGAAGTATAAATAAATTAAATGAAAATTTTTTGTATACTGGGATATATTGATATATTCTTAACCCTCTATTGAAACTATTAAAAGTTGAAAGTTAGCATACTTTATTATTCAACATAGTCTCTTCTTAAATTAATACATTTAATCCAGCGATCCTTCGACGCCTCTAACCCTTTTCAAAAAAAACTTAGTCTGGAAACGAGCCCTCCTCGCTTCTAATATCTCTTGGTTACACATAAATTGATGTTACTTTAAACCATTTTTCAATTGAAGAAACAGGTAATAGCCCAAGGGGACCAAATCCTGAGAATAGGGTGGGTGTTCCAATAATAACAAATCGTAAATCCCGAATTAAATTCATGACAATGCGCAATTTGTGTGCAGGTGCATTCTCATTCAACAACAAAATGCCATTTGCTAACATGATATGTCTTCTTTCCTTAATTTTCTCTCTGAATAAGTAATCTAAAATATTAATCTCCAGTGATGGTTTAACCCCTTTCTAGGTAATCGATCATTATTATTTCAGGAATATTTAAAAAAAAACGAAGCAAGAATTTTGTAGTGGAGGTTTGAACTCGAAGCTTCTGAAGCCTTGGAGAGCCACGATGCTTGCACTCCATCAATTGCAAAATCGTTTCTGAATCACAAAAATGGATCCGTATTTCATCCACAGTCACAGGACGATTTAAAAAATCTGGATCTTCTTCAAAACGGACACAGATTGACCGTGATGCTTCCAATCTTATTCGTTTATGTTAGGCATTCAATCATTTCGGAATTCATTTCGCAGACATTTCATTCGTATCTAAATTGACGTTAACTATATGATGGACGCGTTCATATGAAATTGTTAGTGCCTCAGCGATATGTTCCAGTCCAATTCGATGGGCTGATAGTATCATTCAATATTTTTGGGGGTGGACACCAAAATCGGTCTTCCTTGTCGCTTCTCACCTTCAACAGAAAGTTCTCCTATTTTGGATGAGCCAACAATTTTTCAGAGTCGCACATGATGGGCTTGATCGCCAAGTGTATTAAGCATATCTTCGTAAATCTCCTTACCAATTAATTCCTTTAGATGTAGGTATTTGATGAAGACTCAATACACTAATTTACCGATTTTCACATTTGCATTCAACGTGCTTTCTTTCAAAATTTACTGCACACCAATGCTTCAATTTTTCGAAGGGTGACTTGATTTAAATCTTGATATAAATACCCCATTGTCCATAATCCGATATAAGTTAAATGATTGAAGATTTTTTCAACTAAGTGCAGTTTCTGCGCAAGTCTTAATCTGTAACAAATCAATAAGTTTCTGATTTTATTTACGCTTTTACGTAAAACAGTTTTCATTGGTTCCACAAGCAAGACTGAGTAGTATATTGTGTTTATCGTCAGCTCTTCCGCGGAAAATTCAAACATTAACTTTCGCGACAATCTGTTCTATGGTCGGACTATTTTGTCCAGTGTACGCCTATTATAAATACTTATGTTCGAAAACTTTTTTGTGTTAAATTGCCTTATATCTTTCACAAATTTACGATGGTCTCACGTCTTCATTTGTAAGAGATTTGATAATGTGCGTTATTTGACGGAAGAATATACATTGCTGTTCAGCTAATTTGGTATATACTACTGCGAATCATTTAGTGGATACAATTTCCTCTTTTGTGTAATATTCAGTGCAAAGTTAGATTCATAAACCATGTTTGAGGATTCCCTATAATTTACAATTATTATTCACTAGTGGTTAATTGCAGTGAATATGAATAGAGTACAAAATTTTCTTAGGCAATTCTCAAACTAGTATGATGAACAAAAGAAACGAGTACAATATAATTCCATCCTTCCATATGTACAGGATGTTCCTAAATATCATGCACGTACGAAAAGGTGTAATACTTTAGCTTATTTCATAACCAAAAATTCATATAAATTTAGGGCCGCAAATGCTTCGTTACTCATCTATAGAGTGTTGAAATTTCAAGATTTTTTGTTTTTTCTTTATAGCTTCGTCAGTTTTGAAATAGATCAAATTTGGAATACAGGATTCATTGTAGGAGTTTGCATCATTTCGCATGTCAAATGGTTGTGAGAATCTACAGGAAGATATTTATAGGGGTCATTTTCTTCCCATGAAGTTTTCTGTGGTGCACCGCTTGTAGATTCTAAAATATAAAATGAATTTTCTGTTTTGTTTAGAAACTCTTTGGCCTCTTCTGGTTTCCTCATACCAGCGACGTTATGGAGGAAAAAAATAAAAAACCATTTTCTATAAATGCTAGATAAGAGATCCACTCATCCTATCCACTTATTCTCATAAACTTCATTTAATTACTACCGAGCCAAAAATAGAATGTACCAGGACGTCATCGTGCATATACCACATTTGATTTCTCAGCAAAAAGGCCCCTTCGAGTATTAAAAGCAACACGTGATGTAAAAAATGCCTGTATGAGTGACCAATAAGGCGACCAACATCGCTCAGTAGATTCTCACAACCGTTTTACATACCCAATGATGCCCTACAGCGTAACCTACATTCCAAATTTGATCTATGTATCTCAAAAACTACAAAGTGAAAAAATTTTGAAATTTCGATACCCTGTAGACCAGTATGAATTTTTAGTCGTGAAATAAGCCACATAATTGCACCCTTCCGTATGCACATGATATTTAGAAGCACCCAGTGAAACGTCTGTTCCAAAAAGAATACAACTAATTTTTTAACGAGTTGAACGTATTACAAAAATATTACTGTTGAAATGTAAATATTCAAAATTAATTCCTGAGGCCTGGATTCAGTTTCGTACATGTTTCGTAACACTTAACGCCACTTTTCGTAATGAATGCTCAGTAATGTTTTAAATCTCATGTTTACTGCAATTTAACTAACGTCACTGAGAAAGATAGCAATAAAAGGGGAAGTTATTGTTGAAAGTTGCGCCTTATCTGAGTGCGCGGTTGCCACATGGAAAGAGAGCTGTAAACCGAATACTAAAGTTTCAATTTCAGTTTCAAGTTATTTATCTGGATCATAAACATAATCAAAAATAAGGATATAATTTATTCTAGAAAAAATTAACTTTTTAAAAAAGTGTGAACATTAATTAGATAAATGTAACCTTTACGAAAATTTGTAAAAGAAAATAAAAGAATATCACTTTGCAACCGGTAAAATACTCACAAAAGTTACTGAAGAATATTTTTCATGATTCCGAACGCATTTGTATGAGAACATCTAAAACTTGATAAGTGTATTTTAAAGAGATTTTCAGGTTGTACAAGTTGACTTTCACAGCTAGACGTAGGGCACAATTCGATTTGAATATCAGATATTTGGTATTAAATCCTCACTAATTTCAATATACCTAATCAGTATAAAATGTATGTTGATGTTTAAAAGAAAAACAGCGATAGCTAAGTTTAGTATTCAAGTAGTGTTGGTTGGAGTAAAATTCTTCTTGCAATGTTCCCTGGGTCGAAATTTGAAAGCGACAATAGCAGCAACAGGATTTTATGTAAATTTAAATGGAGAAATATACTATTCAAGTGTTAGCCTTGTCAAGTGCCTGAAAGGGCCCTGAACATAAAACACGCAATTGTGAGGTTAGCATGCTTTGACACAATAACATGGCACTATTGATTTTAAGCGAACGTAAAGTGGTAAGCAACCTATTTGAATGGTTTCGAGTTACGTGTATTTACGGGTTATAAGATTCTATTCCAAATTCAGTGTAACTCTAACGTATAATGCGATAGTATTTAGCCAACGCTATTTAGGTGACAAAAATTAACTTTCGAAGCTCACGATATATTTGAATATTTATATTTTATAATGCCAATCAATTTCTAACTCAGCACAAGATTAAAAAATAATTTTTCATAAATTTTTGTTACCGAAACTCTGTGTGGATATTAATAGTGGACTAGGGTTATTAATGCGCTAGAGGTGACATATTTTGTTAGGATTGCTTATATCTCTAAATAACCAATATGTTAAGAAATATTCAAATTCCTATTCGATTTTTAGTTTGGCAAAGAATATGTGATTGTATGCCAAAAAAAAAACGTAAAGGGGAACAGATTCAGCAAATGGTACTTTGTGCCAGTAATAACGTTAATCAACAAAAGATTAAAATGATTTATATTTTAAAATTTACCTGTTAAAAAATTCAATGCTGCTGACACATGATGTCCTAAACGGAATTAGGAACAAAATAAATATGAATGTGCACCCACACAAAAATAGGACCGCAATACAATTTCCCAATGGCTTTATTTATTCAGAACGAATTCGGACAGCTTTCCCTCATAAAGAGACGTTGATATCGAAAGCAAAATTTTTTAAAATCTAGAAATCCGCACACGTTAGTTGCGTAATGAAACTGCTGGAAAAATTATTTTAGATACATACACAGATATCAAAAATAGAGAATCAGTGACAACAAAACCCAGTTAAAACCCTCGCCTCTACAGAAGTAGCGCATCTCTCATAGTTTTTTCTACAGGCTGGTAAACGAGAACTTCTGTGTCAAATTATGCAGTGAAATAATTGTATGTTGCGATCCAAGACCGTATTTCTTACTAAAACAAATTGTAACGTACTTCAGATACAGCAAGTTTTTGCATCAGACAATTAATTGGCTGGTGTGATGCAACTTTCCAAACCTCCCTAATTTGCGCCAGTTGCTTCATGTAAACATACGTGGCACAACCTACGTCGTTTATAATTTTTGTAAGATATTCGAGTTGCGGTCTATTTAAACAATTTTTCTCATCCAACAACGTCCTTCCATTATAAGTAGTACTAATCTTAGATATTCTGATGACCTATCAGTCGACCCCTTCTCTTTACTATATATCGTGTTTCATCAATTCGCTTTAGCACATGTTCATTTGTTATTCTATCTCCGCAGTTGATCTTCAAAATTTAAACAACTTCAATCTTTCTCCTTCCATTGTATAAAAAGTTTTTCGAAAAATTTACACTAAATAAAAATTTTAAATAAATCAAACCGATTTTTGACTTTTTACAAAATGAAATCAAGCCTGAATGTCGAAACGAGCTACTCTAGTTGCGTCTTGAATTTTATCTTGTGTTCTAAAATCGAGTCAAGTTTAGTGGAATCGTGCCCTTCCAGTAAGGTCGTAAATATTCCTGTTGTGATTTTGGAAGATGAGCTTCATTGAGAGCCAATAATTCTGCTGTGATATAGAAAGATGAGACTCTCTTTCCTATACAACAAACGTAGAAATTCAAATCTGAATTTAAGAATCCACTGTCTTGACTATTTCAGTTGGTAGAACCCAAAGAGACTCTGCTACTTAAATTGATTAGTATATTAACTTTTGCTAAAATTTCTAGAGTTCATATATTTGCAAATAATAATAATATAGGGAAATATGAAAATTAGTGGAACATAAATCACATAAAAATACAAAAAAAAAAAATTACCAAAGTTTCAACTTACACTCAGAATAAACTTACACAAAGCTTCCAGTGTCTGAGTACTCTCACTACAGTGTTTATTTAGTCCTTTGAAATACACCTTTTACAAAAGATACATGATTTAAGGTAATAATTGAAGCCCTAAACCAACCCCATTACCTCAATTAATCTAAAAATGTAGGTCTACTTACGATTTTTAAACTCGGTGTAAATCAAACTAACTGAACAAAACTTTAATGACTTTCGCAATACTAGCATTTACTTCTATAAAACTCGAGTATTTTTAAATTGCTTCACTTGTTCGTAGAACAACAGGAATAATAATCATTTTAAAGTTACGCTAGTACTATATGTACGAGGATCGGCTGAAAAAGTGATGCACACATGCTTCTAGAACACGAACAAAAACAAATAGCAAGAACGAACGAAAATTAAATCAAACTATAATTCCTAAGGTTCAAAATCATATATTTAGTTTTCAACATAGTCAATGTTAAGCATTTCTCCTAACATGAAGTTGTTCACCCAGTTACTGAAGAATTCTTCGGACTTCTCCCGAATCCAGGAGGCGAAAGCTGCCTTCACCTCTTCGTCCGAGATGTAACGATTACCTTTGAGATCTCTCTTGAATAGAGGAAAAAAATTAAAATCGCAAGGCGCAAGATTGGGGGATTAAGGGGGGTGTGAAATCGGTTCAAATTTCGGATTTCACAATGTCTCTTCAGTTGCGCGCAAGGTGTGTAGACGAGCGTTGTCAAGTTGCCAGACTGCCTCTTACTCGATAAACTCAACGTTGGAGATGTTTTAGAGTTTATGTACTTAGAAGAATTTACCGTTGCCCCGTGTTCCAAATAATCGGTCACATAAACTCGGTGAGCATCCAAAAATACAGCGAAAAGAAGTTTTTTGCGGATGATTGTGTTTTGAACTTTTTCGTCTGAGAAGGTTCTGGATGTCGATATTCAACGCTGTCTTTTTTTCTCTTCCGAGTTGTAATGATGGACCCATGGCGTCCCCCGTTACAATATTCAATAGAAATCGTCTCCTTCGTCACGGTAGCCCTGCAGAAGTTGCTCGCAGCATTCCAATCAACAGTATCGTCACCGTAGAGTCTTTAAACGGTGGCGAATCAGATAAAATTCGATAGCGGCGCGCTATTTAACTCGCGTTGACATAGCGCTATAAGACGTCTTCATACTTTCGCTACTCAAAACTAACTGGTGAACGCAACGCCTTCAAAATGGGCATGCGTATAGATGAGGATTGTCACTTCCGAATGACACCAAATGCGCTTCTGTAGGTTATATTCTTCGTGTTCTACAAGCATGTGCATCACTTTTCAGCCTGTCCTCGTAGCATCTAATTCCAATTATAAACAACCATATTGATAAGAAAATTTCATTTTATAAAAGTATTACAACCTGCAAAGAGACACGTACTCCCAAACAATAAGAATCGTTTCAGTTCTCAACAAAAGATTTCATTGGAAAACGCTTTGATTAATGCAAAATCTATTTCATATTCTAGATGTAAATCCCTATTATATAAATTATTAAATGCTCCAAATGTTCCTTGATAAACATCAAATTTGATTCTATATTGCCGTTATCGTGCAAATGTTGGCTTTTATTTGATAAATTAACTATCCTGTACGTGACTATCTACTTGCAGTACTTATATATTAAAAATTGATGCAAATTCATTTCAACAAAATAACAACTCTTTCTTATTGAAATTTCTACGTAAGTACTGCATGAACGAGTAAAATATGCATCCGTTTAGCTAATGCACAACGCATCCTCATATCCCAAACGTTTTTAAAGGAAGCTTACACTTTTATAAGTAATCACTGCGAAATAGGATTTAGTCCTTACTGACCAAGTTAGCATCTTTTTCTCATTTTTCAATAACATATATTTAATAACAAGTGACCCGAAATAAATCACAAGGACATCCTCTCGACGCGTTTCGCCGTTATTGGTGCTCATAAGGATAAAAGTAGCAAAGTTATAATAATTAACACAGACACACTATGGGAAGAGCACCTCGATTAGCTCACAGTTTGTGCTTTCGTGTTGTTTCATCTAACAGTGCAAGTATTGGCAGCAGTCAACATGGAGAAGATCGAATTTTAAAAGTGACCAAGTTTAAAGGTATAATACATTTGTAATTTATTTTACTTAATTTCAATTTATTATGATTTTTAAATAAAACAAAACCTTGTAAAATACAGCTATATTAGATAAATACCTATACCTGGAGATAGTGAACTAATAAATTACATCTTCCTTTTGTGTACGGTAGAGTCCTCACTTTGTAAAAACCAAAAGTTGTCGCTCATCATTGATTCATCTCATCTGCCTTGGTAATGCAAGCTCCCTTTACAATATATTTCGGCGGAAGCGTTTTCCCTGCTGATAACTCGCAGCACCCAAATTTAGTGAAAACGAGTCAATATGATATTGCAAAAAATTAATTTTTAATGACATTCGGCAGCCTAAATGTATATAGTTCAACAACAAATGTTGTACTAAAAGAGTACTATTTTCTTCTTTGTTATTTCCAAGAAAACCATGAACTACATCCTTAAATGACATCCATGCCACTAGCTCTACATTATTCAACTTCATGTAAAAACTTTCATCATTGAGTAATTTTCTAATTTCAAGCCCAACAAATATTCCTTCTTTTAATTTGGCATCACTTAACTTATAATAATTCTGTTAAATATATAAATCCTTCTGTATTCAGAGTTTTGACAAAATTAATCATCAACCCTAATTTTATATGTAAAGGTGGTAAATAAACATACTGAAGGTTAAGTACAGCAGGATATTTAATACTATTTTTGTCCAGGAGTGAAAGTCCCTTTTTAACCACTCTTTGATCATACCATGTTCCCTTCTTTCAAGACATCCCACGAACATAAGAAACAGCAGTATTTTATTAAGATGCCTTGCAGAGCGAGAAGATCAATAACCTAGAGCTTGTAATGGATACACCATTAAGTGAGCGTTGTAATTGACTGATTTCAAAATTAATGACCGTCGTTGTCTCTTTCATTCCAACTGTGTGCGCTCCAGGTACAGGATTCTTATTTGAATTATACAATAGCGCTGCCTTTAAATTTCTTGCTAATAAATCAATGAACAATCACCAATCGTCAGCACTATAGGTAATACCCGGAGCAGATATTAAACTTTCTATATCACAACAGGAACACAGTTGCTATTTATTTTTTGGTGAAATACTTCATGAGACCTTTATTTCTGTTTCTAAAATATGAAATTTTAGTATCCTTATTTAATAAATTCCACTCCTTTAAGCGTAAAGCTAGAAAGAAGTCCTGCTTGCTATTTTGATAAATACAACTCGCGAACCGAATCATTAAGTTCCAAGTGAGAAATGAGATGTGGTTCACTAGATTATTTTTCTGGTATGTAATCATCGTCTTTTGAAGCTTGTACCGCCACAATGTTTTCCGAACAACCCTCCTCAGGATCTGAAAACCCCTGTCAGGTAACTGGGGCTATCGGAATATGAGGAATTGGTCTTATAGACGATCGAACATTTGGGTAGACAATATTACTTTTATTTTCTGATGTTCCTCTTTTCCTTGTAACCATTGCGTGAGCTTAATATAAAACCTAACACACGTTATAAGCGGTGCTCATTGTTTATCTTGATCTTCCAGTTGACAACCGAAATAAAACCCGAACGTAGATATTATCAATTTTGAAATTGATCTACAACATCGGCTCTTTGTGGCGAACTCGCGATTGCCTGTTCATTAGGTAAATATTAGTTAACGTAATAAAAACGAAAAAACACTATTTCGGCACTTGATATATTTATGATAAACTGAAGTTACGAGGAAAACTAACAGGCAGCAACTCAACTTGCACAATTCGACACGTACTACCGTAGATAAGTTTATCCACTGGTGTCTGCGCGTTTTCAATAAGATAGACACTCGAATTACTCTAAGTTGACTAATTGCTCAAATTGCTATTAGGGTAATGTCTTTCTCTTGTTTCTCAGTCATTATAAAGAAGGTTCATTGAACGAAATCACATCTATAAAACGTCAAATACACCGTAATGGAGATCTGTAAACAAAGATAACTCAAAAATGTTACATGATAGAGTCTTTTTGATTACATTTTCAGTTTTAGCATAAAAATACTTTATAAAACTAACTGTTCCGAAAATGTTGTAGTTCCGTGTAATTAAGCTTTTATTTCCAAGGTGGTATCTTTAAAATTCTGACTGCTGACTTCAAGTGTGATATTTTATCGGAATCAGATGTTTAAAGTAGAATCTAAAACTGTCAAAACATAAGTTGTTGAATTTAAAAAACTGTTAACGACGTCACTACTTTAAGTAAATCTTCCTATATTATGAAAATCTTTTCTGTGTTGAAAATTAAAAACTAAAATCAACCTGTTCCAGGTTCTCACGAAAATATTTTTGATTTTGGGAAATAATTAATTTATCCCATTCTTTACGCACAGACGCGCTACAAATTGACAAGATAATTGTGTTTGCATGTTCGATTGAAGTTAAGGCATGGCTTAATACATTAAAATTCTATTAATGTGAATCACACAGTTGATAATTTAATGCAGTTGAAGTTTACTATTAACCGAATACGAGCTGCATGATATAATTCAGCGATGTTCTTTAAACTTGTAAAGAAGTGTTAGGCCTGTTATAAATTCAAATATACCAGTGTTTTGGATACTATTGAAAAAAAAGTCAGAAACCAAAAACATTAACGGTTTGGGCACTTTCGAGTCGCTCCTCATTTATAATATACTAATAAACAAGCAGGAAAGTTTCTTATTAAATTTGACCCACGGTTTGGCGGCACCCCTTGATTTTGAGAAAGAACTGCCTTTCAGGATAAGTGCTAACACAACGTAGAATTTTTATATTTCATCCCTTTTATTTATCATTTTATTCCTTGAATATTTTTATTTCAAGGTTTCTTTATTTTATGTTCTCACTTTTCCCTAGAAATCCACTGCCGCACCACTCCAGTATTCCAACGCACCCTTACATTGTTTCGGGGTTACCGGCCCTTCAGCGCAAATCAAAATGAATTAACTTCACGCTCATTTTACCCATGAGAAATATTTGAAATAAATTATGACAAAAACAACCAAACAGTTAGTGTTGTGTTTTATGGCTATCTTAAGCAAAAGTAAAAAATCACCCATAATTTTCGTATATAATATTTAGGGAGGAATTTGAAAAAATTAAAAACCACATCATGTATAAAAATAAGCTGAATTATGTGGTATTCAATTTCAAAATGGCGTCCATAAAGAAAAAACAGTTTACTATCGTTCCTTGAAAATATCGCAGTATTGTCAATTATAATGCCATATTTGTATACCTCGTATAAAGAATTCAAAATATCAAAAATTATGAAAATATCCTCATACAGACCGAAGTTATAGAGAACATACTAAAAAAGCAATTTTCGGTTTTTCTCAAATATATCAGGAACCGTTAAAGACAATTAAATTATAAGCACTTATTTTGAGTGAGTTCGAAATGCTGCAACTTTGTAATTAAACTAAAATTGCATCTCTTATAGTTTACAGGATCCCAATAGTGAGCGATTTTAAGTAGAGCAGGTACCCTATATATTATGACTTTTCTACACACAGAACAGGACATTTTATATGTATAGATTACATTCAATGGAATATGCGCCTTATTATAAAAGTTCAGACCTTGATGTCTCGAAAACCGTTAGTAGAAATTTGCATGTACCCTTTTTTGATACACAATTTTCATAGTAACACAACCTAAAGAAAACGATATCGCATAAATCTGATTTCTGCGATATTTGACATGGAATAACTAGTTTAGCATACACAATCTTAAAATCAATCCTGTATGTTATTTATGTCAAAGTAAAAGAGCGCTAAAAAACACTTTATCAGTAATTACTTAGAAGTTGATCTTTTTTTGGCAGAAGAAAGCCGAACTACTGTTGATTTCGTACCAAAGTGTAATTTATTAAGATCTTGTAAAATGTAACAATTTAAAATCAATGTTATATTTCTATAAATTTTAAGATCATCTGCAAGGCATCGTTAGGTCTTCAGTCCTAGAACTGGTTAGACGCGTACCATCATTGTTCCCTATTCTGAACTAACCTACAGATTTCCCTGAAATATGCACAGTTTGCATCTATAACTGTCTGATCTAGGTCTACATCTACCTCTTTTTTCCTATCTCTGCTTGTAATATATCACATACTATTCCCCAAAAATGCCTTAGAATGTATTCCGCCCTACTATTTCTCTTTTTCTCCAGATATCCTTGTTCCCATACTATTTCTGTAACTTATTTGTTATTGTCTTTGTCTGTCCATGCTATCGTCCTCATACATCTGGAGCATTTCAAAAGACTGCTACCGTTTTTGTGTCTGCGTTTCAGCCAACATTTTTTAACATGATTCTATTTATACAATTGAGAGGATGGTTATTAAAGAAGTGTGCGATTGCATTATTGAAAGGCTTAAGTAGTCGTTTTTTTTATATTTATTTTGAGGTGGAAAATTCATTATGATTTAAGTTACCTCTTTGGTAGATTTTAACATGGTTCTGAGGCGACTCTATGGCGGGTTTACACTTGTCAGATACCAATGTTGTTCTATGAAGATTGTATATGGATCTGAGGCGACCCTATGGCGGGTTTACACTTGTCAGATACCAATGTTGTTCTATGAAGATTGTATATGGATCTGAGGCGACCCTATGGCGGGTTTACACTTGTCAGATACCAATGTTGTTCTATGAAGATTGTATATGGATCTGAGGCGACCCTATGGTGGGTTTACACTTGTCAGATACCAATGTTGTTCTATGAAGATTGTATATGGATCTGAGGCGACCCTATGGCGGGTTTACACTTGTCAGATACCAATGTTGTTCTATGAAGATTGTATATGGATCTGAGGCAACCCTATGGTGGGTTTACACTTGTCAGATACCAATGTTGTTCTATGAAGATTGTATATGGATCTGAGGCGACCCTATGGTGGGTTTACACTTGTCAGATACCAATGTTGTTCTATGAAGATTGTATATGGATCTGAGGCGACCCTATGGCGGGTTTACACTTGTCAGATACCAATGTTGTTCTATGAAGATTGTATATGGATCTGAGGCGACCCTATGGCGGGTTTACACTTGTCAGATACCAATGTTGTTCTATGAAGATTGTATATGGATCTGAGGCGACCCTATGGCGGGTTTACACTTGTCAGATACCAATGTTGTTCTATGAAGATTGTATATGGATCTGAGGCGACCCTATGGCAGGTTTACACTTGTCAGATACCAATGTTGTTCTATGAAGATTGTATATGGATCTGAGGCGACCCTATGGCGGGTTTACACTTGTCAGATACCAATGTTGTTCTATGAAGATTGTATATGGATCTGAGGCGACCCAATGGTGGGTTTACACTTGTCAGATACCAATGTTGTTCTATGAAGATTGTATATGGATCTGAGGCGACCCTATGGTGGGTTTACACTTGTCAGATACCAATGTTGTTCTATGAAGATTGTATATGGATCTGAGGCGACGCTATGGTGGGTTTACACTTGTCAGATACCAATGTTGTTCTATGAAGATTGTATATGGATCTGAGGTGACCCTATGGTGGGTTTACACTTGTCAGATACCAATGTTGTTCTATGAAGATTGTATATGGATCTGAGGCGACCCTATGGTGGGTTTACGCTTGTCAGATACCAATGTTTGTTCTATGAAGATTGTATATGGATCTGAGGCGACCCTATGGCGGGTTTACACTTGTCAGATACCAATACTGTTCAACGGAGATTGTATATGGTTTTGAGGTAACCTTATTGTGGATTTATACATGTCAGATACCAATGCTGTTTTACAAGGATTGTTACTATGCTTATTTTTATGTAATTAGTTATTTTATGTATAAATAGAAATCATGTATGTAGGCTGTATTTCATGTTAATATTGCAAGGAAAACCCGGGAAAAACTTGCAATGCTACCTAGATATTGTGGGCATTTGATTTTCATTTGTTATTTCTTTTAGTAATGGAATCCATTGTTTACTGAAAGTCACGGATTCGTTTGCAACGCAGTTATTTTTATGTAGGGTTATATAGGCAGCTTCTTTGATTTTGCGTTTTGGTGGTTTTCTTCTTTCTTCTTTTCTTCTTTTCAGGAGTATGTGTATTCAGCTCGTTCCCTTTCTATTGTTTTCTAATTTTATACCCTATTTTACCGAGATTCAGTGAAGGAGGTTAAGCAACCTGTGGCTACCAAGATCCCCAACACTTAGACATTTGCCGAAATAATGGTTTTTAGTAAATTCTTTCACACACTTAACATTATTCGAGAATATTGCCCAACCAATTCTTGTAGTTACTTATAATAATCATCATGTTTACGCACAGTTATCTTTTCGTCATTAGTTTATCCATCTTGGGATTGGTTGGATGCGTACCTCCATTGATTTCTATTCTGGGCTAGCCTACACATCTCCCTGAAACCTCTACAGCCTACATCTTTTACTATCTGTGTGCAGTAGTCTAATCTAGGTCTGCCTCTTCTTCTCTTTTTTCCTATCTCTGCTTCTAAAATATTCCGCACTATTCCCTCATGCCGTAGTATGTGGCCTATCATCCTCTCTCTCCTATTTTTACCGTTTTCCACATATTTCTTTCTTCCCTACCATTTTTAGTACCTCTTCGTTCTTAACTTTGTCTGTCCATGATATCTTCATCATACGCCTGTAACACCACATTTCAAAGGCTTGCACCTTTTTCTTGTCCGCTTCTCCTACTGTCAAGGCTTCACAGCCGTACAGTGCTATGCTCCACACATATGTTTTAAGCAATCTTTTCCTTGTTTCTATGTTTGTGGTCTTTGAGCACAATAGTTGCTTTTTCTTGTTAAATGTAGCACGACCTTGTGCTAATCTTTGTTTTATATCTTTTGTGCTTTTCCCATCTTGCGTTATTTGGCTTCCTAGGTAGCAGAAATCCTTAACCTCTTGTAAGTTCGTGTTAAATACTTGTATTCTTGTTTTTGATTTATTTTCCCCACCTTTGCAAACTAGAACTTTAGTTTTAGTTTTGTTAATTTTCATACCGTATCTCTCTGTTAGAACCGTTTCCATTTCATTAAGAGCAGCTTCTAGCTCTTCCTTGCTAGACGCTAATACCGCTATATCATCTGCAAATCTAAGCATATCAATTTTTTGTCCCTGCATAGTAATTCCAAATGTCTTCCTGCATTTGACAGTATTCATTGCCTCTTCTATGTACAAGTTAAAAATCAATGGGGATAGGGCACATCCCTGCCTCACCCCTTTCCTAATGTTTACTTCTCTACGTTCCTGCTCTAATTCTGTTACTGCTGTTTGCTCTTTGTATAAGCTATGTACTATTCGTCTATCCCTATAACTCATTCCAATCCTTTTGAGTATTTCAAACATTTTTTTCCAATTTACATTGTCGAATGCTTTTTCCAGATCTACAAACCCTATATACATGCTTTCCCTTTTCTATTGTTTTCTCCATTATCACTCTCAGAGCTAAAATAGCCTCCCGTGTTCCCCTGTTTCGCCTAAACCCAAATTGGTCTTCTCTAGTATTTCTTCAGCTCGTTTTTCCATTCGTCTTTGCACAATTCTAGTTAATATTTTTGACACGTGTGCTGTCAAACTTATTGTTCGAAAATTTTCACATCTATCCGCGCCTTTCTTTTTGGTATAGTTACTATGATGCTACGTTTGAAATCTTTGGGTATCTCGCCTGTCTCATACATATAGCTTACAAGTTGGAAGAGACGTTCTGTTACTGCTTGTCCAGCGGCTTTTAGAGTTTCTGCTTGCACCTTATCTGTACCCGGCGCCTTACCATTTTCAGACTCTTTAATGCTAATTCAAACTCGTCTCGAAGTATAGGATATCCCAAGTCATCATTTTCAATGTCTGATTCCTGTTCTAATGCAGTTAGTTCCTCTCCTGCATATAAATTCCTATATATTCTTGCCATCTACTCACTTTCTCTACGTTTTCTATAATGACGTTTCCTTGTACGTCCCTTATATTTTTGCTATACGGTTTTATATCCTAAAATTCATTCTAATTAATTTGTATGCTTCGTCTGTCTTTCCTATTTCCATCTTAGTTTGTACTTCTTTGCACTTTTCATCAATTCATTGTTCTTTAGCTTTCCTGCATTTTCGAATAATTTCCCATTTTATGGCTTTGTATCTCTGTTTTCCTGTTTCGTCTGATTTATTTTTGTATTTTCGTCTTTCTTCTATTAAATTCACGATATCCTTTGTTATCCATGGTTTCTTAGTTTCTTTTTGTGTATACCCCAAAATATCTCTGGCCGCCATGTCTAGGCTGGATTTAATGTTATTCCATTCTGTTTCTACTTCCTTAGTTTCAGATATTTTCGCGATATCATTCAGCAATTCATTTGACTTTTTTTCGAATCTTACTTGAATATCTTTGTCTTTTAGTTTCTCTAAGTCCAAGTGCCTTTTTCCGTTCCTCTTTTTCAGATTTTTAAATTTAAATGCGGCCTTCATAATTACGATGTTGTGGTCAGTATCTATATCTGCTTCTGGGTAGCTTCTACAGTCTTTTACTTGATTCCTAAACCGTTGTCTAACAAGAATGTAATCTATTTGATATCGTCCTATATCTCCTGGCATCTTCCACGTATATCGTCTTCTAGCATGATGTTGAAATAATGTGTTTGTGATGATTAAATTGTTCTTGTCGCAAAATTCTACCAGCCTATTTCCCCTGTCGTTTCTCGTGCCTAAACCAAATAAACCTACTACCGCTCCTTCCCTACCCTCACCTACCACAGCATTAAAATCCCCCGTAATTATTAAATTTTCATGTCCTTTTACGTATCTTAATATGTCTTCGATATCTTTGTAGATGGCTTCTACCTCTTCGTCACTGTAGCTAGAGGTGGGCATGTATACTTGTATTATTACTGTGTTTACCAGTTTAGATTCTAATCTAGCCATGAGTACTCTTTCGTTCTTTTGTAAGTAATTTTCCACACAGTGTCCTATCTTTTTCCGCATAACTATCCCCACACCCAAATTTCCGTCCTCTGCTCCTGTATGAATTACCCTGAAGTCTCCACTCCAAAAATCCCCCGCCTCTGGCCACCGAACTTCGCTGATCCCTACTATGTCTAGTGATAACCTATTCATTTCGATTTTTAGGTTCTCTAGCACGTTTACACAGTGCTTTCGTAGGGACAACATGATCAACTTTTGTATTTGAAGAGATAAAGAGATGATTAAATTTCTTCAAAATTCGATGGTAATTTAAACACTTTTATTGGTATTTAATAAAATCAATTTCATTTTTGGCTAAAAAAGAAACTCAACTACAAAAACAAAAAATATATTAAATTACTCAAATTATCCACCATTGTTTACAAATTGGTATCGTTTCTGAACACTATCAATTACTTTACAGACAGTATTGAGATTAATATTGCGAATGCATGAATGCTTCCTGCAGTTCTTCAACATTGTTGTATGTAGAACCATACACTGTTTTTAACAGTATCCTATAAAAAGGTCTCGCAAGAAAGGAAAACAGGTGATCTTTCAGGCCAACGTATCGTTCCATTAGTTGCAATTACCTTCTCATTAAATCGCTCATTTAAATATTACGGCACTAGTACTATGTGAACAGCACCCAGGCTGTTGAAACCACATCTGTCTAATAGTTTCTAGTATATTAATTCTTCGGTCTCCTCTTGTAAATAGAAGAAATACCTTTGTCCTATTAAACTACAATAAAAAACAATAGGGACTGTTAATCATTATTTATTATACTACATCAAACATTGAAACCAAATCTAAATTGGTTTTGAACTGGAAGTAGGTTTGAAAGTCGTAATGCTTATTACGTCTATCAAATATTCCACATTTAGTAAACATAATTTCAACTGTCTACAGAGTAAAGTTCTTGAAATTGTTGCGTTCACTTGTTCCAAATACGTGTTGCAAAATTGCAGTCTTCTTTCGGTATCTTCAGTTACTAATCTTTGAGATGGTTTATATGTGTAATACTTGTACTTATGTTTCTTCAAAATCTCTGAATCTCTAGTATGTGACACACCTATACTGTGCTAAACGTTTCTTAAAGAAACACGTTTATCCCCATTAACACAAGTTAAAACTAATTCCTCCTTTTCTGCATTAATCTTATTGTACATCTTTGCCGTAAATGAATCTGAATTCTTTAGATTCCTGTCTAATTACAATATTGTTTCACGATCAGATAATCACCTTTCTAGATATTGAGCTCTATATGTTTCACGTGTAAGTTCTAAGTTTATATAGCACTTGATATAAGTACAAATTAAATCATATTTTTCAAATTTTTCCATCATAATCTGAAGCAGTAACATTGACAGTGTTGATAGGGATGGTATGTTGATATGCTTGATTTTTGTTTTGAAATATAATTTCACAAATATCTTAATAAACAAAATAAAAGATTTTTGTGATCATGGCATTAGTGAGTTTGGCGCGTAAAGAAAAGCTCGACCGACACGAATATAAATTCCACAATACTACGTGCGTGAACTTCTTGACCTGCTTATCCAGAAAACTTTAAAACAATTTGATTTTGGCCACTTCATCGAGGGGACAGTCTACGGTCCCTATATACTTCGGTTGTTACTCAACCATCGCTTCCTTTGTAATACCAATCCAGAACTAATCGATATATTTCAATCTCCTTTACTTAAAAAAAAACGTTGTCACACTTTGTGCGTCTAAACCTATCTTATGGTTGAGATTAATGTCATCAGTCCATGTAAACGCACAAATTTTATGATGTTTTATGATTTTGTGATATTTTGAACCCCATGTGAATTTATATAATATCATTATGAAGGGTGATGTCCCCGGGTTTTATTGTTAATTTTTCTAATTTAATACGAAGAATTTAAAGTCCCTATCGTCATTGCTGTTTGTATTAAAATGCACTACGTTCTTTTCGGTTTATTTATTTGTCCTAATTTAATATCATATTGAAATAGCCCCTTTATAAAATGTAAACTACCCAAGCTTGCAAAAATTCTTTGGAGTGATTTCTTATTAAAGCTCATTGAACTAACTACATTATATAATAAATTTATTTCCGCAAACGCTTCGTCATCGATTCACAAGGTGTTGAAATGTAAAATTTTTTAGTTCTTTCTTTATAGCCCCTGCAGTTTTTGAGATATCTAGATCAAATTTGAAATGTAGGTTAGGATGGTATATCATTAGGTATGTTAAGGTTACGAGAATCTACAGGGACATATGTTTTAAATAGTCTCTACAGGGTCTTGAAAAAAAAAACGTTACAGCAACTGTAGAAAATGACCTCCTCCTACATGCGCTCACCCTTCTTCTCATTAATGCACGTACTCTTTTAAACACCCCTAGAATATTTCTTACGGTTTCAAATGTATCTATTATTCGATTTCGTAAGTCACCCACGGTATTCACTGATGTATTTAAATGTGGGTTAGGATGGTATATCATTGGGTATGTTAAGGTTACGAGAATCTACAGGGAAATATGTTTTAAATAGTTTCTACAGAATCTTGAAAAAAAACTTACAGCAACTGTAGAAAATGACCTCCTCCTACATGCGCTCACCCTTCTTCTCATTAATACACGTACTCTTTCAAACACCCCTAGAGTATTTCTTACGGTTTCAAATGTATCTATCATTCGATTTCGTAAGTCACCAACGGTATTCATTGATGTTGTATACACTAGAGATTTGAGACAGCCCCATAGGAAAAATCTGGGTTACTTAAATTAGGAGACCTAAAGGTTATGACTGAGGTCCACGCCGTCCTATCCACTTGTTCTCATACACCTCATTTAAATACCCCCGAAACAAAATAGAAAAATGTGGCAGGGTGTCATAGAGTAAAAACCACATTTGATTTCTCAGTAGAAGTAAGTCTTCGAGGATTAAAGACAATTCGTATTGCAAGAATGTCTGAATGAATGACCAGTGTGTCAACCAGGCAAAACGAGCAATCAAATGATCCCCAATTAAACCACCCCATGCGAACCGCTCTTGAAATTGCGTGTTTACAATTCCATATAGATTTCTTCAACCCATATGTGGTTGTTGTGAAAATTTATAATAGAATTCCTTGAAAAACTAGCTTCGTCAGTACCACTGGCAGAAATTAATCCTTAAAAGAAAATCTTGAGGAAGACCCACCTGTACCCTTTGAATGTGGTAAGAGTATAGCATAGAACCGCGCAGTATACACCAAGCAACTTGATGAATAATAGTTTAATGTACACCGATATTTCTGATGCAAGTGTCGGAATATTCTTCTATTTCATTTAGAACAGCTTCTTCGATCTGTGGTATTCTAACAGTACGTGATCTATCTGCATCATTGGTATCCTTATTAAGAGTTTCAGTTTCTGCAAGACATCTATGAATATCGAAAATACTCGTTGATCAGATATCTTTCTATTGGGATAGTGCTCCATGTACAGACGTCTGGTTTCTCTTGCAATTCAATTCGTAAGGCCGTAGATAAAAATGCATCTCGATCATTTCAGACTTTGGCATTGTTATGAGATTATAACGAGTATTTAAAACACTTTTATACCTTAGAGTTTATAATATAAACTTTTAATTTTATAAATATACTTTATAAACATACATCAAATGTAAACTCTCAAAATTAATAAAAACAAGAGATTATACACAATAAAGTCTAGACTACTTTAGAAATTTTAATTTATCTAGCGGTTTACAGAAAACCGTTATTTATTTTTCCTCAAAAAGGGACGCAGGTACGAAAAACTGTACGAAACCAAAAAAGCTCCTAGATAAAACAGAAAATGTATGTTGTATTTCAAAATCTACCAGAGGTGCCCGAAAAGTTCAAGGGAAGAAAAGAAGACGTGACCCCTAAAAAGTACCACCTGTTGATTTTCAGACCATTCAACATGCCGAATGATGTAAGCTATACAGCGTAACCTATATTCCAAATTTGATCAAAATATCTCAAAACTAGGGGGAACCTTACTTCAATTATTACTTCAATGCTAGTAGTACTGTTTTATTGCTTTGTCAACACTCCTTATCATTGGATTTAAATTGTTACACTATTTAAAGTAGGATTTGAATTTTCAGTTTATGTCTCACCTTCATTACATTAGTTTAAAATTACAGATACCTAGATTTTTGTATGAAATTTTAACTAAATTATCCAACCTGTAGTTAACTCGATAAAACTTTATATTATTTCTCTTCTAAAATATAAACTTCTTGACACGAAATCAGCCAATATCGCTATTTTTGTTTTTCCTGTTTACCTTAAAAGGAAGGAAAACCTTCACTGTTTTAAATCGGATGTATGAAATCAGAGTAGCGCTCCTTTCAAATAATATTGTTTAAACAAATAACGATCAATTATTCCTTGAACAAAATTATTGGTTAAAGTTGGTGCAAGTTGCGTCGACAATAAGCTCTAGTAAATTTGAGTCAAGACAATTTAATTGAGTCTTATTTCAACTGTTTTTGCGTTTTAATTAATTAAAAACTTAACATTATGAGTACACTGATTTTCATTAAACTCTTACACATTTAAGGGTCACTTGCACCGTATTTACTTTAAATGACGTTTAACTAATCTAGGTTTTATTTTACCCTACGATTAAGGTGTGGTTGATTTGTAAGGTGCTAGATTTATCTCCAGTTAACTAAACGAAGCTTAAGACACCAGCAACATTTGACAACATTGTAAAAGTCACCTGGTTGCTAAGCAACTGCATAAAATTATCAAATACGATTTTGAGGTTCAGTTAGATTTTTATATATTACTTTATTTATATACGGAGCAATTTAAGTGGAGGAAGACGTTATTAAAAATTGATCCAGAACTTCAAATTTTACAAACAATGAAAAAATGTATATTATCTCTACTTACGCCAAGTACAAAGACATCTGAAAAATAAAAAATCCGATTAGGTTACTTCAAGAGAAAAAGTTGCAGGACGGTATTTACAGAGAAGCTGAATATTTAAAACATTTTTTTAAAAATAAAAAAATTAAGTACGGAGAATCGCTGCTGCTGAACAAGATTATATCAATTTATCAATAGCGATTATTAAAGTAAGATAAACAAAAAGTAAGGTTTTAAATATCAAACTAGCCTTTAAACGGAGTTTAGCATTAAACGTTGTTTCAGATGTACGGGACTAACGGACATAAAATAAGTGAAACACATTTTAGCTTGTAACAAATATAAATTCTATGGTACCGAATTTTAAAGTTGCTTCTATTTGTTACAACTCCGTGGTATCTGATCCTTTTATGTTGCATAATAACCTCAGAATAAACAATTTCATAATAGAAGTCAATGTTATTACCATTTACTTCGCTTTGGATTTACAGTAAGAATTTATTCGATTATAACAAATATTTTAAAATTGTCCCAAAAACAAGACGTCTTAAAATTATGTTATAAGTCAGTCACTTGTGTTGCATAATTCGTAGGCGGTCTGCGTACACTTTTAAAGATTACTGAGTTAATATAGCACTTGCGTAGAGTGTGACGAAGTGACGCTTCTGACAGATCAGCTGTTCTTTTAGATTGACAGCATCGAAAAGGGAACTCGGCCATTTTGTTCGAGGACAGCAGATGTTAAGAGTAGATAAAGATGTTGGCACTTTTACGTGCCAGCTGGTGTCTAAGAATAGCCATCTAGGTAGGCGGTGGATTCACGGTCGTTCTGGATGGGGTGCCGGGATGGAAGTGTCCTCGGATTCCGTCCAGGAGACAGGAAGAGAAAGTGAAGCGACAACGTGGTCACCGACCATCGAAATCCATTAACGCGCATCGGTGGATTACGAATAAACTTTTGTAATAAGGAGAATTGGAGGTCGTCCATATAGTGTTTATTTAGTAGAGAAACATGACGTAAGCATTTGGTTGGGAAATTTTTTATGGAGTTGAAGTTTTTATTACACGTACGAAATTAAGGTATTTAAAACCCCTGATGAATACAGGAATCTATTTCCGGTGAGTGTTTCAATTCGTTTGTGTTGGTTATGGTTGAAACTTTAATATCAAAATTATAAACTTTTGGAAATGCTCGTACAGTTGCTTGAGATATTGCATTTAGTAAAAGTATAAATTTTGCATTTAGGATCTAGTATAAAAGATCGTAAGAATAATCATATTCGAATAGCTGTATATCAAATTCATTTTCTTGTTTGGTGTCGAAATTTAAAGTCTAATAAAAAAGAAAGGGAAACCTTATTCCGTAGATGTAAAACGAAATATTTAGGGATACATGTGAGGCATACATGTGGCCTTTATAAAGAAGTTTATAAAGTCCAACTCTAACGAAACTTATTTATTTATAATGTCTGATAATTAGTAGATTTACTGTGTTATTCCTGTACCATGTCAACCTAAATTATTTTAATTTATTTAATCTATCTGATTTTGAATACCTTTCTGTAACAAATATTACGTGTGAGATTTATTTGAAACTTATTGTGAACCAATCTAACAGATTTGTCGATTGAAGTTTTAAAATTTTTTTTATTCTTGAAATAGTTCTAAATATCAAAATTTCATTATTTAAAGAGGAAAGTTATGAATCCTTATTCCATATGAAAGAACGATTTTACTTTTGAATAATATACTTGAGATTTTGTTAACATATACTTTAAATTATAATTTTGGGAAGCACTAAGTCTTTTAATTCCAAGTATTTAAATTAATGACGTTATCATTCGAGAAGATAAAATTTGAGCAGAGTTATGTTATAGAAGTGATGAATATGATTTTTTTAAACCCATTTTTAGGTATAACACTTTTAGAGTGGTAATTTCATGCTGTTTAACTTATGAGTATTGTTGTATTTCTTTTGTAAGACGTAAATTGTGTCTTTAGATTAAAATTTATTATGTACCATTTTCTTTCGTCGCAACAGGAGTTGAAGTAGCTACTTTGGAGAGGTTTCCAGAAATGTTGTTTTGTTTAACGTGTATATTTGTTTAGATAGTCACTATAGCCTGTGGGTTTCTGCATCTTCTCATGGAATACTCTAGATATTTATCGTCCATATAGATGCAGTGGCGCACAATCTTCCGCTTTTTCAATTCCTGTTTATAGTTGAGTTTATTTTACATCCACGCCCATTCTCATTGCTCACCCTTGGGGTAATTCCCAGACTATGCCGTGAATATTGTGAAGCTCGTGAGTCTATTGGAAGTGATAACTTTAAGAATAAAGTCTTATCAAATAAAAATCGCTTCACTGACGCCCAACGTCAAAATAATGGTGTGTCCGACTCACACCCAAAAGAAAAAACAGAGAAAGTTCACTTCAAGCTTCGACGTTAAGTTAAACAAACGCAAAAGTGGAACAAACAACCAACAAAATACTCAATAACTCATGAATAAAAAGAAACAACTATTAGACAAACAATGAACTAATGGATTTATACACATGTAATCTTAAAACGGAATTAATTTCTTACCTTTGATCTGCTATTACGCGAACATACAATCTTAGAGGAGAAAGCAAAAGGGCAAACGAAATAAATTGAAAATTGAAATTTTTAATATCTTCTTGAACTGAACATAAATTTTATAACAATAGGTAAAAATCACAAAACTAAAATTTTTTTATACTCAGGAATTTGTATCTTTCATGCTAATTAACGATTAACTGGTACTTTTAATTATTTCTTTTTTTCATAAAATCAACACAACAATGAAAACTTAATTAATAAAGTAAAGTTATTATTAACATCACGAGTAAAAAATGTAAATACCAGGTGTCCATGTTAATAACAGGTAACCAACATTCGACATGCATATTTTAATAAAATATTTCACAAGAAGCTCTCAACTCTAGTATGAAAAAAAACAAAATATGTGAAAATACAAATTAAGATAAAATAAAATACCTCCAGGCACGTAAAAGATTCGTAAAAGTAGTCAGGAATCAGTCTTTTGCAAAACAACTTCACGTAGTCGTTACCGACCACGGGCCGAATGTCCGCGTTAACTATCTTTGTCTGTACTTCAACATGATTTCCAAAACCAATAAATTTAGCATAAATAGAATTAAGCTTAAGCGGACGCCAAAATTATTCGATTTCAATATTATAATAAAATATGAAAATGTTAGTCAGATACTTAAAGTTTAACACTAGAAAAATAAAGCTAATAAGTAAGCTAAAAATTTGAAATGGTTCTACTAACCGCCACATAAAATTGCATGTGCTGAAAGTGTAGAAAAAATAATATTTTATAAAAACAAATTCAACAACTAAAAGAAAGCAATAGTTATTGTATCATAAAGGGTGGGTCATGTTGATTTTTTCTTCAACTTTGAAAATGTCCGTAAAAACTCGCGTGCCATGAATTTCTTTTTCTACAGATATCAAGAATAAAATAGTACAGTTGTAGACATGGCAATAGAACAACGCATTTTAATCATCCAAACTTACTACAAAAACGAGTGATCTGTAAAAGTTACATTTCGCAAAATTCGGGATCGCTTCGGTGTAGTTAATCGTCCTACACAGCTCGAAATTCGAAAAAAGGTGACGCGTGTGCAAGAAATTGGTTCGGGGCATGTCATACAGCATATCAACATGCTCGTCAAGTACGTACAGATGAAAAAATAGCTACTGTAAGTGAAAAGTGCGTGCATACTGAAGCACTTCCGCTAGGCATCGTTCAGAGGATTTAAACATCTCAAGTACAACCTTACGCCGTATTTTGCACAACTATATTCATCTGCATCTAAAAAAGATCCAAATTACTCAACAATTGAAGCTATTGGACCATGTGCAGCGCGGAATATTCGTTAATTGGACGATTGATGAACTTTAGCATTTTTTATAGAACAAAGCGCATTTCAACATCGGCAGTTATGTAAACGAGCAGAATTGTCGCAAAGGGGCTTAAAATATTTACATGTCATTCACGAACATACACTTTATACTAAAAAAAGTCACCGTTTGGCGCGGCTTATGGGCTAGTGGAATCATCGAACCGTTCTTCTTTGGAAATGATCATAAAGAGGCCATTATAGTGAATTCCAAATGATATTGTGACAAGCTAATGAACTTTTTATAGTATAAATTGAATGTGAATGAGTTTTGGTTTCAGCAAAATAGTACTACGAGTCACTCAACAGCCAAAACATTGATTTGTTGCACACTATGTTCGGTGATCGAATAATTTCGCCAAACGCTAGTATAAATTGGCCACCACGATCTTGCGACTTGAACCATTAAACTTTTTTTTGTTTGGCGTTATTTGACAGGAATAGTGTATGCCAATCGTTCAAGAACAGATCAAGACCTAAAAAACAACTGAGGCGGTTGATACACATTTGTTCGCGAAAATCATTGAAAATTTCGACATTCGACTGCAGACCTAGAATCTGAGTCATGGTGGTCATATGAATGATATTGTTTTTCATATATAATTGTATTATATTCAATTTTCATTTTCAATCAACATCTCTGATGTTTGCTGAAGATCTGTGTTTTCTTGTATTAACAAAAAGAAAAATAGAGATGGCCCACCCTTTATATCAAACTACATACCTTACTAAACTCGTTGTAGTATTCAAAATAATAAAGTACATATTATTTTGAAATTGAAAAACCTAACAAACTCCACAATTACAGGAATTTCATAATGGGGTAACATCAACATCCAGAAATTAACATGAATGCATTCTCTGTAGCAATAATAGTGGAAAGGTGGTAACGATCAAAGGAAAGGTTAACAATGTTTGTAACTAATCTAAATAACATAAAATTAAAAGAAGTTTGTAATAACGTGAAATATTCAAATTCTGGGGAAGTAATTGCATATACCTACTAACTGTTGAAAACTTGGAACGCAAAATGTACACTTTCTCCTATATTAAAAACGCGTGGAAATAAAAATATGGTACTAAAAGCAAAAAGCAGTAGTTTCCTAAATTGATTTTTTGCTTCTTCAGTTAGAAACTGACAAGATAGTTTTCTAGTTAATTTTGTGCTGGGTCTCACTCGATTCATTTTTCAGTCGTATTTGAAATTTAATTAAAATTTAGTTATGACTATAAGTTTGTTTGCATTTTTAACAATAAGATTGTTTGCCAATAATATAAATCAATACTAAGAATATAAAAAAAATATAGAAACTTCCCTAGCTCTGCGTATCTCCAGACTGCTAGGACTTTTTCACACGTGGAGTTGCTTCTCTTAAGAATACGAATTGCTTTCCCATATTGCTTTATATTGTGTTAAAAACTGTAGGTTTAGTACAAAAATGATCCATCATTTCTTTGCACCACTGATCCAATGCTCACAACCATCTAACTATTTGCCAATTATTCTTATAAATAAAAACCTACGATATTCAGAAATTTCACTCAACAGTTTTGTGTCGAAGCATCTTTTATGAACTCAATTGACTAAAGACTGACCTACCGAAATATTCTAGCCTGTTTCTTATTGACTGACGCCGAATAGCTACCAAGGGAAGAAAAAATACCAAATACCTTCTATTCAAAAACTAGTTTTAATTTCCACAATAGAGATCTTTTGGGAACGCTTCTGAAGTCAGGAAATCTTGGGAGTTAAAAGGTACAGCATTGAAGGTTCAGGGCGACCTGGTACCTTCACAGAGAAACCGACGGTTGGGTTCCGTCATACAGAGACGGCTAGTGAATTGCTCACTTATGTCAACATGTATAGACATTCCACAAACCCTACACGTCTGTGGCGTTGTCCACAAAATAAACCAATAGCAAAAACACCATTTTCTAGATAGTTAATCGTTCATAGTGTCATCCTTTACAGTACTGCACGCTCGCAACAAGATTCTACAGATAGGACCACGTCCACAAACGTTCTCGATATCTCCAACGCTCATATCCACTTCAGCACTAGTAGTGTGCTCTTAATTGGTTAAAGTCCAATGGTATTATTTTCAGTACTTTTAAGTTAATGGTTTTTTAATTGATGATAAACCCTTAGTAATTCATTAGCTACATTTATTTCTAAACTTATGTTTATTATTTTTGAGTAAATACTTTTGAAACTGTCATCTACTCTGGTAAATTACTAATTGTTTATCTATTAATGTTTGTTGCCTCATTAATGACGCCATTGAGGCAATTTTATTAGAAGATATAAAAATATCTTGAATTAATAATACCAATTAAGTCGAAATGTATAAAATGTATAAAAATATCTTGAATTAATAATACCAGTTTAGTCGAAATGTTCTCTTTTCCATACGTGTTTTTTACTCTTAACTAAAACAAGAACTTTAGTTAATAAAATGCACAATATCAGTAATGTGTGTTGCATTTTACAGGCGATTTTCTATCCATAATATTTGTGGAGAAACAAATTGATTGGCTTCATGATAACATCTGCGCTATCCGATTGGCAATGCCTAATTTGTTACAGTAGAATCAAGTTTTTAATACTTTTCTGTCCAGAACAACGACAACATGGTGAACCGGACAAGAAAATTTGATATAAGGCAGTGCTGTTCTGTTTGGTGAGAGTTTAAATGTACTATTGAACAGAAATTGTAATCAATGGTTCAAATTATTTATATAATTATTTTATTTAAATTCTTAATTTCAGCGCAAACCTTACGAAGTCGCACAAATTGGCAGTTTAATAACAAAGAAAATTATGAGATACAATCACATCGTATAATATTGTATTTGGTGGTAAGGATTTGGCAAATTTATTGATTTCCTATGTCCTCTTGTTCAAGGCAAGAACGCTGTAATTTAAATCTGTGGTGACACCTGGAATGAGATAAGGTGACATTCTTTTGTTTGCTATTTAATTGCTGCATGCTGATAACACTCGCGTTATCGTTCTTGTAAAAGAGTATTTTTAGAACGCTTGTTTTCTTCGCTTTTCATTGCATTTTATTTATGTTTAAACGAATGTTGACAAATTTGAGTTAAACTTTAAATCAAGCTTTGTAATTGCCCATATCTATAAATAGTTACACTTGATGACAATTTTTGACACTTGTTTGAAATACAACTAAAAATGGAAATTTATACCGTTTACTTTACAATAATATCGTATGTTTTAAACTGAATTCATAGAAGTTTCATAGAAATGATACATCTATACGTTGTGTTACTAAATAAGGATTAATACTAAATGCGCGATGGATAAAATTTATTTATTGGAAGCGATATTACGTGTTTTACCCTCACTTAATTAAATATTATTGTTCGAATTCTGAAATTTTCTACAATGAAATCTTAATATTATACGACTCACTGTTCAGTCCTCGGTGACGCACTTGTCTCAGGGTTTCAGTGGGGTTCGGTTTTCTGTAGGTCTTTTTAGCGTGGTGCTGGCCGATATTAGTTCTTGTGCCGTAAAGGAAAGTAAGAAGTGAGGAACGACAAACTATCGGCACAACATACAAGCGAGAACGGAATCGCGACAAAACACAATCGTTTCATCTGATTCCCGGTACTGAAGTGATCATTTTTGTTTCGTATAAATCACCTCCAACGTTTCAACACTTATTCATCACTCCGGGATTGGGCCATACAAATTGGTTGATGTCCTACAACCAATTGGAATAGAGAACCTCGACACTTCGATAATGCGTGTTAACGGTACACTCCCAAGAACACTAAAAAATCCTCGAGAGTATCTTAACGTATACTTATTAAATCACTCTACATCTAAAATATAACTAATAATTTACAACATACACAGGACCGAATTCAGGAAGCAATGGAAATTACTTTTACTTTTAAAATATAGTAAATTTAATGAATATAAGAAATAGAAACTGGTTATCCAATAATTGAAAAAGATATGCTGCGGGTTAATTCGGCTAACACGTGGTAGACAATTTTTTATAATTTGCTTGAAATACTTTATTAAGTATACATGGTATTTACAAGTGTGAACCATTTCTCAAACCTGATAGTGGTGGACGTTTTAACTAAATATAAATATAAAGAAATTCCTTCGATGACCGATTTGTTAGGGTCCTTAGGAAACAAATTTCATGATTTATTTAATCAATCTGGATGTTGACAATGTATACATTTCGCCCTACGAGCTTAATTCGATTACAATTATATCTAAACTAAAGTCAAAACTTTTACTGAATGAGTTTGTTACAGGCGGAAAAGCTACTAAGTGTACCTCTTCCAGTCAAATTATAAAATGGGGGCGGCCTGTAAAACACAAATTAAAAGGGGGGGTCACCGGCACTAGCTAGCGGAAGGTCTTGGATCATATAGAGGGTTAAAATTTTGAAAAAAAGGTTAAATTAATTTATAATATACTACAAAGATGCGGCACTTACCTTTCAAAAAAATATGGTGGTTTAATGACAATTGCCAAGGGCGCCAGACAAGTCGAGAATGTCCAAATGTTCGTATAAAACCTTGAGAGACTTGTCATCCCAAGGAGGACAATTGTTTCTTTTAATCAATTCCTCACTTTTTTACTACTTATAAAACTTCTATGATAAAAAAAATACTATTGACTTAACCAACGGCAAACAAAACTATTTAATTCACAGAGCAATAAACGTGAAACTCTTACATTCATTGATTTAGAAATTTAAGTAAACGGGTGACTATGGAATTTATGAAAATTTTGATTACATAAGTAGTTATCAAACACTTGTATATGAAAGAAAACTTATATTATAAATCGTACACTAAATTAATCCTACGGTTTATGGCCAAAACGTCCTAACAAACAAACTAATTAAAATTGGTCATGCTACTTAACTATAAAAACTTACTTACTAAAAATGGTCCATTGTTTGAGGGTTTGTTTTCCAACGTAGAACAGTTATTAAATTTGGGAAGAGAATCTCGCTTGTTGCTTCTGTTTGTAATGTTTAAAAAATTGACTGGCACACGAACCCGGCAGAATTTTTGACAATTATCACTTACTTGCTGCGTCACACGCCTACAAGTATTTAATATTTATCTTGCATCACTATAAATCCGCGACATATGGGCATAACCCTCGCGAAACTGAAAGAGTGACACTTCTTTCCAATTCTTTTTTTCTAACGTGATACGAAGTGGAATATTCTATGTCATGCCAGAGAACGCTACCCCGCGAACTACGTTTCTCTCTACTTCTTGACCACGGACGGCCCCATTGGAAGAACTCCCCGTCTTTTGGCTAAGCCTTGAGTTATATAGATTAAATCCTACTCTAATAATTATGTACGTCATTTTCTGTTACCCAATGACTGAACAGAACCTCCCACAAAACAAGATTTCAGAAACCAAATCCAACCCCTTTTTAGATGAGAATCACGGAAGCAAATATTTCCCCCAAGGGTTTAAATTATATTTTTCCTTCTACGAATTACTTAGTTATTGCAATGTGGAACCTATCTATGGCGACAGCAGTCTGCCCTTAACAAAGACCGGCTAACCTACTTGAACCGAAATGGATTTTAAATACAATGAATGTCTCCAGACTACTTAAAATTACTTGTAATATTTGAATAAATCAAATTGGAAATAGTTTTCGCTATTTATAATGTTTTGTTTTGTCTAACCCGCTGTCAATCAACGAAAGTATTAAGCTTTTCAAACTGAAATTGGTTTTCTTTATTTACGCTAAAAAAGGTACTATTACATTTTAAAGTTATCGGATTTGTTAGTCTGTTACCGACCTAAACTTTTAAGAGGTTTATTGTATTTGACTTACGAGGGTCTAGAGCTTTAAATGATGACCTGCCGCTGGAATTTACTAGCCTGAAGCTATCGGTAAATGTGGTCTTTTATTATAAAGGATCCTAAATAAAATGAGGTGATTTATTGGTGTAAATTTTTGTTTATACTTTATTCAAGTTACTGAATTTTTAATTAATTAATTTGTTTAATCGTTAACATTACAAAATAATGTTACACTCCCCTTACAAAAGGAGATTTTTTCCAAAAATCTTGTGTTAAGAGATTCACTCTTTCATTCCTATTTACTAACTTATCCTTTTCTATCCTTATCCTTATGCTAACTAGTATTTTTAAAACTAAGTTTTTGTATAAAAAAATTTTTTTTTACATTATAAGCGTCGTTTTCAAGTTTCTTAATTATTAATATTAGGTTATTTTTATTAATATTAGGTTTTTATAACTATTTTTATTCGTCATATCCTATTGGATTTGCTTTTAAATCTTTAACATGCCAAACTCCTCTGGATTGACCTGTTTCGTCGGCTAACTCATAAGTATTTGTTGAAACTTTTTCTGTTATGGTAAAAGAACCTACATATTTCGGTGCTAATTTGGCATTGAAATACTTAGATGCGTCTGAGAGTACAAAATTTTTCTTCCAAACTGTATCTGCCACTGAAAATACTACTTCTCGTCTACGTAAATCATAGTTATGTTTTGATTTATTATACGCTATTTCTAATTTCTTTTTATTTCTTGGTATACTTTATTTAATTCTGGAATACGCTCTATTAGTTGTTTTCTTTCTGAAAATTGAATATCGCTCAAGTTTTCTGAATCCGTAATTTCACCAAAAGAGGAACCATCTATTACCATTTCTCTACCGCAATTTACGAAATATGGTGACATGCCTATTACTTCATGAACTGCGGTACGAACAGCGCACGAAACCATGGGTAATATCTTGTCCCATACTCTCTGATTATCTGACACATAAGATGCCAACATTGTCTTTAAAACGCCGTTGACTCGTTCAACAGGATTTGCTTGTGGGTGATAATATGCATTAAAAATAATTTTGGATTTGTATTTGTTCATTAAATTTTTTAATAAATGACTTCGAAATTGTACACCATTAATCTACTAGAACATATTGCGATGCTCCAAAAAGTAAAATTATAAACTCTTCTATCTTTTGAACTACGGACGATGCAGTGGCTTGTCTTAAAGGGAAAAATAGGGGAAATTTTGTAAATGTATTAACTACGGATAAAATACATGTGTGTCCTTTAGTAGTTCTAGGTAGTGGACCTACTAAATCTATGGATATCATTTGCCAAGGTTTTGAGACTATTGGATGTCTCGACATTTTTCCTGCTGGAAGTTTTTGTTCTGGTTTGTGTGAAATACAAATTTTACATTGGTTTATATATCTTGCTACTTCTGCACGTAATTTTGGCCAAAAATATTTCTGAGATATCCTTTCATAAGTTTTAAAAATTCCTAAATGACCAGCCGTCGGTTCATCATGAAAACGTTTTAAAATTTCTTTTCTTTGTGATTTTGGAATTACTTCTTTCCAGTTGTCTGTCTCTTCGGTTAAATTTGAAAATTTTGGTTTAACATGTTTAAATAATTTGTGGTCTATTACTTTCCAACGATTATATTTTATTGGATATTTTTCAACATTATTAATCATCTTTTTACACCAATTATCATACTGAGTATTTGATTTTTGAATTTCTTCTTTATTGTTTTTAGTATTTTTGTTTACAGTTTTTGTGTCTGGTATTATTTGCGTAGAATTTTCAGAGTTGTTTTCATTTTGAATTTGTATAGTTTCAATTATTGGTACAGCCCTCGATAATGCATCTGGGACTACATTATCTTTGCCTTTTCTATGAATTATTTCAAAGTCGTATTGTTGTAATTTGATGGCCCATCTACACAGTCGACCATTTGGATTTTGTAAATTGTTTAACCAAATTAAAGAATGATGATCTGTTATGACGGTAAAATGTGTTCCTTCTATATATGGACGTAACTTTTCTATACTGAATAGAACTGCTAAACACTCCTTTTCTGTTACGGTAAATTTCCTTTCATTTTGAGTTAGAGATCTTGAAATATAACATATCACTTGTTCATTTCCATCTATACTTTGCGTCAACACACCCGAAATTCCATAATCTGATGCGTCACACTGAATTGTAAATTCGTATTCGTAATTTGGACAAGTTAAAATTGGTGCTGAAATTAGGCAATTTTTTATAGTGGAAAAGGCTGTTTCGCAACACTCTTCCCAAACAAATTTTCTATTTTTCCTCAACAATGCGGTTAATGGCGCTATAATGGTACTATATCCCTCGATAAATCGACCATACCAAGAAGCCATTCCGATTATTCGTCTTACTTCTTTTACGGTTTTTGGTGTTGGTATTTCTAAAATAGCTTTTACTTTATCTGGATCTACTAAGAGACCGTTTTCATTTATTACGTAACCTAAATATTTTAATTCACTCTAACAAAAATGACATTTTTCCTTACTTAAAGTCAGTCCTGCGCGTGAAAGTCTGTTAAAAACTTCCTGTAATATTTCTAGGTGTTTGTCAAAAGAGTTTGTCAAAATTATGACGTCATCTAGGTAGCAAAATACGAAAGGTTCTAATTCTGGACCTAACACTTTATCTATTAATCTAGACCATGTACTGGGTGCACTTGAGAGACCCATAGGTAAACGTGTAAATTCAAATAACCCTCGATTAGGTATAGTGAAAGCTGTATATTTATAAGAATCTTTATCTAGTGGAATTTGAAAATAAGCGGATTTAATGTCTAAAGTTGTAATAAATTTCGCGTCGCGCAATTTATCTAATATGGAGGAGACGTACGGAATTGGATACGCGTCCTTTTCTGTTACTTTGTTTAATTTTCTGAAATCTACTACAAAACGATATGAATTGTCTTTTTTCTTCACTAAAAGAATTGGATTTGACCATGAACTGTTGCTTTTTTGAACTACATCTAATTGTAACAATTTATCTAACTCATTATCTATATGTCTTTGCATTGTAGGTGAAACTGGATAGTATCTTTGCTTAATTGGTTCGCTATTAACTTTAATTTTATGATATACTAAATCGGTACGGCCTAGTTCAGGTAAATAAAAAAATATTTTTCAATACTGGTATCTAACAGTTTTCTTTGTGCTAGTGTTAAATCTAATGTCGAATGTAAAATCGGTTCTTTCTTTTCGATAGTATCTAATTTTGCAAAGGTGTATTCGCCTTTAAAAATGTCTGGTATTATTCCTATATTTTTCCAAAAATCTATTCCTAAAACTAAAGTATGCTGAACATCTGGTACTATCAAAACGTCTAAAACCACTAAACGTTGTTTTAATCTAATGGGCAACGTAACTGTTCCCAAAACTTTTAAAATTTTACCATTTGCCAATTGACATTCTTCTTCTTTCCTTTTTAATTTTAAACCTAATTTTGATAAAAATTCCCAAGTGTTTTCTCCTAAAATTGTATTTGTTGCTCCTGAATCTAATAAAGCTAAAATCTCTGTTCCTAAAATATCTACACTTACATAAGGACGTTCGTCATTTTTAGACTGTTCTATTACATAATCTAACATAACCTTATTTTTTTGAAATTTTTCTTCTTTATCATAAATCATATTTTGAATATGTTTCGTCGAATTATAAAATGTGCGGGACACTATACGACTATCTAATGCCCCTTCTTTTAGTTTAAATTATTTCTATATTTTTGACAACGCGGACAACGGTTCAACGTAACATTGTCAGTGCCACATTTATAACAATAATTCGTTCGTCTTATCTGTCTACAATCGATCTGAAAATGTCCTAGCTGGTGACAATTCCAACACGTCGGTGCACGTTTTTTTATATAATTGTTTGAACTAACATTTTGCATTGCTGAAATCTGGTTTCTATTGGAAGACCTACTCTGTGAAACTTTAACGTCTGTGTACGCCAAGTCAGTTTCTAAAGTATTCGTTTTTCGAGTTGGTGGAATAAAGTTTTCAATTGATATTTTGTGTTCCTCCAATTTTTTTCCTAACTTTATTAGTTCTCGTATGGAAGTTATTTCGACTAAACTCAATTGTGACTGGTAAAAAGGTAACATATTTTTTCGTAATATTTTTATTTGTTGTGTCAAAGTGAGTGGTTCTGATAATCTAGCAAACATGTTTGTCATTACTGCTGCGTAAAGTCCTATACTTTCGTTTTCTCCTTGCGTTCTCGCTTTAATTTCTGTCATTAATTTTTCATTATAATCGGGTGGTAAAAATTCGTCTTTTAATGCCTCTTTTAGTTCGGTCCAATTATTTATTAAACATTTATTTGCACGATACCATATTAGTGCTTTATGTGCAAAAAGATCACATGCTTCTGCAAAAAGTTGAGAGTCTGACATATTTCTAGCAAATTTTAATTCTTCGACCCGTTCTAAATATGCGTTTACCGAAGTATCGCCATTAAATGTTATTCCCCATTTTGCAACTGGAGTAACCTTATAAACTACAGAATTATTATGAGATAAATTTTGATTATTATTTTGAAAAGATTAATGTGTATTTTGCGTGTGCTCGTCTACGGCCCTAATTTTTTCTTGTTTAGTTGCGGATGATGCTAAGTCTAGTTTTTTGTCAAATTCGATCAAGTCTACGTTATTTATGTCAAATATTTCTGACGTTTCCCCTGGTTCTAGTTCGTCTAAAATTGGTTTATCCTCTTTGGAAGCAATTTGTGTTCTTGTCTTTAAAATGTCATTTCCTACTTTACGAAAAGATTCAATTAAACGTCCTAACTCTAATTGTAAATTATTCCTAATTGTTTCGTCCTTATCGTCAACTGCTAAACTCCTGGAAAGTCTAGAATAACAATATGCAAATTTTGTTTCTATTCTTGCTTTATTACTATCATAATTTAAAACATTTAAATCTAAAATTTGTTCATGTAAAAGCGTTAAAACATTTTTAACAACTGTCACATCTTCTGTAAAGTCAAATGGGTAGTCAAAATCTTCATCTGGTTCAGTTTCTATTCGCTTTTCTAATCGCTTTTCGTAAGGTTTTTCTTAAATCAGTTACTGTCATATTTTCCGTGTTTATACCTCGTACAGTTATTTCATAAATTAGTTCATCTTTTAATAACCTATCAACACTGTATGTATATTCCATCTTTGAATTAAAGAATGTGTACAATGCTGTCATAAAATTCTCTTTAAAAAGTAAAAAATAATATATCTCAAAAAAATTTCCTCACATTTATTTCATACTCGAATTTTCCTTCTTTCTTTTACAAATGCCACATATATTTTTGAAAGGTTGTAGTTTATATAAAAATTGATAATGAAATAAGCAAAAAATGTTTTAATTACTCAAAAAAACAAGACCCAAGGAAGTTGGGCGTCAAGACTTTTGTTACATAAGTAATCCCAAAGACGTTGGGCGTCAAGAATTTTCTTACATACGTTGTCCCACAGACGCTGGGCGTCAAGAGTTTTAATACATAAGTCATCCCACAGACGTTGGGCGTCAAGAATTTTGTTACATACGCTATCTCACAGACGTTGGGCGCCAAGAATTTTGTTACAGGCGGAAAAGCTACTAAGTGTACCTTTTCCAGTCAAATTATAAAATGGGGGCGGCCTGTAAAACAAAAATTAAAGGGGGGTCACCGGCACTAGCTAGCGGAAGGTCGTGGATCATATAGAGGGTTAAAATTTTGAAAAAAAGGTTAAATTAATTTATAATATACTACAAAGATGTGGCACTTACCTTTCAAAAAAATATGGTGGCTTAATGACAATTGCCAAGGGCGCCAGACAAGTCGAGAATGTCCAAATGTTCGTATAAAACCTTGAGAGACTTGTCATCCCAAGGAGGACAATTGTTTCTTTTAATCAATTCCTCACTTTTTTACTACTTATAAAACTTCTATGATAAAAAAAATACTATTGACTTAACCAACGGCAAACAAAACTATTTAATTCACAGAGCAATAAACGTGAACCTCTTACATTCATTGATTTAGAAATTTAAGTAAACGGGTGACTATGGAATTTATGAAAATTTTGATTACATAAGTAGTTATCAAACACTTGTATATGAAAGAAAACTTATATTATAAATCGTACACTAAATTAATCCTACGGTTTATGGCCAAAACGTCCTAACAAACAAACTAACTACAATTGGTCATGCTACTTAACTATAAAAACTTACTTACTAAAAATGGTCCATTGTTTGAGGGTTTGTTTTCCAACGTAGGACTGTTATTAAATTTGGGAAAAGAATCTTGGTTGTTGCTTCGGTTTGTAATGTTTAAAAAATTGACTGGCACACGAACCCGGCAGAATTTTTGACAATTATCACTTACTTGCTGCGTCACACGCCTACAAGTTTTTAATATTTATCTTGCATCACTATAAATCCGCGACATATGGGCATAACCCTCGCGAAACTGGAACAGTAACACTTCTTTCCAATTTTTTTTTTCTAACGTGATACGAAGTGGAATATTCTATGTCATGCCAGAGAACGCTACCCGCGAACTACGTTTCTCTCTACTTCTTGACCACGGACGGCCCCATTGGAAGAACTCCCCGTCTTTTGGCTAAGCCTTGAGTTATATAGATTAAATCCTACTCTAATAATTATGTACGTCATTTTCTGTTACCCAATGACTGAACAGAACCTCCCACAAAACAAGATTTCAGAAACCAAATCCAACCCCTTTTTAGATGAGAATCACGGAAGCAAATATTTCCCCCAAGGGTTTAAATTATATTTTTCCTTCTACGAATTACTTAGTTATTGCAATGTGGAACCTATCTATGGCGACAGCAGTCTGCCCTTAACAAAGACTGGCTAACCTACTTGAACCGAAATGGATTTTAAATACAATGGATGTCTCCAGACTACTTAAAATTACTTGTAATATTTGAACAAATCAAATTGGAAATAGTTTCCGCTATTTATAATGTTTTGTTTTGTCTAACCCGCTGTCAATCAACGAAAGTATTAAGCTTTTCAAACTGAAATTGATTTTCTTTATTTACGCTAAAAAAAGGTACTATTACATTTTAAAGTTATCGGATTTGTTAGTCTGTTACCGACCTAAACTTTTAAGAGGTTTATTGTATTTGACTTACGAGGGTCTAGAGCTTTAAATGATGACCTGCCGCTGGAATTTACTAGCCTGAAGCTATCGGTAAATGTGGTCTTTTATTATAAAGGATCCTAAATAAAATGAGGTGATTTATTGGTGTAAATTTTTGTTTATACTTTATTGAAGTTACTGAATTTTTAATTAATTAATTTGTTTAATCGTTAACATTACAAAATAATAATGTTACAAGTTATAAAGGAAAATATTTAAATATTTTAATGGCGACACCTTAGGAAAATAATGCTAATATCTTTATCTAACCTTTTATGATAGATAATATTTGTTTTTCCTTCAGCTTTCCTTTTATATTTTTCTGGTAAATCAATTACATGCATAATTAGAGTATTAAAAACTCCCGAGGGTTGCTAGGCTTTCCCTTGAGGTGCTTTTTTTATATCAAAGGTGTAGTGGGTCCCAAACATCCATCACAAAAACATCCCCTAATTATTCCATCTCATCGTACGCCTTTGGGGTGAGTCTAAAGCTAAACCAAAGGCCCAAAAGATCACAACGTGAATAACTACCTTTTTGCCCTGTGGGGCATTGTGGCGATATCTACACATGTCTCGATAGTTTCACTGTTGAAGACTATTTTATAATGGAATATGTGTGAAATGCAGTTTAACGCCACTGTCACTCGTATCAGTTAATGGTCTAGGTTGGATCAATTAAGAGTTATACCAAAGATCGCAAACTTTGGTTTTAGTTTAATGACAATATCATAACTGTAAAGCATAGTATACGCGTTGGAAGATTAGAGAAATACAAGGTCATAATATCCTATTTATGATGCTTTGTACGTGCTTTTTATATCAAAATATTCCCAGGTAGATAATATATGCATCTCCTTTTAACAACGTACTGATGTTGTCACACTACCGAGTTCTCATCCATGCATTTGCTTGAGATGGTTATAATTTGAACGTTACATAATACTAATATGGTAATATACAAAATAAACAGTAGATAATTAAACTATATAACTGATTATAATATGATCTTCGGCAAGTTATTTGTTACATTATTTATTCGAAATCGCAAGATCATATAAGCTGAAAACTAGGCTATCCTAGTCCCGTTTCAACACACACATACTATTACGGCGTGCTTGCCGGTACTCAGAAATTATTTCACGATAACCAAACGCTTCAGAAGATTGGCGATTCTAATGATAATCCCATTCAGAAGAAACTAAACACTGGAAATTTTTTGTGTATTCCTAGCAACAACTGTAAAGATACTAATCTTACTTACTTAATACTAATTCGTATTAGCTTTACAACGGTCTACAAAGTGAACACCTGAAAGTAGTTGTTCTGACCTTGACTAAACTTGTATGCTAATGTTTGTTGTATGTAATGCAATAATTTAAATTTAAATAATAAACTCGATTTGTTGTTGCATTGCTCCTTTTGCTTTATTCATGTATTGAAATGAAAACTTCATTCTCTATGTGTAGTATACTTTCACTACTACGAGGGTTGTCTGGCGAAACCAAATAACAAGACGTGATAAGCAAATAGCTTTAATAAAATCACCAAACTCACAACATACATTATTATTTTACTATTATAACGTAACGTATATAACGTAAATAATTACTTGTTAGCAGTAGATAGACGGCACGACCGTGACCGATACATATTGCTTTTAATATCTATAAATCCACGAGATGGCACAATCTATAATAATCTCTAATGATATCGTTATTTACAAATATTAACAGTTCGGACATGCTGACCTAACATGACGACCTCGTCATACATAGCTAATTAAACTTAACATTTTAAATATTTCTACATAATACCTGCAGGTTATCTAGAAACTAAGCAATTCAGTATATAAAAAGAAAATAAATAAATTCAAATAATAATATCAATATTTTCAATTGTAAAACTCATTACAAGGAAAAAAATTAAACCTTGAAACCTGCTACCATTTTTATTAAATTAAACTTTCGGTATAGGTATTTAACCTATCTATAGCTACTGTCGTATTATATAATCGTGGCCTTTGTTTTTCACTTTCAATATCTTGTATAAGATACCTATCATGATCTAATTATAATTCATCAATCGCATAGGGGCCACAATATTTTGGGTCTAATTTTCTGTCTCCGGAACTGGGTGTTTCAGACGTTCCTAAAATTAATTCACCCATCTTAAATTTATAATATCCTTCTCTTTTTGTCAAAATAAGCATTCATTTTATCTCTAGCCAATAATATTTTATTATTACTACGCTGTATTGCAGCTATCCAATCCGTATTAATTTTTATTTTAGTACAGGTAATCTACAAGAGAGGTTTCAACAGATTCCTTAAGTGGATATCTACGTAACGAATCCGCAAAATAATAAATTGCACCCTTATGAAATTCAATGGTATAATGAAATGCTAGTAACCTAATATACCATCTGCCGATCCTAGGATTAACACCCCGTTTATTCTCTAAAATTTTTAGGCTACTACAATCGGTTCTGAATATCAATTAATTAAACTCTAAATCTTTCGCATGAACAAACAATTGCTAAAGCCTCTAGCTCATACGCACGATAAAGATTCTTGAGGGGTGGTTTTTCCATTAAAATAAGCTATTGGATGTAATTTCCCACCACTGATCTGCTTTTGTAAAAGTACACTGCCTGAAACTATTTACTACCATCGGTATGTAATTTGGTATCTGCGTCCGGATTATAAATAAATAAAACCGGTTCACTACTCAATTGCTTATGTATTAAGTCAAATTCTTCCTGCTCTTTAAAAGACTCTGTAAAGACAGAATTCTTTTTTAATAAATCTGTCAAAGGTCTACTATTAATTGCAAAATCTTTAACAAATCGCTTAAAATAACAGACAATACCTACAAAACTCTAACAGCTTTCAAATCTTGAGAAACTAGAAAACTAGCAACACTTTTTAATTTAATTTTAAGAGGTGAAATACCGGAATCACTTATTTCAAAACCTTAAATATTTAACTTTTTATATAAAAAACTGACATTTATCAACCCTTAACGTTAAATTAGCATATTCTAGTACAGTAAAAGTACTTCCCTAAGACTGGTTAAACCTTCCTCCACTGTTCAAGATGGTATAATTATATCTTATAACGCTTTCTTACATTTTTAGAAACTAAATTTATAAGGCGTAGAAATACAGAAGGGGCATTACAAAACCCAAAACCATTTTTGAAAGAATAGATGCCGTCAGGAGTTAGTTATTGTTGAAAATAATTGTTTATTTTAAAACCTTTGCAGGGTGCGTTTTTCTAATTTGGTTATGTTGCTTGGTTTCCAAAGAAATGTTGTTGATTTTATATACATATGTCAGTTGCAGTATTTTATAAAACATGTATGTCATAATTTAATGTTTTTCCATATTTAATAGATTAATTTACATCGTTTCTTATTCATTGCATCAAACCACTCTGTGATTCTAGCATTGTAGAAAACCACAAGAGTTTTCCATATTGTCTAGAAAACCACAAGAGGTTATGGGCCCAGGTTACGTATCATCTATGCGTTATAAGTTTTGATGTAATTATGGAATTAGATCGAGTAAAATTAATCTACTTCGTGGAGCTGAAAATTGGACAATATGGAAAACCAACATCGTGTTGATGTTAAAGCGGAAGCATATCTACGAGGCAATACTACCTACGTACAAAGACAGTGAGCCTACCATGCCCGCACCTGATGCTGATGCAACCATAAGTTCAACCTATGAAACTGCAAAATTGAAATATGTGGATACAGATTTGGATGCCCAAATCTTAATCCGTACTTCGATCAGTGAGGATTTGTGTTCAATGTTGTCAACTTGTTCAAATGCAAGTTCTAGTGGGACAAACTTCTGAGCATCTATGAACAACGCTCTGGACAACGGTTAGATCTACTCTATACGAAATTGTTCACTTATGTGAAAGATCCCAGCGTTAACATTGCCACGCATTGCCATGCCATAGAAAGTATTGCAAAAGAAATCAAAGACGAAGTTGGCTCTATGACGGTGGAAGAAGTAATTGACTCAGTGGTTATAAATCGTATTTTGAATACACTGCCTCAAGAGTATTTTGAGTTTAAGGACACCTGGTATGCAATGCCTAAAGAAAAGCAAACAATGCAAAAACTGCTTGAGCGACTATGCCTTAAGGAGCTCTCTCTAAAAAATCGCGATGGCGGTGAGTCGGTTACAGATGCTATGTATCTTAAGACAAAGAAGAGTGATCCAAAAGTGGGCGAGTTTAAGCAAAACAATAGCCGACGTCATAGGAAAATATCGGTCCAATGTTTTGCCTGTAAAAAATTTGGTCACATAATGAAAGACTGTACCAATGAGAAAGCTTTGAAGAAACACGCTGAATATAAACAGCGTAAGCAGCAGCAACAATTTAGTGAAAAACCAGTTCAAGAAGGAATTTTAACTGAATGTATACTTTCTGACTCGACTAACTGCTATGTACTTGAATCAACGTCGACTGTATCTGAAGAGTGGATTCTGGATTCAGGAGCGTCCCGTCATCTATGTAATAGGCGAGAATGGTTTCAATCGCTCACCTTACTAAAGGTCCCTGGAGTTGTTCGAGTAGGTAATGCAGAAGCTATCTATGCATTTGCAGAGGGTGACATTCAAGTTCAAACAAAAATAGGTAATAAATGGAAAGTAATCTGGTTACGTGGTGTTTGGTATGTTCCAAAAATCGTCAAAAACATTGTATCTGCTGGAGTCGTCACAGCTCGAGGCTGTAGTTGTGTCTATGTTGGTGGAAAGTGCTCTATCACACGATCCAGTCAAACAATTGTAACAGGCAAAAAGGTAAATGGAATATACAAACTAGCAATTAAAGCGAACGTTTCAAACACATCTTCTACCTGCGAGGTTAACATAAGTGAAGATGTGCAATTGCAGATGTGGCATGAAAGGTTAGCTCATCAAAACAAACGTCATGTCAAGTCGTTTCTGCGCCTAGAGGGTATTGATGTGAATGAGGATAACGAATTCTGTGAAGGTTGTGTTTACGGTAAACAACATCGTTCGTCTTATAGATCTAGGCCCAATCGTACAACTAAAGTGTGTGTCAGTACTGATGTTTGTGGACCAATGGATGTACCTTCACTATCTGGTAAGCGACTCTATGTGGAGTTCAAAGATGACTACTCCAAATTTCGCATGGTGTATTTTATTAAAGAAAAATCTGAAGTTATTGATCAGACTCGTGAATTTATTGCTCATGCTAAACAAACTGGACATATGATAAAAGCAATGTTATCAGATGGTGGTAAAGAATATGACAATTCTGAGTACCACAAACTACTTGCTGATAATGGGATCATTTTTAGGAAATCGGCCCCGTATACTCCGGAGCAAAATGGTGCTGCTGAGCGTGAAAACCGTACCCTATGTGAATCAGCAAGATCCATGATCCATACAAAGAATTTATCTAAAAAGCTATGGGCTGAAGCGGTAAATACAGCCATGTACGTTCTTAATCGTACAGGTAATACACCAGTTAGTGGTAAAACGCCATATGAATTGTGGTATGGAAGAAAGGCGAAATTTGACCACTTAAAGATATTTGGAACTGAATGCTATGTACATGTTCCTAAGCAAAATCGAAAGAAATTTGATAGAAAAGGAGACAAAAGTATTTTTGTTGGTTATCACGGCGATTATGACGGATATCGTGTTTATGTACCACACAAAAATCAAGTACGCATATCAAAAGATGTCAAATTTACAACAGAAGTGACAGTTAAACAATCAACTATTGTAAATATGCCCTCCTCTAGTTCATGGTTCCAAACTAATGCTCCTGTGGTAGTGAAACCAGATGATACATCGTTAAGCGACAACATTGCACCTATAGAGTCTCAACATCATGAAGGCACACGGCAACTGCGAATTCGTAATATGTTGAAGAAACCCGCTCGCTACTATGATGGCTGTGATGATGAAGATGAGGTTCTTATTTCCTATGATGAACCGACCAACTATAGTGAAGCAATAGAGTCAAATGAGTCATCACAATGGAAAAGTGCTATGGATGATGAAATGGATTCACTAAATGAAAACAAAACATGGAAACTGATTAAGCTTCCAGAAAATCGAAAACTAGTTAAAAGTCGATGGGTTTATAAGGTCAAGGTGAATGCAGATGGAAGTATTGGTCGCTATAAAGCTCGACTTGTAGCAAAAGGGTTTACCCCGAGAGCTGGCATTGACTATGAAGAAAGTTTTAGTCCGGTAGCACGGATGGATACAATCAGGTCACTCATTAGTATAGCAGCTGCAAAAGGTATGAAAATGCGTCAGTTTGATGTAAAAACCGCGTTCCTTTATGGAGATCTTCAGGAGGAGATTTACATGGAGCAACCTGATGGCTACAATGATGGCTCTGGCCGTGTGTGTTTACTTCAAAAAGGTCTATATGGTTTGAAACGATCTTCCCGTTGCTGGAATTCAAAATTCACATCAGTTTTATTGAAATATGGGCTCAAAAAAAGTATGTCTGACCCGTGTTTGTTTATAGGTTGTTACAATGGTGAAAAACTGATGATAGCCATCTATGTTGATGACGGTTTAGTATTGTCTACAACCGAACAAACGGCAAAGAAGTTTCTTGAGGAGTTGAAACGAGAGTTTAAAATCACAATTGGTGAAGATTTACATTATCTCGGACTATGTATTCAGCATAATAGTGATGGTTCAATTACTGTCCATCAAAAGGGTTACATTGAGCATACTCTTACAATGTTTGGAATGGATGATTGTAAGCCAGTTATGACTCAATTAGTAAACCCTTGTCTTGTGACAGTGACAGTGAAGTATCTGTAGATGTTCCTTATCGACAAGTCATTGGTCGATTAATGTACTGGCTCATTGCACTCGCCCAGATATTATGTTTGCAGTGAACTACTGGTCAAGATTTGTCGAAAAACCAACTAGTCATACGTGGATTGGTGTTAAGCGGATTCTTAGATACCTTGCAGGTACAAAGGACTATCAACTCACTTACCGCCATGGCCATGACAAGCTTGAAATCTACAGCGATGCAGACTTCGCCAGTGATAGTGATCGGAAGTCTACCAGTGGAGTTTTGTTTAAGTATGGTGACGCAGCAATCTGCTGGATGAGCAGGAAACAATCTGATATCGCTCTGGAAGCGGAATTCGCGGCAAGTTGGGAAGCTGCTAAACATGCCATGTGGATCAAGCGACTTTTCTTTGAGTTAGTCAATTATGATGAAGTTCCTGTTATTAATATCGATAACCAAAGTGCAATTCAAGTTATCAAGAACCCAGAGCTGCACCGCAGTACAAAACATATTGAAATTCGTTATTTCTTCGTCCGCAAAAAAAGTTCAAGACGGTCAACTTAAAGTATCATATGTGGAAACAAAAAATCAAGCCGCAGACGGGTTAACGAAAGGGTTGGAACGTTGCCGTTTGGTTCAAGTTAACAATCTTCTCGGATTGCTTTAACGATATAAAAACTAAACTATTAGGGGAAGTGTTGAAAATAATCGTTTATTTTAAAACCTTTGCAGGGTGCGTTTTTCTAATTTGGTTATGTTGCTTGGTTTCCAAAGAAATGTTGTTGATTTTATATACATATGTCAGTTGCAGTATTTTATAAAACATGTATGTCATAATTTAATGTTTTTCCATATTTAATAGATTAATTTACATCGTTTCTTATTCATTGCATCAAACCACTCTGTGATTCTAGCATTGTAGAAAACCACAAGAGTTTTCCATATTGTCTAGAAAACCACAAGAGTTATAAAGCAAGTTTACTCCTTTGTCTTTTCATCCACAGACATCTGATAATAACTACTACGTAAATCTAAACTAGTAAAATATTTATATTCATACAAAGAGTCTAATTGAGCATCTCTCCTCTGGAGAGGTAGCGATCTTTTTTGTAATCTTGTTTAAACCATGATAATTTATACAAAGTCATATGTCACTTGTATTTTTCTTACCAGCAAATATGGACTGTCAAATGGTGAATCACAATCTGCAATTATGTCGGCTCCTTTCAGTTCTTCAACGATGTCACGTACTTTTTTTTCTTCAAAATAAGACGGCCTATATGGTTTGTAGAACACGGGTTTATCCAATTTCAGTTCAATTTTCATCAGTCTTACTAGTATAGCTAACTTATTTAATATTTCTATCAACACGGTCCTTGAAAGCGTTCCCTAATTTTAAAATCTTGTCAACCTCATTGCCCGATAAATCATATTAAACTCGTCAATAACGGTATCTTCTTGTTTTTTAATACATTTCAATAATTTTTATTAATTTCACGCACATTACCACGAATTAAAACTTTATTCTTTTTGACAGATAAATTGCCACCAGCAACATTCGGTACGGCTAATAAAATTCTCCTTGGTGATTCGTCGTAATAGTGCATCGCGGAATCACATTGCAATTTTTCTTGGATACTCTCCCATTGTGTTTACATCTACTGGCTGGGATATGCATTTTCCATTTCGATATCCAAGAAAAAATCGAGAACATTTAACATTTTGTGGCCTGAGTTTAATATAGTTCCTTACAATTTCCATTGTACTTACTCCATCAACGTTACCCTTTGTGATAATAAATTCCCTTTGTATTTTTGTTTTAGTTTCTGGTACTACAATTTCTAAGCAATTTTCTAGTTCTTCCACATCTTCAATGAGCATATTAACTAGCTCTTCCTCCTACATGCACCAAAAATTTCTACTACTTGGGCTACCTATAATAATAGTGAATTTTAGAACAAAATTGCACACAATTAATATTCATGTCTATCTTTACCTTCATTACTATATTTATCGTCGTCTGCTTCCTTCAAAAACGTTTCAATATCTTTCTATCTTAAAACCTTAGATATTTTAGGTTTATATCCTTCAGAGTTTCTTTTCAAAAGTGCCATTAATTTGTAAATTTGCTAATATCCATATTATTCTATATGTTGATTGTAACCCTAAGCATAGTGTATGTACGCAACCCAAGTTGCACCTAACAAACTTCATAGGCGTAATAGAAACGCAAACGTGAACGCCCCTTAATAATACTCGCCAATCAACACACCTCAAAATCGAATTGACTCGCCCGGGGATTCCAATTCTTACATCATCATTAGGTCTTCAGTCCTGGAACTGGTTAGACGCGTACTATCATTGTTTCCTATTCTGAACTAACCTACAGATTTCCCTGAAATTTGCACAGTCTGCATCTAAACTATCTGATCTAGGTCTACATCTACCTCTTTTTTCCTATCTCCGCTTGTAATATATCCCATACTATTCCCCAAAAATGCCTTAGAACGTATTCTGCCCTTCTATTTCTCTTATCTTTTCCCCCAGATATCCTTGTTCCCCTACTATTTCTATAACCTATTTGTTATTATCTTTGTCTGTCCATGTTATCGTCCTCATACATCTGAAGCACAGCATTTCAAAAGGCTGCTACCGTTTTTCTGTCTGCGTTTCAGACTGCCCGTATTTCATAGGCATACTGTGCTGTGCTCCACACATATGCTTTCAACAATTTTCTCCTTGTTCTATGTTTGTTGTCTTTCCTCACAGGCGCTGTTCCTTCTTGTTAGATGCAATTCAATCACCTTCTATTGTTTTACAATTATATACCCTATTTCTCCGACCTTCAGTGGTTGTGAAGGGAGGCGTCGCCGTGGATCAATGTAGTAGGCGTAAGACTACGGATCCCAAGGTCCTGGGTTCAAATCCCGACACGGCCGACTGCTTGAAAAATGACAGGGGAGCTTTTTTCACAAAAATTACGCCCTCGTTCGGATGAGAGGTTAAATGGAGGTCCCGTGTGTGAGTGTTGTCACGCACGTTAAAGATCCCTACCTTGTCTGGAACGACCAGGGTTCGGCAAAATTCTAAATTTTCAGGCAACAAAAAACTCGCCTCCTAGCCAATGTAGTACCTTCTGGTGGAGCATTGGAAATATAAATGCATGGTTGTGAAGGGAGGTAAGCAGCCTGTGGCTGTCAGGTTCCCCCAACACTTAACCATATACCGATTTAATATATTTCCAATATATCTTTTTGCACAGTCATCATTAGTTGCAGATATTTCGCAACCACCAACTAGTTGTTTATACTAATCATCAGATTTATCTGCGCTTATTTTTTCGTCATTAGGTATTCCGTCTCAAAACTGGTTGAACACGTACCTGCACTTATTTATATTCTGAGCTAGCCTACCTAGTTCCCTGAAATTCTCACACAACATGTGTATACAGCTCGTTCCCCTTCTATTGTTTTCTAATTTTATGCCCTATTTCACCGAGATTCAGTGAAGGGTTAAGCAACCTGTGGCTACCAAGATCCCCCAACACTTAGACATTTGCCGAAATAATGGTTTTCCAGTAAATCCTTTCACACACTTAACATTATTCGAGAATATTGCCCAACCAATTCTTGTAGTTACTTATAATAATCATCATGTTTAAACAGTTATTTTTTCGTCATTAGTTTATCCATCTTGGGATTGGTTGGATGCGTACTTCCATTGATTTCTATCCAATTCTTACAATACAAACATTAATTATAATGATCAAGGCGGTGAGCTTTCGTTTGTTGTTGGAAATACATTGACAGGCAATAGCCAAGAGCAAGCAATAGCTTCTGATCTTCTGAGTTTAACCTTTGTTCACGGTACACCAAAACCTGGAGGTTAAACCAGGAGGTTGTGCGTCATGCACTAACGTGGACACTCCACGCCCTGCCGGCAAAGTGCACCAAATCCTACCACCAGGGTCTGGACTTCCGTCAAAAGAAGTTACTTCGTAAAACATTATGGTATCAGCATCTGCTGCTGAACGCGGTTCACCACGACCTGATGTCTGAGTCGTCCGTGACGTCCTCGTCTTTGCCCCCCACCATCACTGAAGCGAACCTAGCTACATGAACGTGTAAACACCACACCCCGCACCAGTTCCGACGCCCTTCACGAAGAATCCGCCATCGGCATGCCGTTCTACGCCTCGTATCACCGATAAGGGAACCCGCACCTGTTTTGATCGACCTGCCACGTCGAACGCCGTATACCGACGTCGATCCATCACAACTGTTACCTGCAGATCCCAGACGACAACGTATCTGTGAGTACTTACTCCCATGTTAATACATTTTAACATAGGTTTCTTCTTGAGCCGCCGTTTCTTAACAGAAACACGCATCAAAGTTCAAAGTAAATCCAGTGCGCAAATTTCATTTATTCTTGTGTACAAACATTACACGCATTTAAATACGCGCTATAAATTTTCTAACGCTAAAGGACATTTGCATTTCTAGCGTTAACAAAATTTGTTCACATAAAAGCTCTATTCTCATGCATAAATTCAAGGACATTTGTACATTACATATGCATGTAGAATCTCTTGTAATTGTTATTTTCCATTTCCTGTTATTGTATATATTTCTTGCAGCCATTGTAAATAAATGATACACATTTGTTGTCTCTATGCATTAACCAATCGAAAGGTGACCGTACAAAAATACAAAATCGTGACTAAACACCCACAATGGAATAATGAGTCCATATAGTTGATGCCTTTTGACTTTTCGTTACTTCGGAAAAATAGGCTAGCAAAACCTTCTCGGAAAACGAGCGAACTTTACGTTTTGTAAGCCATTTATTAAATTTTTATATGCGATATCATATAAAGCCTTTGATTTTGTCGGAAGCAATGTTGAAATTGAAGCCTGCGCTGCTATTTCTACATCCGAAGGAATACTATCTTCTTCTTCACCATCATTCATGTTTTATATTAAATACAAAAAGCACTTACTTCACATACAATGTTAAATTAATAAATGTCAAAATTAATAATGCTAGAAATAACCATAACAACGCATAAGAACCTACTAGATTCCTAAATCACAAATAGATTGTCGATATGTAATCGCCCTGAACAAATTTTAAAGAATTTAGAATGTTAGAAAAAAGGAATATTTCATTTGATTGATTTCACTGCAAAATTACGAAAAATCTCGTATGCAATGCCTTGCAAAATGCGTGTTTTTTACTCGTTTTTTACAACTCGTAAAAATGTCGTATTGCGGTATCATCCCATTCGTAAATTATTCCGAAATTTTTAATTATAGTAATCCAGGATAACACATAAAAGAAAATAATGAATAAAGTAATACGTACAATAAAGGCATAGAATTTATTAGACATTTTATAAAAAAATATGTTTTTTAGATTATTAAAAAAACAATGTTAGTAATAGAATTAGAAATCTTAAGAGCTTATACGAAATGAATAACAGACTCTAAAAGTGGGATTTTAATATCAATCTTTTCGGTATGTCGCAAGTGGTATTCTTAAATTTATTCTTGTTTAGTTTAAGCAACGCGAAAATCCCGACCTTAAATTTTTCAACTTACTTTCTCCTAGCACCTATCAACCGGCAGCTATTCCTATGAGATGCTTTCAATGCTTGCTTTTCTTGGTGTTAAAAGCCTCCACTCGCTAAACTAACAAATATGAAAGAAAAATTGGGTGTTTAAATTAAAAACACAATCAAGGTTAGAAAAAAAGATTTTTTTTAAAATCCAAAATCACCAATCTCTAAAAAAATCACGATTTTTGATTTTTTTGTATATTCGTAATTAGGTGCAAGTGAAACTCGGACAGTAAAAATCAGCTAAAACTATTAAATTGAAATTTGATTATGCTGTGGGTTAACAGCGTTCTTAAATTTTCTACATCCAGAAGACTATAATTGTATTATTCCAACAGTAAAACATTCAAAAATTCATGTATCGGCATTCAGCAAGTTGGAAAATGCACAGCTACTAGCTAGACAGTAATACTTCAGTCATAATTGTCGCGACTCATAATTGTAAAACATTCAAAAATACACGGATCAGCAAGTTGGAAAATGCACACCTAGGCAGCAATATTACTGTCACATCCTGCTCAAACATGCAGTGGCTGTAAGTCTATAAAGGGTTGGAGTTCTGCTTCTGAAAGTACATTTTATTTGTTAGAACAGTGCGATCTAAATACTTCTACAATCACAATATTAGTGGCTCATATAGTGAATCTGATAAGTACCTATAAAACACGAAAAAGTATTTTGAAAACGCATCGTGTTACGAAGTAACCGCTTTGTGAAGAAAGATAATCTCAAACGTTATAGTTACTGAACCATTTAGACTTAACACAACTTCTTTTAAAAGTTCTGTATTTTGCTTGTATTTTCTTTTACCAACGATTCACTATTTGTTAATAAATTTTTTTGTAGATTTAAGTCGTTCGACTGAAAACCAAAAAGAAAATAAACTTTTTTTGACTGTATCTAAAAGCTTTAACTTTTATATGAACATAAAATCAGTGCGAGTATACCGATGACCTAAACGGTTTTAACGGACAATTCATTTAAAACTTTTTAGAATGTTCTCCAAATGTATCCCTATAACAAATCATACTTACTCAGAATGTTATTTAGCATATATCTGATATTCAATTCGTAGGGACATAATTAATTCTCACCTGTAATAAAAAAATAACTGTTATTAAAAGAATACATGTTAAAAATAGTATTTACTAATAAAAAATTATAATAGAATATTCCAAAACGTGCCATTATAATAATCGATCGAAAATTGCATATTCAAAAACCCAAGTTCATTGCTAGTAATGTTAAACGTCCATGCATACTTTTGGAGTTCTTCTTTTAGAGTATTGTTTAGTTTTATTTTTATACAAATATGATTATGCAGTAATGCCTTATAATCGAAAGATATTGTTATATATTAATAAATGGATATAAATTTTAATTGATTCAAACCGTCGTTGAAGAAATTCTCATAATGGGTTAGCGTACATGATTAATAAAGAATAAAACTAGTAACCATCCTCATGCACAATTATATTTTGTTATTGCCTTCGAGAAAGAGATTTAAGTTAATTTAGTTGTGATGTGGAGTGATGCTCCTGTCAATGTGCAAACAAAATTTATGGCGTAGCTCTTTAAAAAAAACAGTTTAAGAATATGCGTGATCATACTTCAAATAAAAGTTGCATACGAGAGAAGAATGGAACGATTTTGTATATTGGTTTGCATTCCATTTCACATGAAGAATATATTAAATGATAAAATTTACGTGGAAGTATCTTTGTCTCAAAAAAGTTGAAAATCAATTTGAAGGAACGTTACAGTTATTGTCGTGTTTTGTCGGCATTTGGTCTGTAGATGGTGAACAATTAGGACATAAACCAGTTGGTCGTTACGTGCTTATCTTTCATAAGGATTCACTAGTTGTTTATTTACAAAAGAGAAAATCCTCTTACCTTTCAATATTATTGTTCGTCTTTGGTATAGTGATTACAAATAATAATCAAGAACACAACATTTTTGCGGACCAGAAAATCTTACGTATGAGACGCGATGCATCATTAATTCAAATAGATTTAATTAAGAACTTTAAGCAAGATTATTCTTTATGTTTGGATATAGCCTACAAAATTGTCTCCAAATATTTTATTCAGAATTATTTTTAGCTAGCAAATTTATAATGTTTTAACAGTTTTCAACATGTGTTTCTCGTATAATTTGCAAATATGTTCTATTTCATTAAAAAAGTTAAGTTGGAATTACCAACCTTAATTCTTCTATATTTTCATTATTAAAAAATGTAGTAATACTTGTACATGCTACGCTTTAAAATTTGTTGCATGAGTGAACATTATGAGAAATTTGGTTAAATATTTTCAGGTGACACCGTAGCTAGTTTGTTCTGCTGTAAGCTATTTCAGATCTGAAATAGTAATTTATGTCAAGCTTTAATGTAAATAATGAAACGAAATTTTGAAACAAATAAGAACTAACGATTCTCCAATTGTATATTTTGACGGCGGAGACACAGCAGTTATTTGTGGAGAGATAAAGTCGTGCCAGTTCCCACTACATTTTTTTAAATATTTTTCTCTTGCACTTTCTAGTACTAACATATTTCCACATAGCACCATCTGTCGCATAGCTAGTACCCAATAAATGGCAAAGATCGAACAGTTCCAAGTTTGTGGTATTAGGCGATGCCCCCCCCCAAATGCAGTTTATTTAAATTTTCTCTCTTGCACTTGCTAGTACTAACAGCACCACCAATCCCATAGCTAGCACCCAAAAATGGCGAAGTTCAAAGTTAAAAGCCTTGGGCAATACCAGCCCACGTCCTTTCATGAGCTTTCTTTTTTTTTTCTTACACCTACTGGTACTAATATAGCACCGCATAGCAGTTCCAGTCGAATAGCAAGCTCTTACAAAGTGGCGAATATATAGTAGTTCAATGTTTGTGGAGAGAAAGTAGTGCGCCCCCACTACACTTTTTTTTTAATTTTTCTCTTGCACTTGCTAGTAATGCAAGGACTAGCTTAGTATCACCTAGCACGTCCTATCCCACAAGTAGTATCCACAAAGTGGTAAAGATAATACAGTTCAACATTTTTTACGAGTCTAAAACGATGTTATCCTTCCACTATCCCATATTATATTTTTTTCTTGAAACTGTTAGCACTAATTAAAGTGCAAGAAAGGTGCTATCTATTCGACTGGTGCTGTCAGTACTAGCAGGTGTAAGACTTATGGTGCTCTGTTGGCGCAAATAAAAAATTTAAAAAACTGAGATGGGTGGGAGTCAAGGTGTGTTGCGTGATTCTGCTTCTGAGTCATTGCTGGGGACTGACCTGCGTATGTTTTGCTACAGCTACAAAGGATGTTATATTATATTGCTCTATAATGACTTGGGAATTAGGTCTTTAGTTTTGGTGTAAATGCCATTGATTGCCATTTACATATTTGAAGCCTATATTTCTTTACGATTAGTGATATTACTAGATGTTGTATGTATAGAGTAGGGTTTTGTACGTACTGACTTGATATCGTTTAATTTCAGATTCTGTTAATCGTTGGGAAAATTAATTTATTAGTTAGACTTTTCGGGTATCGATTGCTGAATAGAATCAGTTATAGATCTTCATAATTTGTTTTCAAAAACCTACGATGCCACATCTGCTCAATGAAAAAATCAAGGTTTGTACTGGTTAAAATAACTCTCAGGCAAATAAAAACCTTGCAAGGGAAATATTTATATTAGTACTTGACAAAGAGTGTGATTGATAACTAGATCATCAATCTAGAATAATATCTGCAATAAACCTGTGTTTCGAATTGGAATTCGAATGTTGATATATTACACAGGAAATAGTCGAATACACAGCAATTGACGATTTCGAATAAAATACAACACGCAAATATTTTTATCCCCATGATTGACATCGCATGGCAATTCCATTTCCCAAAAAATCTGAGTATAAGATTATTTTTCAAATTTGTTAAGTGTTTGCGATATTCATCCAACGCTAAATTTACTGCCAAGGAAAATGTAACACATTTGAGTGTCTGCTAATTTACAATGCTTGGCAATACGCCAACAAAGAGCGCAATGCGACGTAGGTAAAATACAAATAATCTTAACAATAATTTTAATTTCTATTTGTGATATACTTCTAGGAGATGACGTGTATGTAAGTAGTAGTAAAATAAAATACTTAAAGAGCGAGTATTGACCCTAGTGAAAATAGAAAAATAAAAATTACAGGATCACGGTCAATTTTATTTATAATCAATCCTTGAAGTTATTAAATTAGTTTCGTCACAAGGCATGAGAAGTGCAACCACGAATGCTAACAACAAACTACACCCACATTTTTATCAATTTTTATTATTAATATTTAGTACTAGGGGGTGTGTTAGCAAATATAACATCCATAAACTTTGGTATGTAATCGTTGAACCACTACTATAAATATAGACATTTATTTCTTGTTTCGGTAAACATTGAAAACTATTATTTTATAAAAGAGAAATTAAACATGTTCACTTGATTTTAAAAATTATCACCATAGGAACAGTAATGAAAAGTAAATTACAGTTTGACTAGCAAAAGTTGGCAACTGATAAAGGCAGGCTCTAATTATAGGTGTGAGTTATTATGTTTAGCATAAACATAAGTCACCAGTCTACAAAAACTCCCTATTTTCTAGGACCTACCATTAAGCATACACACATCAGAGGAAGGAATGTTACGAAAAGCACAGAAACTATCAACAAGAAACACGGAACGGTATTGCTTAACACGAATTATAAAGGCAATGCATACCTTAACCCCCATTCCTATAGTATAGTATGCTAAACAATTATGTAACATATTAGCCCCACCCCTCAACAATAGTCATTAATATTTATTTTGAATAGCCTATTACTTCTTTGCTCTGAAATGCAATACTTTATAAATGAATCACACATATGTAAATACCTAAGTAGTATGTATTTTTTACAGGTGACTATTAACAAAAAAAAATATTATAAAAGAACAACCAATATACTTAAACATAAAAACAATAATGAAAAATAAATCTAACAAAAATAATTTTAACTACATGTTAAAATAACAAAAATAATTAGAAATGAACATTTTAATACTGTGGTATATATAGTATCCTGAATATGGTAATAATTCACAAACATAAATTAAAACACGCAACTTAATATGTTTGTAAATTAAATGTCATTTTCTATATATTTAATATACAGATACACAAAATAAACTTTGTAAAGAAATATAAATACATTAAAGTAAAAATAATTTAATATTATGTAAATAACAGGTGTCTAATTAATGAAACCTCTATTGTTAAACACATTCCATCCTATCTATTCGTACTTCAGTTGTGTTATTCAATGCTTCGCATGCAAGAGTACTGCGACTCAAATGGTTTAATATGTTTTAAAACTGATCGTTGTAGAAAATCCCGTTTCGTACAAATATTTGCAGATAAGATACAGTACATGTTTAGCGAGGAAGGTGAGAAGTGGCCAATACAGCTCCAGCAAACATGAGCCCCGGAAAATATGCAAACTAAAACGCTCATCAACATATGTAGCAAATCAGAGAATCGAATGTACAATGCGAGACAGAAATTAATTTTTCTAATATCCAGTGACGGTTAAATTAATAATCGAAACTATACTTAAAACGTAAAGATTTGTAATTGGCAGTAATGTACTTTCTGCGCGTAATACATTATCAGTTAATTAATATCTACAATGATTTGTTCATAAGTACTAATATGCACCATTAATTCTTTGTCTACATCAATAATAATTGCATTCCCCAATATATATATATATATATATATATATATATATATATATATATATATAAACTTTATTTTAATATCTTGACCATCTGTATTAGATATAATAATGAAATTTCTTGGACGTTGGTCAATATATACCTATAGTTATTTCTAAGAGTAGGTAGAATAACTATAACAATTTGTAGTTGCGTTTATTATTTTGACGCGTTTCGGTCTTCAGGACCATTATCAAATACATTCTACAAAATATTACCTATAGAATATGAAAAATATTTTTAATAATTACATACCTAAAACTTAATTGTAGATTGCGTATTTAAACTAAATTAAAACATTTAAACATTTGTCACAATTATAAAATTCTCCGATAAGTATTATTTCATAAAGATAAAATTAAAAAGATGTTTTTCGTTTAAAAATACGAGAACGAAGAACACTTTAAAAAGTATATGAATGTAGTAATATTAATTATTTAGTCTAAACTGTTAAACAATATAAAATGTAGTGTGTGGTGATAAGTAAAGCCTGTTTAATAGTGGTGGTTATATGTATGAAATATGTGCAATAGGATATTTATAACAAAGTGCAACTATGCTATTCTACCAAAATTATTTCTGTTTAGATTAGAATAAGCAAATAACAATAATACGTGATTTAATGAATGAAAATTCCTGGGATTTCTAAATTAAATGTAGTGGTATGTAAATGAATACGTGACAACTTGAGCGTTCTTCCAAGTATTTGAACTAGACAATTGGTAAAATTTCCGGAGTACACAATGAGATAAGTCAAATGGTGTCGCCCAACATGTGAAAACAACGAATAGCAAACAAAGGGGCAAGGTCTATAAATACGATAACAATTGAGCAACGAGTTAGTATATATTTTAAACTGGGCTGTCACGATACTCAAAAGTGCTAAATTATACACGTAACCAGTTAAACGAATGTATTGAAAAGCATTTTATAAAAGTGTAAAAATTGTGCCGATCTATTATAGACGTAAGTAAACCAGAATTAATTATACAATTTCTAAAATAAATAAAACAGGACTCTGGAGACAGTTCTGGAAATGACTCTGGAGATTACCTCCTGATAAATTAATTTTGATAATCACTGACATGGTAAATGTTCTATTACTGTTTTTGTTAATTACGGAGATGGAAAACCTTTTATTGGATTAACTTATTAGTATTTTAAATAACGGTTGGGATTTTATTTTGGTTTTGATGTCGACTTCCAAATTCGACTCTATACATTCAGACTGGACACGAAAACTCTTGGGGGTGCAGAGAAACTTCTGAACCACTCCAGGTTAGATATTTTGATATAATTTATTTCTGTAAACTGTTTAATTCAATAATTTTTAAATAATGTAAGAGTCAACAAAACCGGGGTTTTCTTTGATAAACGTATGAAAGGCAATAGGCATCTTGAAACGTTTCAAAAGGTCTCTAAATATAACAAAAGGCTCGTTTTGATGGCTTCAATTTCTTAAATCTGGCATAGGTAAATATACAGAAAAAGGGAAGATTTTAAAAAGGTTGTAAATATTTAATCATTATATTGTGTATTGTAGAATTGCTTTATTTAATTGAATCAGCCAGTTGAGGCAAAGAGATCTATAACTTAACATTTTACAAGTGCTTGATTAATAAAAAGGAGTTAACACAGCATTTTATGATAGACCATCGTAGGGGCTGGGAAAGTATCACAGCATTTTATGGTCTGCCCAACCGTGGGGCTAAATATAAGGGTTATATCACAGCAATATATATATATATATATATATATATATATATATATATATATATATATGGTACCGGCAAAACCAGGATACAGGTTCAAGTCCTGTCTAAGACCTTATATTTTCCATCTTTCAATTACTAGCTCGATTTGAAATGATCATTTGGGCTTTGCATAAAAGTCTAAGTTATTATTTCATCTTATTCACTATAATACGACAGCATTTATCAACTTACCTTGTGTAATTAATTACATAAAATATTTATATATATATATATATATATATATATATATTCAATAAATCAAAATCGCCGCATATCACCATACCTGCGTCCTTTGGGCAATGAATTGGAATTCTATAATCTGTAATTTTGTTTGTTAATTGTTGTCATTTGAGTTCTATCCGTATTTATTATACATTTTTAATAATTTTTGCGTTATTTATTTTAATTCAACAGTTTTTTTTCAAAACTACTGTTTTCCGTATATTTATACAAGGTAGGTTTAAATATGCTATGAAAATTATATGCACCAATCAACTTAACCTGCAAATATATAATTTTAAAACTATGATAGTTATTTATCAGTACGGTATATTTTAACATGCAGTACTTAATAAAGTAATTATTCTGCACTTTCTTGCTTATTTAGGATTTCTGCAGTTATATGTTTCTAATTTCCATACTAATTATACGTTTCAATACTTCAAGTAAAGCAAGGTTCGGTTGCCTAAAGTGCCTAAAGATTATATGGGTGTTAGAAATTACAAAAAATTGTACAAACGGGTACAACGGCCGTAATTATATCCATAATTGAAAATAAATTACTTTAGATCTCTCTTAAGGTTAGATCCATTATTCTCAATTAAGTTATTTACGTGCTGATTTCAGAATTTTTAGGCACTTTAGCAAGGGCCATTTAAATATTGAAATGTTTACTTTTTACTCTGGATGTACTTTAAAATTAGTAGAGCCATCATACCACGCCCCTCCAGCTCTCATGTTTGCTTCTGTGAGCTGTATACTTACACTTAAATCATTTATTCGTTCAAGCAAAGCGCCAACGTCAGTTGGTGATGAATTGGTATTATCGCGGTTATTATAAGAATCTCAAATCCAAGTATTTCTGTTTAAGATTGATTATGAAGTCGGATCAGTTTTTGATGATATCTTGCGTTAACTTTGATAGCAACAGATGGTGGAAAAAGTGTGCGTGTAAATTATAACTAAAGTTTATAAAAGCCGGACCTTCAAGTACTTACCAGTAATACTTCAAATTTTAAGCGGCGGCGGCTGGACGAGGAACTGTTGACCTTTGGCGGAACTCAAGCGTTGGTATTGTTGTAACACCATAGCTACGATCACACCAGCCTGATTATAACAACTGTCGCGGCACACCACAACACAAAGCACTTGAAGGTTAATCACAGTAAAACCATAGATTATACTATACACGACGGAGGGAGATTGACCTGCAAGCTACATCTAATGCGATAATTAAAGTTAATATTAATTATGTATTTCTTAATTTTTATAAACATAGCAGATGATAAAAACCAGAAATTTTATGAACACAGAATTGTGGTTCTACCTGAAAAATGGTAAAAAGTCATTGATAGTAATGTCCAATACATACGTGATTAATATTATTTTGTGTATGAAAGTAAAGCATTCGTGTTTTTCGTTTCTTTGAAACCGCAATTACTTAGGTGTCACTTTATTAGATATCTCGAACACTCGAGTCTTTGAAAAAAATTTTTTTGTTTAATCATTTGTATCTTATAGTGTTCAGTAAATAATCAATTTTAAATAATGGGCCGGTCAGGAAAACCGGGATAGCTCAAAAACAAACCAAAATTAACTGAATAGGTCAAAAATGATAAATCTTTTTTTTTGTTTCTAGACGTCAAATTTGTTGTAACAAACATAGTACATTTCCTTCCGGCTATCTATTACACATATAGATCCCTCATGTCTGTGTCTTTTTTTTGGACAGGAATTACTTGCTGTGTACAAAATGTGAATCGCGATTGTATTGGGTACCTTTGTATTTGTCGGGTTACATTTTTTTCGTTTATTTTCTTCATTTGATGCGCATTTCTTAAATATTTATCATGTCGTAATGAACATAACATAGAACTGTATACATTCTTCCAGCGCGATAATGTTTCAATCGTTGCGGATTTGCAACAGGACCGTTTGTCTAATGCTCGTTGTAGCAATCGGAATTGCCACCGGCGGATGATGTTGGAAGGGGACAAAACATCAAACCTAAGTCTTTGGTTACGCTGCCCATGACGTCATTTCAGCGTAAGCCTTGCATGGCACATTTTTGAACATTGTCATTTATCATTGTTCTTAATATTTCGAATAATGCGGTAATGTTGCTCTCAATCTCCGACTGGAGTTACAACCCGACAGCTTGGCGCGCAAGTGAAGATGCAATGATTGAGATGAATCGATATTTTCGAGACATCTGCTCCTGAAAAGTACTACAGCAGAGGAATTTGTCATTAGTCGGAGGTCCAGACGACACTGTTCAAATTGGCGAAAGTAGGGGCGCTCGAAGAAAATACAATAGGCGACGGATAGCATAACAAGTGTGGGTATTAGGTATTTATGATACATTAACAAAGCAAGGTTTTGTTGAGTTTGTGCCAAACCGTACGTTTGCTACGTTGCTACCAATAATTTCAGATCACGTACTGCCTGGATCAACTATATGGACAGACGAATGGCGCGGTTATAGAAGCCGAAAGTAAAATTGGCCGAAATGAAACTTTACCGAAACACAGTTTACCAAAAAGAAATTTTACGTAAATTATAAAATTATATTAATTTTTTTGAGACAATATAAAAATACGGTATCTAGTTCTGTAATGTTTTGTTTATTTTCGTACTTGTGGCCGTTCGATTATTTTGTTTTAGTGGTAAAAATTTCGACTACTAACCTAAGTTGAAACGTCAACACTATTTTCGCCTCAACACTATTTTTACCTTAGCCCTATTTTTGCCTCAACACCATTTGTCTCGTCCCTATTCTCGTACATGTTGAAACCTTAGCACTACTTTCGCCTCAACACTATTTTTACCTCAAAACCATCTTCTCAGATATGCCCGTTCGATTATTTTGTTTTAGTGCCAGGGATATCTTTTACGTTTTGCATACTGGGACACAGAGGGCTCCATTAATCAAATATTAGAACTAAAAATTAACCTTCATCTTTAGTTAAGCTAAATCTACAATTTCGGTGCGGTAGGTGTAGTATTGTAGCTACAACGAACCGTCAAAGTTAACAAGTTAATCGAAAAATGGAATTAAACCATGAACATTTTCGCGCACTAATTTTTTATAATTTTCAAAAACAATCACCTCGACAAGAACAACGTGGACGAATTAGTCTTCGAGACTACTTAAGAGCAGGTGCAAGAAAAATGGCAGTCACTCAGGAAAACGACGATGCTGTGCGCAAGCTCATCAACGATGATCGACATGTGACATAACGAAAAATTGGGGCATCATTGGAGATTTCAAAAATTTCGATTAAAAAAATTGTGCGTAAAGAATTGTGTGTAAAAAATTAGTTTTCCGTTGGATACCGTTGATTGATATCGTTGATCGAAGAACAGAAAACAGCAGGGTGAATTGGTGTCAAAACACTATAGACCGCTTCAACGCACGAATCTAAAAAGATGTACAACATCGTGAGTAATGATGAATCGTGGATTTACTCGGATGAGCCAGAAAATAAACGCCAGTCGTCTGTTTGGGTGTACCTAGGTAAAAAAGCCGACAAAAGTCATCTGTGAAATGTCTCCAAAAAGATAGTCGCAACATTTGGCTCGAAGGCAGGTCACGTAGTAACAGTTCCTCTACAAGATTGGTATACCACCATTTGTTTACCGCAAGCTATCGCAGAGCTTCGAAAAACCAACCCCAAACGACGAATCATCGTCCACTAAGACAATACAAGTTCGCACACAGCTTGCAGGAAAATTGAATTTCCAACTACGCTAGACCATCCTCCGCACAGTTTCGACCTAAGTCCCAACGATTTCTATACCTTTCCGAAAATTGAGGACGGACTACGCGGTCAAAGATTCCAGTCGTCAGAAGAAGCAGTTCAATTTCTTCAAAATGTATTCGTGACCGTACCACCAAACGAGTGGATTAACTGCTTCCAAAGTTGGTTCGAGCGCATAGAAAAATGTATTAATCTTCATGAAGAATACTTCGAAAAACAATAAAGTCTTTAAAAGCTATTTACTGTTTGATTTCAGCTCGAACTCTCGTAGTAGAACATTTCGACTACTAAATTGAAATCTCAACACTCTTTTCGCCTCAACACTACTTTTGTCTCAACGTTATTCTTATAATGGAAAAACATTCATAATGTAAAAGTTTTCAACCATGAAATTAAAATTTAAATAACTTTGTAGGAAAACGTCTTCGCACTAAATGATGCAAAAATTTTCGGCTCGGGAAACAATTTCCAACCGAAATACATAAACACACATTAAAATTTTAGTCTTCTTAAAACCATCTTGTTTCTAAACCTAAAACAAAATAATATCTATTGTTTATTGCATAGACGTAGTTCCTGGAAGAACTTAGTTCATGAACTACCTCATCCCTGTTTTAGTTATATTAAAAGCAGAACAGAGCATAAAAATAACTACTCAAGTTTGTTTCATCCTTTTATTATACCATAATAAGTATTCTAAACACAATTAAAGAAAAATTAAATAAACACTTAATCTCAAAATTGAATACAAAGATCATACTTATACACATTAAACCTATAAAAACTCGCATTATTTTTTGTTGTTTGTTATTTTAGGCACACTAAAAAGCGCATGGCACTAGGCTGTGTCTTTTATCTACTAACTATTAAGATGCAAGGTTTAGTTGAAAGTGGAAATGTTGATATCACACTTAATTGCTAAATTCAATGCAGACCAAATTTAGAAGTTTCAAAGGACTAAAGACTGTAGTGGGTAACTCGTGATGTACCATAAAGCACTTTGAATGGTATATGTTAGCAAACTTTGCGCTTTTACGTTGAAAATTGAATGAAAGTTCATTATAACTTTGATGCCTAGTCCACCAACGGTATCGTAGAAGTGGTAGATTTTGACATCGTCATCATTAACAGCCCGACAACCCGTCTTACAATTGGTACACAAGTGATTATACACGTGAAATGCCTTATGTATAGGATTAGGAAGCACATTTGAATAGATTTACACTAAAGATAAGAAATTTCTACATACGACAACAATGATTCGGCGAAACTTTGAGCGTCATCAATCCAACTCCCTGCAACATCTGTAAGTAGAATAATGTGAAAATATTTATAAACACTCTCTAGCCCAATTCAATAATAAATACTACAAACGTCTTTACTAAAAAGTACTATTATTAGTCACGTTTCTGGGTATGTAGTAGGTTTCAAACCAAAAATAATCAACAGTAAAATAGTAATTGTGTTTATTGGCATCTAATATCAGAATTCGTCGAATTTGGCACTCCTCGATTGGTGATATCTTTCTTTGCAGCAGAAGTTATATTTTATTATAGTTTATTTATTTGCCTCAACTGACTACAAAGCCACTCACACGACTAATGATAATACCTTTTAGTAGTTACCCACAACATTCGTTGCCTGTACGCGCGAGTGTATGTAAGTATGCGTGCGCGCGCGCGCGTACGGGGTGTATGCATGTGCATGCGCATCCGCGTATGCGTGTCTGTATTTTTGTTGGTCTGTGTGTGTATGCGTAAGAGAGCGCGTTGTTGACATTCAGGCGTCAGTCGGCGTTGTGCTACAGCCACGTAAACATGCCCGCTACTATTGATGCTCCCGCCAAGTGTAAAGTGCGAAGTGTGATTTGTTTTCTACAGGCTGAAGGCTATAGTGCTGCAGAAATCCATCGAAGAATGAGTCGTGTGTATGGGGAAAACTTAATGAGTGATGGTGTTGTGCGTGAATGGTGTCGAAAGTTTAAAGATGGCCGTAATGATGTGCATGATGAAGGGAGCCAAGGGCGCAAATCTGTCGTTTCAGATGACCTGGTTCAACGTGTTGACAGAATGGTTAAAGAAAACCGTAGATTCACCATTACTGCTTTGTCTACGAAATTTACAGAAGTTTCAAGGTCTGTTTTGTAATCTATTGTTACTGAACGGTTAGACTACAAAAAACTTTGTGCACGTTGGGTCCCAAAAATGCTGACGGACGGCCACAAAACTCGACCAATGGCATCAGCGTTGGAGTTCCTTAAGCATTATCATGATGAAGGAGACAACTTTTTGAAATCAATCGTGACTGGGGATGAAACCTGGATTCAATAAGACACACCAAAAACAAAACGACAATCACAACAATGGATGCATTCAACTTCACCAAACAAACCAAAGAAATTCAAACAAACCTTCAACAACAGAAAGACCATGGCTACTGTTTTGGGACCAACAAGGTGTGTTGCTTGTGGAGTTTATGGAGCCCGAAACCACAATCACTGCAGCTGTTTATTGTGAACTTTACGACGGTTGCGTAGAGCCATTCAGAACAAACGAAGAGGAAAGCTGACCGCTGGAGTTGTTCTGATCCACGACAATGCCCGTCCACACACTGCTGGAGCAACTCAACGGCTTCTCAAACAATTTGGATGGGACATTTTCGATCATCCGCCATACAGTCCTGACTTAGCATCAAGCGATTTTCATCTTTTTCTGACCTGAAGACGTGGCTTGGTGGGAAGCGCTTTCAAACCAATGAGGACCTTCAACCAACGTCAAGGACTACTTGAATCCATTGGCGGCAACTTTCTTTGAACAGGGTATTTAAAAGCTTGTCCACAGATATGACAAATGTCTTAATCTCTTCGGTGATTATGTCGAAAAGTAACCGTAAGTGTACCAATCTTTTGGTAATAAAATTATTGTTTTATATATACTTGTCTTTTATTTATAGCCTATCGGAGGTTGGAAAAAAATGGCCCTCGTAAATGCATTCAGCATGTTGAAAACTATCAAAAAAATTTCAAATTTAAAGCGGTTTTGACAAAGTGTGTCAACTTAATTGTGGTACAGAGTTGTTTAAAATTGTTCAAGTGCAACACACACATCCAATTACTTAACTAGTAGAAGATTTGGAAGAACAACCAATCCTGGATACTTTCTACGACAAAGAGATTTGGTTCAAAGCTACTCCGAACATATAATACAAAAAATTATAAGGAAGAGGAAAAAGACGCGAAGTTCTAGTGCAGTAGCTAAATGGAGGGAGAAGTTGGATACAGTTAACAGATTTGCTTTAGTATATACACAAGATTTTGCTTGAAGGTTGTGCATTCATTAATCAGCTCTCGAGGAGGAAACATGGCAGTTTTCGATATAGAAAACAAAGAAATATGGCACGCGATTTTTTAAATGCCCTTGGATTCTCTCAACTAAAGCGAGCATTTAAAAAAACACAATACATGGCTCAAGAAGCACTTGCACGGGCCTAGTTGGGAAAATCCTTCAACAAACCGATTATCACCAGTTTTTTAACTTTACACTTGCAAAAGATTATACCGCCTTATGCCACCGCTTATGTGAAAAGAATGTACGAGCAGCGAATTATGTCTAATTGCTTACCGAACAATCCCGTTCAAAATATCGCAATATTTGGTGTCCCAAACCTCAAACAATTGTGAAAAAGGTGTGACCATTTAAATCATTGTCTACGTCACAAAGACAACTATTTAACATGTGCCCGACAGAACCTTGTTGTTATCAGACATGAGGTATAATATGTATATATATATATATATATATATATATATATATATATTGCTGTGAATCTTCTCATATCTGCAGGTACTGGCCCTTTCAAAAAAACATTCGAGCCCCACAGTTTGGGCGTCAAGAAATGCTGTGAATTCTTTAAAATCCGGGAACTCCATTACTAGAATCGAGCCCCACAGATTGGGCGTCAAGAAATGCTGTGATACCTTTAAAATCCGTGAACTACGCTTTTCGCCTCGGCTGCTCACCTAATGTTATAAACCTCCTCATTCATAAAAAAAAAACAAACACATTCCTACCAAAAACATCAACGTTAACTCTATTTACATCAATATTCAGAATACATTAAAATTTCAAATTTAAAATCAGCATAAATTTCAGTTTTAAAAAGAATTTCAAGATTAATTTTATTATCATTTTACTGTGCCTCCACAATTAAAGTCCTTGTTGGATGCCTACTAATTAATATAACAATATAAGCAGACCGGAGTCTGAGTATAAAGGGAGCATCTACCACCCCTTTACGTTAATTAACCAGGTTTGTCTAATTGAGCTCAAAGACATACCCAAATTTTCATCATATTCCCGAACATCAAAACAAAATACCCCTTTTTACTTAAACAAGCAAATTTCATCTTAAAATTAAACTTTTATGGTTAGAACAATTTCACTAATGTCCATTTAAAGTAAATCAATTATAAAGTCATTCAATACACACAAAAATGTCAAACAAAATAGTATAATTTACCTGAAGGTTACTGTCCTCGTAGCTTCAAAGTATCGTTTCTTTAGTTAATCACACCATTCAACAGGATTATATTTACGGCTTCTGATTCTCTACGCTTTTAAAATTTGCTCCATCACCATCCATTCAAAGTCGTTTCTGGGCCTTTCCGGAACTCATCTGTGTTTATCTGACCCTTGATTCATGGATCCAGACACGTATTTGAACCATTTAATTATTAACACCCCCGGAAAATAGCAAAGAAATTCATGCTTCTGTCACCAATATATACGCCAAAACTGCCTACTTTTGTGTATACATTCGTCGTTGTAAATTTTGCTAATTGGTACAGTGAAACTAAATTTTATTACCTTGCATCTAAGTGCACTGAAGTACATTCATGTTAGCACGTAAATAACAAGCTATTTTGAATCACTAAAATATACTAGCAAACTTTAAATTATTTAATCAAACTAAAATGCACGGTTTAATATCTTCAATCAAGTCGCGTATGTACGAGCTTTTAACGCATCGAATCGTCAAAAGTCTAAGAGAGCTTGTTTATCTTCATCTCGGTATATATAGCAAAAGCCTGTCTGTCGGTCGGTTCCCCAAAACGGGTAATTCTAAAGAATTTCTCATGCCATGTTCCCAGTCTGCCGCTCACGCGTCGATTTTTACAATTTTCACTCGCCCATTCAAATCTCAGAAAATTTCCACGGCACGCAAGCATGTCCGAGAAAAACTAATTGATTTTGTACAGAAATTGTTGTTCTACCTCTGATATTTGCATCCTCTTTTTAACCAATTGTGACCCCGTGACGTTGCTTAAATCCCGCCTTTTAGAATATGTGTCTTTGCTTGACGCATTTCTCTTTCCTTCTCTACCGTGTTCTTATTGGTGCAACTTGATATACTTTATTATCGATTATTTTAGTCCACATGGAGTGTGAAATACCCAGTTTTAGCAATTCTCGTAACTATTATGCGACGTTTTCCCAAGATTCTTTGAAACATTAATTATCTGCAAAATTTACGCCGAATGTGTTATTTAAACTACGCAGGTGTTCAACATAATATTAATTCTCAGAGCTTTAATCCGTGGTATTTTAATCTTGGGTTTTACAAGTTTCTATAGGTATTATATGTTATTAACGGTTTAATTAACTCCAATTAAAATTGATTTCTATCCTTTTCATTTTTAGCGAATACAACTTAAATATTAATTATTATAGGTACACTTTGTTTTACTACCGGTTACTTAAATAGAGTTAATTAATATAAACTTTGCACGTAATTTCTCTTTGTTTAGGAATAATTACATTACACGCAGAGCTTTTCACTACTGCTTCGTCTTATAAATAATTTAAATTTCTTATTTTACTGAAACAACCGAGTTTATTTATGCTTCATGGTTTTAATAACGCGTATTATTTAATGAAATTCCTTATACACGGTGATTAAAATTATTTGATGTGATTATTTAATTTTCTACCCTGGTCTAAATATGAGTATTTTCCCCCTATTTGAATACAAATAATCCCACTTATTTGACTTCAAATATAAAACATTTAGACAAAAAATTACAAAAAATTGCCTATCTCTCTACCCTTATCTATCTAACTTACCTACTTTGTCTCCAATCAAAAATTATTTACCTACCTATATCCCTATCCTATTCCTAACTCTCACCTAATTCTATAAACTGAAATTATCCTAACTTCATCCTACTTATCCATCTAATCCTATATACATCCTATATACCTATCCTATTCCTAACTTTTAACTAATCTTCACTATACTTTACTTCATCCTACCTAATCCTATATACCCATCCTACTCTTACTCTATTCCTAACTCTCCACTAATCTTATATGAAATATCTATACTTAACCTATCTTATTTTCTTCCTACATTTACTCTTTATTCTCATCCTAAACCTATTCTAATTATCTCCCATATTTATCCTATACCTAGCTTTATTTTCTATAAACACTTACTTCTACTTTTCTATATACACCTATCTCTATTCTTATCCTATTTAAATCTAACTCTCTTCTTGACCCTCCAAGTCTTTCTTCTCACCATCCTAATACTCTTCATCCCTATCTCTCCCCCTTCTATATCTATACTTAACATCCCTATTATCTCACATACAATAAACTTATCATCCCTATTATCCTGACTCTTAAATATTGCTTCTTCTTCAGTCCCTACACTTGTCTGTTTCTCATTTATTATTGTTTCCCTTTCTGCCGACAAACCAAACGATACTACTTTAAAATTATCAAATTTTCCTCTATGGAAAACCCTACGTACCTTCTAGAATTTTTGTGTAATGGAATCCGCCAGAATGAATCCCTTAAATCTACTTTATTAAAAACAAACTTGCCATCTTTACTTAACTTCTGCCTTCACCTGCTCCTGATATGCTGCTTCTACCCCACTACTTCTGCATGTTTTGTATTAAAGCTTGAACCTCTACTCTCCTATCCTCTGGACATCTTATTGTGTTGATCTGTTTGCCTTCATCATCTTCTACCTCTACTACATTAATACTAAACCCCGTGTCATCCTCTGTGACTTCATAACTGCCCTTCCATGGCACTACCCTATCATTAATCTTATTACCTTCCTTTCCATATCTATCAAAACCCTAACTTCATCATACAGTCAACACCTAAAATGCTCTGAAACTTCAGTCCAGGTACAATTACAAACTCCTGTTCACAGCTTAAACCTCCTATATCTATCCTAAGCACCACAACACTATTTACTACAGCAAACTTCTTTTATTTGGAGCTACTAAATGGCTACGCTTTATAGGCATAATTCTATCACAAACCTTATCCCTAATTTTGCTGACGAATTCCTCCGATATTAAACTCGCCTCTGCCCCTGTATCAAGTAATACTTCTACATTATTTTCAAAATTTCTAAATTAATAATTGGCAAACATAATTTTTCCTCAGTTTCTGGCTCTACTTCCTCCTCAATTTTGAAAAATTCACGTGGATGTTCGTATACATTTACACAGAAATCTAGTGGTCTGTCACGTTCTAAAAATCCTGTCTCATCCTGTTTTCCGTGCTTGGTCCTGGTTGTCCTTCTACAACCTGTGCGTACGTCCTCCTCGTGTTAATATCCGTGTCCCTGTCTCTATTCGGCGTGCTGGTCACAGTCCTGTTTACTTCCGGTAAACTGTTCTGTCGCGTGTAACTAGGTCTTGGCGTCGGTCCCCTAGTCGCACTATTGCTCCTGTATTCCTGTCCTCGTCGTTCCCAATTCGGTCGAAAATTTCTGTTGTAGTCAGGCCGTCTCGGATAATTCGGTGTCCTGTTGTCAAACCTAACTGTGTTAACGTTTCGTTCTCGTATCTCTCTTGTCCGTCCTACACATACATCGTCATATCTCTGCAAATACTCTAAAATGTCTCCCGTTCTGTGATGTTTTGTAAGGCCACATGTTGTCTAATTTCCAGTTCAAAATGTCGTGATAGGTACTTAATAATCTGTCTGTCCGTCAATGGTGGATTCAGTTGTTTGGCCACACTGTACTTGCGGATGGCATATTGCTCCTAGAACCTGCAAACTCTCCCTTAAATTTTCCTGTAATCAAGTCGTCCCTAATCTGATCCTGTTTGTGATCACTCCAGTAATGTTGTAAAAATTTGTCTTCAAAGTCCTGATACGTGTCTATGTCCTGTCCTACTAAATTGTACCATGCTTCCGCGTTGTCCTTTAATAAAGCCTTTATCGTATTCAGTTTAGTCTGTTCGTCAAATAAATTTCCCACTAGATTTCTTACGCTATTAATAAAAATTTGTGGATTTACCCTGTTATCGCCATAAAACTTCATGTGTTGGTCCAATGATATTCCACCTGTAGAAAATCTGGGACCATCCCCCGTTAAATTTGACATGTTGTATTTAATACTACTAACTTCGCGTTCTACCCTGCCTAACTGATCCCTACATGAGTCCGTCACTTCAGTCATTTTACATTAATCTCTTCTTCACAAAAATGCGTACTTCGGACCTTAAATGTCCCATTTCCTGTCGAAGACCTGTAATATCACGCTCATTTTATCAACCCTATTTTCAACTTCCCCATCTTTACGGTAAGACTATTTTTAAATTCTGAAACTTCTTGATTCGTCTTATCTATTTTCTGACTAATCTCCTCTAACTTCCTGTTCGATTCTTCACTCATTCGGTCAAATTTTCGATTTGAGTCCTCTCGCTCTATTCGATTCATCGCTTAGCTGTTCTAATTTTCTGTTAGACTCCTCCCTCGCTCTATTCGATTCTTCATTCATCCTCTCTAGCATTCTCATTATCATCTCGTTTCCTTGATACCCTGATTCCGTCCTCGACTGATCTCTACTGCCTCCAGCTTCTTCCATTTTCGAAATTTTCTCACACAATGCACTATCGTCACTTCCAATTTCCACTCCTTGACTCCTTAACCACTCCTTTCTCTGCATACGTTCAAATCACTCACACACACTCTAAAATACTCTTAAATTTATACACAACCAGAAACTCTCTCTCTCAGATCGCCAGTTTCCTGGAATAAAATAACAAAAATTTTATTTGGAACTCGAGCCCTCACGTTGTGGTCGCCAAGAATGCTGTGAATCTTCTCATATCTGCAGGTACTGGCCCTTTCAAAAACATTCGAGCCCCACAGTTTGGGCGTCAAGAAATGCTGTGATATCCTTTAAAATCCGGGAACTCCTTTTCCCTCGGCTGCTCACCTAATGTTATAAACCTCCTCATTCATAAAAAACAAACACATTCCTACCAAAACATCAACGTTAACTCTATTTACATCAATATTCAGAATACATTAAAATTTCAAATTAAAACTCAGCATAAATTTCAGTTTTAAAAGAATTTCAAGATTAATTTTATTATCATTTTACTGTGCATCCACAATTAAAGTCCTTGTTGGATGCCTACTAATTAATATAACAATATAAGCAGACCGGAGTCTGAGTATAAAGGAGCATCTACCACCCTTTACGTTAATTAACCAGGTTTGTCTAATTGAGCTCAAAGACATACCCAAATTTTCATCATATTCCCGAACATCAAAACAAAATACCCTTTTACTTAAACAAGCAAATTTCATCTTAAAATTAAACTTTTATGGTTAGAACAATTTCACTAATGTCCATTTAAAGTAAATCAATTATAAAGTCATTCAATACACACAAAAATGTCAAACAAAATAGTATAATTTACCTGAAGGTTACTGTCCTCGTAGCTTCAAAGTATCGTTTCTTTAGTTAATCACACCATTCAACAGGATTATATTTACGGCTTCTGATTCTCTACGCTTTTAAAATTTGCTCCATCACCATCCATTCAAAGTCGTTTCTGGGCCTTTCCGGAACTCATCTGTGTTTATCTGACCCTTGATTCATGGATCCAGACACGTATTTAAACCATTTAATTATTAACACCCCCGAAAAATAGCAAAGAAATTCATGCTTCTGTCACCAATATATACGCCAAAACTGCCTACTTTTGTGTATACATTCGTCGTTGTAAATTTTGCTAATTGGTACAGTGAAACTAAATTTTATTACCTTGCATCTAAGTGCACTGAAGTACATTCATGTTAGCACGTAAATAACAAGCTATTTTGAATCACTAAAATATACTAGCAAACTTTAAATTATTTAATCAAACTAAAATGCACGGTTTAATATCTTCAATCAAGTCGCGTATGTACGAGCTTTTAACGCATCGAATCGTCAAAAGTCTAAGAGAGCTTGTTTATCTTCATCTCGGTATATATAGCAAAAAGCCTGTCTGTCGGTCGGTTCCCCAAAACGGGTAATTCTAAAGAATTTCTCATGCCATGTTCCCAGTCTGCCGCTCACGCGTCGATTTTTACGAATTTTCACTCGCCCCATTCAAATCTCAGAAAATTTCCACACGGCACGCAAGCATGTCCGAGAAAAACTAATTGATTTTGTACAGAAATTGTTGTTCTACCTCTGATATTTGCATCCTCTTTTAACCAATTGTGACCCCGTGACGTTGCTTAAATCCCGCCTTTTACAATATGTGTCTTTGCTTGACGCATTTTCTCTTTCCTTCTCTACCGTGTTCTTATTGGTGCAACTTGATATACTTTATTATCGATTATTTTAGTCCACATGGAGTGTGAAATACCCAGCTTTAGCAATTCTCGTAACTATTATGCGACGTTTTCCCAAGATTCTTTGAAACATTAATTATCTGCAAAATTTACGCCGAATGTGTTATTTAAACTACGCAGGTGTTCAACATAATATTAATTCTCAGAGCTTTAATCCGTGGTATTTTAATCTTGGGTTTTACAAGTTTCTATAGGTATTATATGTTATTAACGGTTTAATTAACTCCAATTAAAATTGATTTCTATCCTTTTCATTTTTAGCGAATACAACTTAAATATTAATTATTATAGGTACACTTTGTTTTACTACCGGTTACTTAAATAGAGTTAATTAATATAAACTTTGCACGTAATTTCTCTTTGTTTAGGAATAATTACATTACACGCAGAGCTTTTCACTACTGCTTCGTCTTATAAATAATTTAAATTTCTTATTTTTACTGAAACAACCGAGTTTATTTATGCTTCATGGTTTTAATAACGCGTATTATTTAATGAAATTCCTTATACACGGTGATTAAAATTATTTGATGTGATTATTTAATTTTCTACCCTGGTCTAAATATGAGTAATATATATATATATATATATATATATATATATATAAAAAATATGAATTGTGTATATTGACTGTTCTATAATAATTATAATAACGATATCGGGGATTCAGTCAGATTCGATTTGGATTCAAATTAAACTCCTTATAATCATTCAAGCTTTCGAAAATTTATTATTTTCTTCTTCAGGAAACTAGAAACTTTAACAATTAAACAACATTTTTATATAGGTTACTTACGATTAGTGAAGCTTAAAAATCTAAAGTGTATAATAACATTAAAGGTAAAAAATTAAAATTTAGGTGACAATTTTATAAAACTACAGTGACATGACAGTTGATGTTAAAATATAGCTAATCCTAGATTACAATTTAGTTTAATTGATGCGTTTAATACAGATCATAAAAATAAAATATTTCTTTAGAGAATTACAATTAGTCATCTAAAGTTAGGTAAGGTTTTGGATTTTTTGGTATTTTTAATTATGGTCAAAAGGTATGAATAAATGTTACTTAAATTTTGGGTATCAGTTTTTTTATTTAAAGAGTTTTCTTCCAAAGAAATGGCAATCATTTCCAGAAACAATCGTTTTTTGTAATTATCTTCAATATAAATAATTTTAGTACCATCGTAGTTTATTATGTGTCCAGTTTCAGAAAATACAGAACTTAAAAAAGGCAGTAATTAATAGTATACATACACAAGCTAATTGGTTTGTTAATCTTTCCACAAATGACATACCACTTGAGATTCAACAATTTATGGCATTAGGACCAAACTTCAGTATAAGTCCCACATCAGATGATATAAATCTAGCAAAATTATTAGCAGATATGGAATCAATTGTATCTGTGGTAAATGCAAATCAGAAAAATATTTTACTTGCACGTACCACGAATATGATTACAAATTTCACACAAAATTCGTCTAAATCACCTACTGAATTGAGAAAAATGCTGATAAAATCATTAAATTTTATGAATAATCACAAAGATTTGGTTTTAACAAAATCAGACAAAGGCAACGTATCGGTATTGCTGAACAGAACACAATACAATGAAATGACTGACGAAATTGTTAATGATCGAAAATATTATGTACCTATCAACAACGATCCAACTAGCACCATACAACAAAAATCAAATAAAATTATAAATGAACTCAAGAATAAGAAGCATATAAATCCCGATGAAGCTAAAAAATTAATGATATACAATGCCACATCACCTAAATTCTATGGTCTACCTAAAATTCATAAACCCACACTTTCCTTACGTCCCATAATTTCATCAATATCAGCTCCTAATTCTAAAATTTCCGAAATGGTTACCAAGATTCTTACATCATCTTACAATACTGAAAATCTATACTATGTCCAAGATTCTTTTCAATTTGCCGCTTTCATCAATGATCTGCAGATACCTGAAGGTTATGTCATCATTAGTTTAGATGTTATTTCATTATTTAATAATATTTCGGTAGATCTAGCTAAAAAAAAAGCATTGATTCTCATTGGGAAAGTATTGAAGTAAACTGTAAAATTAACAAAATCAATTTCTTAAAATTAATCGATTTTCTATTTGAAACGACATATTTTTCAGTTAAAAACAGATTTTATAAACAAATCTTAGGTACTCCTATGGGAGCTAGTGTATCGCCTATAATTGCGCAATATATTATGGATGACCTGTTAGATAGCTGCCTCACAAAATTTCATTTTGAGATTCCTTTCTTTAAGAAGTATGTCGATGATTTGATTTGTTGCGTTCCGTCAGATTGTGAAGATCAGGTACTCCAAATATTTAACAGCTACGATCCATCCATTCAATTCACCATAGAAAAAGAAACGAATTGTTCAGTTCCTTTTTTTAGACATGCAAATAATACGCAGAGGTAATACTTTAATTACAGACTGGTACAGAAAACCAATATCCTCTGGAAGATATCTAAATTATCACTCCTTTCACCCGATGCATATGAAAATCAACGTAGTTCTTGGCTTAAAAAGAAAAATAGAATCAGTTTCACACCGCACGCTAAAATACAAAAATTTATTAATACTCAAAGACCTACTACTTAAAAATTCATATCCTAGTACACTCATCAATAAACTACTTTTCAACACCCTACATACACGAACACCTCTTCAGACACTACAAGAACTAGTACTATTCCAAACCAAAACACAAACCTCACAATTCCTACAACATACATATCACTACCGTACATAGACAGGTTAACTGATAAATGTAAACGACTTTTTAAAGACTTAAAAAATATCAGGTTTAGCATAAAACCAATGTTAACCTTGAAAAAAGTGTTGTATACCAATCTTAAAGATCCTGATACAAAACTTCGACAATCAGGAGTCGTTTACAGTATTCCCTGTCAAAACTGTGAAGGAAAATATGTAGGTCACACATCAAATTGGCTGTCTACTAGATTAGCTTCTCATAAAAACGACTGCAATAGAAATAAAAAAACATGTGCACTGACATCTCATGCAATTGAAACTGGACACATAATAAACTACGATGGTACTAAAATTATTTATATTGAAAATAATTACAAAAAACGATTGTTTCTGGAAATGATTGCCATTTCTTTGGAAGAAAACTCGTTAAATAAAAAAACTGATACCCAAAATTTAAGTAACATTTATTCATACCTTTTGACCATAATTAAAAATACCAAAAAATCCAAAACCTTACCTAACTTTAGATGACTAATTGTAATTCTCTAAAGAAATATTTTATTTTTATGATCTGTATTAAACGCATCAATTAAACTAAATTGTAATCTAGGACTAGCTATATTTTTAACATCAACTGTCATGTCACTGTAGTTTTATAAAAATTGTCACCTAAATTTTAATTTTTTACCTTTAATGTTATTATACACTTTAGATTTTTAAGCTTCACTAATCGTAAGTAACCTATATAAAAATGTTGTTTAATTGTTAAAGTTTCTAGTTTCCTGAAGAAGAAAATAATAAATTTTCGAAAGCTTGAATGATTATAAGGAGTTTAATTTGAATCCAAATCGAATCTGACTGAATCCCCGATATCGTTATTATAATTATATAAAAAAATATATATCTATTTAATAAAATGTTTGATTACGTTTTTGTTTTGGTTCTACAAAATATTTGCCATCGTGCAAATTAGAACTTGTGAAACAACTAATAACATATTGTCATTCAAACGCTAACATCATCACTACACACTAACTTGACTAATTAGTTGATGCAATAAATAGAACGCCCCAGGATATGGTTATTTAATGTATACAAATGGACTGTATTAACTTTTACAGCGTAATTATTAATGTGTATGTAAGAAGCATTTGCCAAATTTCACCAGTCAGCGTGTCACATTGTGATATGGTTATTACAAGAAGTATTCATCTGAAAATCACAAGTAGTGCGAAACCAATCAGAAGCTAATTTGCAAAATATTGCATAGTGGTATGTTATTTGAAGGGCTTAAAAAGATTACTTTGTGCAAATATTGTGTAACATGACCTAATTCTAGGGTAAATTAAACAATATATTGATGTGATAATGATGTCACGAGAGGTCATTGAGCACCGAATTCTGTGACAAAACCAATATTTAAATTTAAATATTTAAATTTTACCGTGTAGAAACGCATAAGGGTATTCCCTCTGCAAGATAAATGTATTCCCCTGTAAAATGAAACACTTTAAGGACACATGAAAATGAAAATTTGAAATGGAACCGGGAACTTTTAAATGGAATTAATTACAATGGATATCATATTCTAAATAGTAATTATAAGCGAAGACAGGTAGCCAAAAGAAGAATTTTAAGATACAGACTGTAAGTATAAATGTGTTTTATAACCTAAGAACAATATTCGAGTATTATTAAATAAAGGTTGGTGGAATAAGTTCATAATTTTTATAAAAATTATTTGTCATTGTATAGTTTATTTTCAGCAATTTTGAGGTCAGAGCCCGGAACTTTTTAGCCCTTACAAAATCTTCTGCTCGAAGTCGTTGATCAACTACGTCGAGAGAGACGAGAGTAATACAAGTTTATATAAATTATCCAGCAAAACTTAAAGCAATTTTGTGACTCACAAATGAGATGTTTTGGGGTTCTGTAATTATTAACAAAGATTAGGTGAAAAATATTTTAAAACGTAGGTGGTCATACGGTAAATTTTCTGTCTAAACTTACACTGTAAATTGTATTTATAAGCGTTATTTATATCTGGGCATGTAAGCGATTATTTAGATAATGTGTGTAAGAGAAAGATGTTTTTGAATATATAAACGATTGTTCACAGATGTTTCTTCAGATTTCTGTGTTTCATTTCATTTTCGTAAAGTCCACAGCATATTTTCGCCTGAGCTAGGCAGGCAGGAAAAAGGACACCGTAAGATAAAAATTCATATTTTCTACTGCGTTCTTATATCTGTATATGATGGCTATGAATCGGGTTACAGCCATCCTATACAGATATAAGAACGCAATAGAAAATATGAATTTTTATCTTACCGTGTCATTTTTCTTGCGTGCCAAGTTCAGGCAAATACATTAGGATTTTATCTTAGTGATTTAGTTAGCATCTAGAACTTATATTAAGTTAGAACCTTTTCACGTTACGTCAATGCCACTGGAATGCAGGGGAACAGAAAGTAAGTTTCAGTAACTTTGCCAGATACACCAAGGAATAACTCCTGAGGGGAAAGCGGGTGTTGAGTCATCTACAAGAGGTAGAGAACGAGGAATTAGCCATTTGAACCCCGGCGAGCAAAGGTGGTTAGACGCGCGACGATGTCAATCTTTTAAGACGACATATGTAAGACGACTGTTCTGAGGAAAAATGATACCTTTAGAACAAAGACCGGTTGCTTCAGATTGAGCCGTGATCTGTAGTAAAATTACTATTATAATTGTTGTTGTTCGAATACTTTCCAAAGTGACGCAAATTCTATTACAGATATTTTAGATTCGACTATTTGAACAAGATTTCTTTACATATTTGTTATATATATATATATATATATATATATATATATAATATATATATATATATATATATATATTGCTGTGATATTTCTATTAGCCCCTTGATATTATTATTAACATTTAACCCCACGATTTGGGCGTACATAAAATGCTGTGTTACTTTCCGCTCCACGATTGGGTCTATCATAAGATGCTGTGTTATCCCCTTATTAGGCCCCACGATTCCGCATACCATAAAATGCTGTGATATTTCTTCAGCCCCACGATTGGGTGTAATATAATGCTCCCTTTATATTAATCAAGCACCTATGATGTGAAATGTTAAGTTATGGATTTTCTTTGCCCCAATTAGCTGATACACAATATAATGCTTAAATATTTACAACCTTTTTAAAATCTTCCCCTTTTTCAGAATATTTACATATACCAGATTTAAGAAATTGAAGCCAGCAAAACGAGCCTTTTGTTATATTTAGACTTTAGAGACCTTTGGAAACGTTTCAAGATGCCTATTACCTTTCATAAATTGATCAATGAAACTAATGTTTTGTTGACTCCTTACATGTACCAAAAATATTGAATTAAAACAGTTTTTAGTAATAAATTTTATTAATATGGCTAACCTGGAATGATCCTATAGTTCCTCTGCATCCCCCAAGAGTTTCGTGCCCAGTCTGAGTATTTAGAGTCGAATTTGGAAGTCGACATCAAAACCAAAATACTATCCCAATCATTATTCAAAATCCCATAAGTTAATCCAATTTAAGATTCAATTTGTATATCAGTAAATAAACGGTTTTCCATCTCCGTAATTAACAAGACAGTAATAGAACATTTACCATGCCAGTAATTACCAAAATTAATTAACCAAAGTAATTTACAGGAGAATTGACCAGAGAATTAACCAGAGCATTTACCAGAGTATTTTCCAGAGAATTCACCAGAGCCCTGTTTTATTTATGCTAGAAATATTATTTTTACTAAGTTGTTTTTACTTACGTCTATAATAGATCGGCTCACACTTGCACAATTCTTACACTTTTCAAAATGATTTTCATTTACTTTCGTATGACTAGTTACTTACGTAAATAATTTAGCACTTCTGAGTATCGTCGTAGCCCAGTTTAAAATGTATACTAACTCGTCGCTCAATTGTTATCGTATATAAAGGCCGTACCTCTTGTTTGTATTCGTTGTTTCACGTGTTGGGGCGACACCTTTTGCGTTTATATTATTGTGTACTCCGGGAATTTTTACCAATTGTATAGTTCAAATACTTGGATGAATGCTTAAATTGTCACGTATTCATTTACATACCATGATATTTAATTGAGAAATCCCATGAATTTTCGTTTATTAAGTCACATATTCATAGTCGATTGCTTATTCTAAACCGAAATAAATTTGGTGTTTGTTTATTTCCTAGTTAAATTGGATTTTTGAACAAATGTGATACTTTATGTCACGTGCGATTTATTCAAATAATGCATAATTTTAGCCTGCGTATACGATGATATATTTAGCGCACTTGTTAAATATTTATCAAGCCAATTCATATAGGTTTTCCGTTGATTTAATTTTGATGCATTTCAATACGCTTTCAAATCTTAGCTTAGTTCGTAACTACTCTTTGATATTTCTATTTCTTATGCGTTTAATCTTATGTATTTTTATATACAGTGTGCTCTCAACTAACAATATATATAGTGACCTATTTATTCATATAATATCTGCAATTATGTGCTTTTGTTAACTGGAAGTTTCTTTTATTTATTCTACGACCCCTGTGACTTAAACTGTCCCTAAACTACCCTATAATTATAATTATATATATATATATATATATATATATAAGTTTTTTGTTTTTGGTTCTTGGGATAAAGTCGCTCATTTCTAATTTAACTACGCTCAAGAATTATCAAGAACCTTTATATATATATATATATATATATATAAAAATGTCAGATCTGACAGCCATTTACAAATTGGAACGTATATTAAAAAAACTGGAATTTTAAACAATTTTGTTACTAATAAAACATAATTTCATTTAAGCATCTCATAAGCGAGGGAGCTTTAAATATTACAAAAATTTAACGAGTAATTTTTCTTTCACAAAATATATGTAGTTACGAAAATATTGTAATATTAAGTGCTATTACGACTTTAAGCAAACGTATCTTGTGAACTGAAACGAAAGGGTTTTTACGGCAAATAATTTGACCATAGATGAAGAAGGGGGTTGTTTAACACAACTGGTTTTCTTGTAAAAAACCAGTACAGGATTCAACAAAAGTAATGGACTCTCCCTTAATCCACAGATCGCTGACTGATACCTTTGCGTTGGACATGATCAGGTTTCGATACATTTTTTCCTGTGCACTTGCAGGTATTGAATTTAAAGGACTCCAGATTGACTCTTAATTGTGGTATTATTGCCCTGAGAGTTTTTACGCTGAAAGAATAAAAATTAAGACACTGACTGATTTTTCACCACTGAGTTTACCATCAACTACTTCCATCCCGCTTTGCTCGAAGAATAACGTGAAAGTGATCGGATTAGGAAAACAATTTATAAAGACAATACGACCTGGGGAATTTTTATCTCGCTGGAATTTTATATTAGTTAGAACAAATTCTTAATGACCATGCGTCATGAAACACCTTGAAAACCTGACATATGTGAACAATAAGTTATTCACTAGGAGTTTTAATGATAAGAATACTATTTAAAACATTCTAAACAAGGTTTAAAAACACCTGAGGTATTTTCAATATTATTATTGAACAAAATGTGGAATTTAGCCTTGTGATATGATTAAACTAGGAAATTACGGATCGCTTTATGTTTTCCATATGGGACCAAAGATTTATTTTTACTTCGAAAGGTTGTTTAGGTTTGCAATAAATAATTTTAAGGGAATTTTTTTATTTTTTCTTAATACAGTTTTGTTACACTGTAAAGAAATTTTGTTACACAAGAAAAATTATTACATCTTACGGTCGGCAAAGATACAAAAGCGAATTCTAATAGAACAATTATTATTCGCCGATTTAGTTATGGACACTACTTAAACTACATTATTGGCGACATATTTTCAAGATGATCAAGTTTTGAGTTCATTAGTTAGTAGTTTTGTTGGCTTTAGACACAAGTCATCCTGAATATCTCGAGCAATATCAAGTTTTCCGCACAAAGCAATGCACTTCCATTTAGCTTACAACGCTAATTAATAATCAATGGGTAAATACGAGGAGCAATTTGAAATATGGACTAGAAATGCAATAAACTGCAATCAGTAATTAGTGCAAACGTAATATGATTAAGTATGTTTGAACAGTATGGCTCGGGAAATTGAACGAAATGATGTATGCCGTTGTAGGATCATGCACTGAGACTAAAACGAAAGTAATTCTAGAAATTCATAATAGCTTTGACACGATTAGTATATGTATAATTCTAATTTCGACTAACAAGACATTTAAGCAAAAACTGTAAAAATTGATTATGCTTTAGTGTTGTTGCAAACTTGAAATTTCGAAATTATTTGGCACAGATACGTCCATTTGTATGCTTTTTAATGACTAGACTTTAATGTTATTTATTCTACGAACTAAATGGCTGCAAGAAACTATTTTTAAGCACTACCTAATTTGATTTTAATTGCAATTTAATAAGCAAAACCCGATCTGTTAAAATTATACACGATACTACGACGCCTGTCAGTGTTTTTATTTTATTATACGCTGCATATTTTTCAACATTATCTATCACCTTACATATGAAGAGTTTTCCGTGCACTAGCGCCAACTCGTCTATTATTTCTGAATAGCAGCAACACAGCGACCTTACCTATGTTTGGCATAAAATCGACAAGTAAAACCTAGTACGATGTATGTGGCAACAGCTCAAAACTAACATCGTAATTTGCATTCAAGGAAACAAAGATTCTGCGAAGTAGTTTTTGCTGTAACGTAATAATAAATCTTATTCATTCGAGAGCGTAATATTCACTAGCAATTGTGAGATCACGTTTCAATTTATTATCCATTAACCCGATTGGACAAGATTTTTCTTTACAATCAAATTTTTTTTAATTTTTTTAGCATAAACAAAGTCCCAAATATACGAAAACAACCAATATAATTTTCGTTCTAAATTTTATTCAAGAAAATGAAGGGTAGTGTGTACATACATTGGGCGTAGGGTAACAAGAATAAACATTTCGGAACTGCTTTTATTTTTAATAGTATCGATACAAATTTGACCAGAAATGCAAGGAAAATTCAAAACCTTGTTATTTAACATAACGTCCTTTAATACAATTTGATGCCGAAGTTAACAAAGGATAACGTCACACTTTTCACATTTCACTCTTAATCTAGACTTACAATTTTGCATTACACTGCCTAGGTTTAGCATCCAAAATTGACCAATGAGTCACGGCGTCATATATTATATCCTGTAGAGGTCTTAGTGATAGCTGTAATCTCTTTTGTCTACTAGAAATTATCACAGAATCGTTCGAACAATAAGGACTTGGTCGAACAAATGGCACTCGTTGTATGTTGTATGTATTTAAATAAACTTACAATAATTTCAGAAGAAAATCCAAAAGGTCCAACTGTTCTTTGTTTGGGATTCTTAATAATTCAGTTTTTTTTAGAGAAGTCAACTATTGGTTATAGCTATATCAACAAAATGAAAAACCACTATAAAAGTTCATTTTCTGGAGTTAATAAATATACGATGCAGCTGGACTAAGAAGTCTGTTTTGTTCACTTTATTAATAGTTTTGTATAGTTTTATAACTTCAGAACGAGACGCATTTGAATACGAAGAATGTTGTAAACCTCACTGTTTTTCATCAACAACTTCTCTAGCCTGTCTCGGATTTAGCTACTCGTTGCTTATGGACAACACTATTTTTGTCGCTCTTGCGAACTCTATTGCCCCTGATAGCCAAGCCACACTTCGATACTCCTAAAATTAACGAATATAATAGATCATCATCGTCTTGCTTGAGTTACTTTCTTTATTGGTCATCATTAGATCTTCAATCGTGGAAGTGGTTAGACGCGTCCTGTTTCAAATTCTGAACTAACCTACACGTTTCCCTAAAATACCCACAGCCTACATCTTTCGCTATATGCGTGCAATAGTCGGGTCTAGGTCTACCTGTACCTTCTGTTCTTCCTATCTCCACTTGTAATATATCCCACACTACTCCCCAAATGCCTTAGAACGTGCCCAGTCCTATTTCTTCTATTTTTTTTTGTTTTCCACATATATCTTACTTACCCTACTATTTCTAGAACCTCTTCCTTATTAACTTATTCTGTTCATGCTATCATCATCATACATCTGAAGCACCACATTCCAAAGGGTTTCTACCTTTTTCCTGTCTGCTTCTCCTACTGTTCCTATTTCATAGCCGTATAGTGGTATGAGAAGGGGGTTAATAAATAATATAAAAAATAAACACACTGTAATGTAAAAGGAAATTTTTCAGCAGTATTACAAAACAAGTACTTTCAAGGAATTAATAAAATATGAAAGATATACTGCAACTAACATAAAGAAATAAACACGACACTTAATAAAAGAAAATTAAATAATTAAAGTAATTAAAGTTACTAAGCGGTTGACTGTGTTTTACTCAAAATTAATTTTTATAACGGCAACGGTCTAGTCTTATTATGAGCAACTCGATAATAATTTCAAACGAGAGCTTGTAACACTAGTTTACATTCCATACATAAAGTACATAAAGGATTTAAACGTTCTTGCGCCATTGACGCTCGATGGGAATTTTCTGTTAATTTTAATTTAGAAAACGATCTTTCAGCAATGCAATTAGTAATTGCATTGCACAGAATTAAGCGTAACAGGATAACAATCATCATCATTAGGTCTTCAGTCCTGGAACTGATTAGACGCGTACCCTCATTGTATCCTATTCTGAACTAACCTACACATTTTCCTAAAATTTGCACAGTCTGCACCTATCACTATCTGATCTAGATCTACATCTACCTCCTTTTTCCTATCTCTGCTTGTAATATATCCCATACTATTTCCCAAAAATGCCTTATAACGTAATCTGCTCTTCTATTTCTCCTATATTTTTTGCACAGTAATCTTTAGTGCCCTACTATTTGTATAACCTATTTGTTATTAACTTTGTCTGTCTATGCAATCATCCTCATACATCTGAAGCACAGCATTCCTACTACCCGTATTTCATAGGCATACTGCGCTGTGCTCCACACATATGCTTTCAACAAATTTCTTCTTGTTACCATGTTGGTTGTCTTTCATCACGGGCGCTGTTCTCTATTGTTAGATGCAGTTCAGTCTCCTTCTATTGTTTTACAATTATATACCCCATTTCTCCGACATTCAGTGGTGGTGAAGGAAGAGGCGGCTCCGTGGCGTAGTGGTATGTGTGTGACTACTACGCCCAAGGTCCCGGGTTCGAATCCCGACACGGTCCGCTTGAAAAATATTAGGCAAGCATTTTTCACAAAAATACACCCTCGTTCGGATGAGAGGTAAAATGGAAATCCCGTGTGTGAGTGTTGTCACGCACGTTAAAGATCCCTACCTTGCTTTGAACAGCAAGGGTTCGGCAAAATTCCAAATTTTCCAGGTAAAAAAAAACTCGCTTCCTGGCCAATGTAGTACCTTCGGGTGGAGCATTGGAAAATTACATGTAAGGTGGTGAAGGAAGGCGGCTCCGTGGCATGTGTGTGACTATTACGCCCAAGGTCCCGGGTTCGAAACCTGACACGGTCCGCTTGAAAAATGTTAGGCGAGGATTTTTCACAAAAATACACTCTCGTACGGATGAGAGGTAAAATGGAGGTCCCGTGTGTGAGAGTTGTCATGCACGTTAAAGATTCCTACCTTGCTTGGAACAGCAAGGGTTCGGCAAAATTCCAAATTTTCCAGGTAACAAAAACTCGCTTCCTGGCCAAGTAGTACCTTCGGGTGGAGCATTGGAATACCAAATGGTGGTGAAGGGAAGTAAGTGGCCTGTGGCCGCCAAGTTCCCCCAGCCCTTGCACATTTGCCGATTTAAAAATTTTTCCAATATACCTTTTCGCAGAGTCAACATTAGTTGCAGATATTTCACAACCAACCCTTTGTTTATAATAATCGTCAAATTTATCTGAGCTTGGAACAGCAAGGGTTCGGCAAAATTTCAAATTTTCCAGGTAAAAAAAAACTCGCTTCCTGGCCAATGTAGTACCTTCGGGTGGAGAAATGGAAAATCACATGTAAGGAGGTGAAGGGAGGTGCCGTAGTTGGTGTGCGTGTGACTACTATGTCCAAGGTCCCGGGTTCAAATCCCAACACGGTCCGCATGAAAAATGTTAGGCATCATTTTTCACAAAAATACGCCCTCGTTCGGAGGAGAGGTAAAATGGAGGTCCCGTGTGTGAGTGTTGTCATGCACGTTAAAGATTCCTACCTTACTTGGAACAGCAAGGGTTCGGGTTCTATTGTTTTCTAATTATATACCCTATTTCAGCGAGATTCAGTGGTATGTGAAAGGGGTTAAGCAGCCTGTGGCTGTCAAGATCCCCCAACACTTAGACATTTGCCGAATTAATAGTTTTCCAGTAAATCCTTTCACACAATTAACATTATTCGAAAATATTGCACAACCAGTACCTGTAGTTTCTTATAATAATCATCATGTTTAACTACAGATATTTTTTCGTCATTAGTTTATCCATCTTGGAACTAGTTGGATGCGTATCTCCATTGATTTCTATTCTGACCTAGCCTATACATTTCCCTGAAATTCCTACAGCCTACATCTTTCACTATCTGTGTGCAATAGTCTAACCTAGATCTAAGGCTACTTCTCTTTTTTCCTATCTCTGCTTCTAATATATTCCGCACTATTCCCTCATGCTGTAGTATGTGGTCTATCATCATATCTCTCCAATTTTTTACTGCTTTCCACATATTTCTTTCTTCCCCTACCACTTTTAGTACCTCTTTGTTCTTAATTTTATCTGTCCATGATATCTTCACCATTCGTCTGTAGCACCACATTTCAAAGGCTTCTACCTTTTTCTTGTCCGCTTCTCCTACTGTCCAGGCTTCACAGTCGTACAGTGCTGTGCCCCACACATATGTTTTAAGCAATCTTTTCCTTGTTTCTATGTTTGTAGTCTTTGAACACAGTAGTTGCTTTTTTGTTAAATGTAGCACGACCTTATGCTAATTTATGTTTTATACCTTTTGCGCTTTTCCCATTTTGCGTTATTTGAGTTCCTAGGTAGCAGAAGTCCATAACTTCTTGTAAGTTCTTGTTACCTATTTGTATTCTTATTTTTGATTTATTTTCCCCTCCTTTGTATACTAGTACTTCAGTTTTATTTTTATTAATTTTCATACCGTAACTCTCTGTTAGAACCGTTTCCATTTCATTAAGCGCAGCTTCTAACTCTTCTTTGCTAGATGCTAATACCGCTAGGTCATCTGCAAATCTAAGCATATCAATTTTTTGTCCCTGCATAGTAATTCCAAATGTCTTCTTGCCTTTGACCAAAGAAGTTCTATTTGGTTTTAATATTTGGTGCGGTTCAATTGGTATGAAATTTTGTTTACATTTTTTTTTGTTTTTTTAATTCTTGTTTTCGTTTTAGATAATCACCTAATGGGTCCTTTCATCTTTAATTACAAATTAACTGGTAACAGATATTTGAAGCTACTAAGAAACAAGATACTGCTTGCTTTAGGACAAATTATTAATCCCAAGAATATGCAAATTGGTTGTCCGCCATAACACTCGTAATGTACAACATTTTTTGAGAGAAAACTTTAATCAGAGCGTGCATTCAAATAACGGACCAGTGCAATGGTCTGCGAGATCACCCGACCTCATCCCCCTTGACCTTTATTTATGGGGTACCACTAAAAACAGTGTATTTAATTTTGAACCATCAGAAACTCGGGAAATTTTAGAACAAAGAGTACTAGATTTGCTACAATCAGTAAACGGAAACACGTTACATAGAGTTTGTAACTCCGTTAGAACAATGTGTCAGAAGTGTGTGGAACGAATGGACGTCATATAGAACAATTTGTTCAAGTGAATGGGAACTTTAAGTACTGTTTCTTTACTTTTAATTTATATGATTTTTTAAAGTTTCTTTATTTTAAAGTATTACTTTTCACTTTCATTTGTCATTGGTGTTTAATTTCAAAGTCTACTAATTTCATATTAAAGATTAATTTACGTTTTTATTAATATTTCCCTTCTACCTAAAATTTTTTCATGCATGTTATACATCGCTGAAAAGGACTATCTGACAAATCCAAAATACAATATGGCCGCCATATGAAAAACGAAAGATAGCACTAATACCTTATAAACAAATGACAATCGGGGGTTGCTGTTTATTTCAATTTGTCTTAAAAAAGTGTCTGAACAATGTAAAACTTTAAAGAGGGCCAGTTAAAGCATTATCGAGCTATTGGGGAATAATGAAATTAGCAATTTCTGATTTTTCAAAATATTTTAAAAATTAAAAAGTTCGGTCAAATTTGAAGTAAGATTAGTCCGCGAGTATTGAATTCTAAAAAACATTCTTCATTTAACCGCTGTTCTATATCTTCTAATAAACGAGATACCAATGGTGAACATCGAAATTAAGACGCACTGTATATTATACAATCATTTCATGTATGCAGAATATAATTTCTTGCTATATGATATAAAAAAGCATTAAAATTAAAACGTACGCGGATCCAGAAAGCTCTAGATATTATAAACATCAGTTCGTTTGAGAATCATGGTTCTGTCAATTTTGGGGTTGCCAGTACTATAGATGGACTACTGTTCGGTCATTTTTAGTAATAATTAAATTTGTGTTGAATACGCCCCTGAATCCTTCTTGCCAAGTATATTTCCTGAATACGCATTTCTAAAAACTACATTCCAAAGGACATGAGCTTGGTGAGTGTTAAAATAGCGCCATTAGAAACTGGTTTTGCGTGCTCTATTGCAACCCTAAAAATGAGGGCAGCTCGAAGAAGTTCGTGGTTGAAACTTGTCATGTAAAAAAAATATGTACATCGGATATAAACAATACGAGCATTAAATCGGACGTTATATAGTGACACGTAAATAAGGTGAATTTCCGCGTGTTTCGACAATTAGTGCATAATCATAGCGATTATAAAACTGCACTCCATTAAAGATTGTTTTCCCAACCAGTGCTTATTTTTCATCTTAGAATACTACGAGGTATGTTAATTTTTATGCCACAATTTAGCAACAACCTTAAAGGTTTCAACACGCAGTGGTTGAAATGTATTGTTATAAACGATTAAAAGATTACTCGTAAATACAATGAAAAGCTTTCCAACCATGTTGTTATTCAGTTAAGGGGTTTCAACCGTCTCCGTCATAGCGTTTAATGCACCAATACTACGATAATAACAATGCTGTAATTATTAAGCAACTTTTACGCATGTGTACCTATATATTGATGTACTGAAAGTTTTTGGACAATAAAAGTATAATAATGACCGACAATATATGTGACTATTAAAAGATTTGCAAATATTCCATAATCGACTCATTATAAAATTGATCGGAATAGAATATAGTTATTATAGATAATTAGACAATGTATAACGCTAGTGCATTAATTATGCATACATTAGGAAAACATTGATCAATTTTACATAGTTTAGAAATCGTAGTAAGAAACTACATGAACAATTTTATAGAAGTTGAGCGCTATATAATTTACTATCAGGATTATTTCATTATATTATTTAAGTAAAATACCAAAATAAATAGTAAAGAACTTAGTACATTCTTTATACAACCAGCAATTAAAACCGGGACTTCATTATAAACAAACCAAATTCAACAAACACCAACATATTTTCCACGACTAATCATCCTACAAACGTGGATGTGACAATATTCTCACATATTGAAAAAACTGAAAACATTGTAAATTATTTAATAAACAGAATCCACGACAAAATCCATAAACCGTCATAAAATTATATCCGTAGAGACTAATACTGACACAAATGTAGTAAATGGACCGTGTGAAAATACCATTACACATATTTTCCCACGCACCGAGAAAACGCTTGACCTCAACTTCAAAACAATTCCTGCAAAGCAAAAGTCATATTGATTTGTTAAAACGTTATTAAGAATTAAGTACCGAAAAAATATTGTCTCCTTTTGCTACCCGAAAAACCATCGCGCTTCTTAACTATCGGGGTGGCAACGTAGTAAATTATTAAATGGCATCGACTAATACTTCATTTAACAACTAATAAAACAGAAATAATTTGGCTCTAGCCGGAAGTCATTGAAATATTAGAGGATATTACTTCAAATTTTCACTGTAATTTTGTGCCTTATGTAAATTTAATTTGTAAATGAGGAATTGTGTACATGTACAAGCGCAAAATGCATGTGTTGTATGTAAGAATGACCGAGCGAACAAAGGACTGTTTTTAATGCTATCATGCTAATTTGTATTAGTGCTGTGCAACAAAATGATTTCAATCTAGTTAGCTGTGGAGCAATAAAAGTGGACAATTTAAACGTCTGCGTATGAGTAATAATTTCCTGTCGTTCAATTTGTAAATCATCAGTTAAAAATCGCGCAGAAATTAAGTGAAAAGAAGTGAAAGAAAAGAATTAATAGTACACAGTTTTGGAGATAGAATTAGATCGTACACTGAAGTTCATAAGGTTTTTAACGATTTTTCGACGAACGCGAATTTACATGTGAAGCCTTGCTAAATGAGTTTTATAAAAACCATTTGTCGTTTAATGTCTGAAAAAAATAATACAATTAACAAACACTGTACTTTAGTTATTTATTTATTCACAAAAATAAACATTTAAACTCAACAGAGGAGTAATATTAAAGCTTCAACAGTTCGTACACTTCTACACATGTCACATCTCTCGTCCGCTGCTTACGGCTAGGTTTATATAGACCAGGACCTTCGTATCCTACTCTCATTAAGTAATTAAGCAATTCTCAACAAACTCTTTTACGAGTTCCTGGCGTTTTCATATATCAATCAACTTTATTTATCTAGGATACATAAATATTCCACAATCTGTTCTTGTCACCAAAGTAGTTTAGTTGGGTTGACAAGTTACAATTTTGTCTTGTACCATATGTTTCCCTGAAGGAGTCGACATCAATCAGTCATTTCTCTGTTCCTTTTGCCTACCCTTATATCCATCTAAAAAGGTATTTAAGTTTAAATTTATATTTACTTTCGCTTTAACATCGATCTTCATAAAATAATGTATTACACGGTCTCTAAGGCGTAACTTCTACATATCTTATTCATTACTTATCACCTACTGGACGGTCGTAAACTAAGGGTCTAAGTTAACACTTCCCCTTTCACATAAATCTTTACAAATTATCGTATTGCAAGTTATATATGGATTAAGCTTTCAAATATCCTACTCATAATGCGACTTATTGAGATATCGTTACTCACGCCCCCATTTCGAAGTCAAATATAGAAAGAACTTTACGAAGGTTTGAAGAAGAAAAAGGCACTGTAAACGACGGATCAAGAAACGACCGATCGAAGTCTGTGACTAGTGCAGAAAAATTGGAAGAAGTACTTTTTTTCTTTGTTGAAGATCCTCACACCTTCTTAGCATAAGCAGCTCAGTTCCATGATATTAGCGAACGTTCCGTCCGAAGAATTTTGAAAACGAATCAGTATACAGCGTAGAACTGTCATTTAGTCCAATAATTGACGTAGCATAATTTTGATAGAAGGCAAAAATTCTGTGAACAAATGCGGTTAGAACTCGACAGGGACCCAAATTTTCTTCTTCGCGTAGTTTTTTCGGACAAGGCCAATTTTTATTTCAATGGTCAAATTCAAATTAATCGATATAATTTTCGATATTGGAGTTGATGGAGATTCAAGTTGGATGCAGGAGCATCACACTCAACGTTATCAGAAACTAAATGCTTGGGCTGATAGTATTGAACTGAACATAATTGGACCTTTTCTCATTCAGGGAAATTTGAATTTACATGAGTAGCTCCAATTATTAGAGCCGTATTGTTCAGTATGCCGTAAAACATTAACAAAATAATTATACGAAGTAATACTCACGATCAAGCTGGTTTATGTCAATTTGATTCTGATCGATAGCTTCAATTTTTCAAGATGTTTGATTAGGACGGTATATTATTATCTACTACAGGTTGATTAACCACACGAAGCACTAATGTTTTTAATGCCGACAACGAAAGAGACACGCAGTAATTGGACGAAAATGTATCTTATTATAAGGCGCGAAATGGCGGTCCTTAATCTACGACCTGCTGTGTGCAATGTTGGGGAACGATTATTATTTAGAGCAAGAACCAACAAAGGAATAATTGTTCGGGTTTTTCCTACTCAACCGTAAATGTTAGGGGTTAATTATGTACATGTCAGGGTAGTACTTAATAATTTGTATAAGTGATATGCCATTTACATATGTAATAAATTGCTCTACTAAGAAGCATCAAGGCTTATAATCCAGCTCTACATGTTGTATATCATGGTGAACTATTTAATACGATTTGGTTTCAACAGAATGGTGCTCCCTGCATGTAGTCTTGCAGCTTGGAATTGTTTAAACGCAACTTTTCTTAAGAAGTGGATCGACAGAAGGGAAGATTTCAAATGTTAAGCAATCACCGGATTTAATTCCTCTTGATTTTTCTTTTGAGGTTTTTGAAAACTAGGGTCTACAAAATGAACCCTAAAGCTTTAAATGAATTGGAAAATCGGATGCGTTACGAGATCAACCACATTACTAGAAATATGCTCCAAAACGTTCAAAATTCAGCTTGTAACCGCTTGAATTTATGAGAAATTTTAGAAGGCCGACAATTTGGGCATTTGTTATGACTGCCTTTTTATTCAGGGTTTCTTTTTATTTATCTACTATATCTGCGATTGAATGCTGCTAGTTGAAAGCGAAGAAAAAGTACTACATGATATTTTACAAACTTTGTCACTTATCGTTCGAGCAGTAACTTCTTGATTACGGCAATTTCTTAAGTTCCTGTATTTGACTTTCCAATTCTCCACCCGAAAGTACTACATTGGCCAGGAAGCAAGTGTTTCCTTACCTGGAAACTCTGAATATTGTCGAATCCTTGATATTCCAATCAAAATAGGGATCTTTAACATGCGTGACAACACACACACACGGGACGTACTGGGGTAAGGTAAAAAGTTCTCGGCCTGACACAGAGATGGCGTTCAAATCAGAAAAAATTTGTGCTTCGCGCCTGCGTGCACATGTCATTAGTTCGTATAATAAGTGGCAACTGCTATCTCAAGTAGTTTGTTTACACGAATTTTTTCAGGCAGACGCCTTATGCGTGTTTCCTTAAGATGGATAAAATTGAATATCGTGCGGTCATAAAATTCTTCGTTTTGAACGGATTAACCCCTCAGGAAAATCATCCGAAGTTGAAAAAAGTTTACGGAGAATCTGCCCCTTCCCTGTTAAAAAGTTGGCAGCTAAATTTAAACGTGGTCGCACGTCTCTCGAAGATGACCCACGTGAAGGACGACCAAAAACCGCAACCATACCGGAAACGATCGAAAAAGTGCATGATACCGTGTTGGACGATAGGCGAGTGAAAGTGAAGCAGATAGCTGAGGCTGTAGGGATATCGGAAGAAAGGGTACGAAACATCTTACACAAAGAGTTATGGATGCGAAAGCTCTACGCAAGATGAGTACCGTATTTGCTGAATGCCGATCAAAAGCAAATGCGAAAACGAGTTTCGCAGCAATGTTTGGCCCGGTTCAATAAGGATGCGAGCGATTTTGTTCGGCGATTTGTCACTATGGAGGAGACATGGGTACACCATTACACGCCAGAAACGAAACAGCAGTCGAAGCAGTGGGTGAAAGCCGGTTGTTCAGCGCCAAAGAAAGCGAAGTCGATCGCATCTGCCGGAAAGGTGATGACCTGCGTGTTTTGGGATGCGAAAGGGATCCTGTTAATAGATTATCTTGAAAAAGGCAGAAAAATTACTGGCCAATATAACTCCACTCTTCTTGACCAGCTGGATGCCAAAATTCGCGAGAAGAGGCCTGGCTTGAAGATGAAAAAAATCATCTTTTACCAAGACAACGCACCTGCACACAAGGGTGCGTTGGCGATGGGAAAATTGACGGATTTGGGGTACGACTTGCTCGGTCATCCTCCCTATTACCCTGATTTGGCGCCCTCAGACTTTTACCTGTTCCCAAACTTCAAGAAATTTGTTTCTGGGAAGCGCTTCATGACCAATGAAGAAGTTGAGAGGGCCGTAGACAAATATTTTCGCAGTCTTCCAGACTCACTTCCGGTAAGGAATACTGATGTTGGACAAACGCTGGACCAAGTGTGTTGAAGTTAAGGGGGATTATGTCGAAAAATAAAATCATTCTTTTTACTGAAAATTGCAGTCTTTCATTGTAGACCGAGAACTCTTCACCTTACCCTCGTACATTTTACTTCTCATCCGAACGTGGGCGTATTTTTATGAAAAATGCTCGCCTAACATTTTTCAAGCGGCCCGCGTCGGGACTGGAACCCGGGATTTTTGGATCAGCAAACCTGTCTGATACACGGAGTCGCCTAATTTATTAAGTCGCTAGTATAGGAGAAAGCAGTTTTTTTCTGTCGGTTTGGGAGTTTCAGGTTTATTTTTAAATGTTATTTTAGTGTTGCGCCTGACAGTTAGAAAAGAGCTATCGCGTAGTATTCTTGCCCATTTTGTTTCGAATGTTTTTGGTATTTTTTGCACGGCATTTTTCTGTGTTCGATCCATTAGTTGTATTTCATTTTCGCATTTTCATTTTATTCAACAATAAAGTTCGTTTTATAAGTAATCACCTTATGTTCTCAGTTTTGTAATAACAATGCAGTAACTACAAAATAATATAATTAATGGGACCTTTAAAACTGAGTGCTAGAACAGATCTCACCTGGGTAATTTTTAAAAAGTAGTATTCAAAAATATTAAAGCTTAAAGCACAATAGTTTTTTTTTGCGGCCATTGAAGAGTTGTCTAAAATTATAGCAACAAGTCATGTTATTTTGATAGCGGCTTGATAGATCACGTGATCACGTCTATGATATCAGAATAAGTAGGCAAATTAAATCACTTCACTTGGACAAGCCTTTACATAATCCACTCACAAGTAAAATTAAAGCGTACAATGAGCCAAAACATGGTGACTGCCAATTCAAAAATGTAACTTCTATTTATATCAATGCGATGCTTCTGAAGGTGTTAGACAAGTATATAGACGATTCCGATCTATTTCAATTATAAACGCACAATAAACGATTTTCCGATGCATAAAGATTAAAATAGTTTTAGTACAGGCTGTAGTTTGGAAGTCCATTAAAATAATTTCAGTGAAATGAATAAAGTGCGAAATGACAAAACAATAACTAAAATAACTACGTTAATTATGTCACTTAAAGCATTCTCGACTAACAACAGTAGGAATAAGATTTAATGGTATGATTTGAGTAAAATGAGTGTTAAATAAATAAATCTTGATTTGTCCTAGAGAGGCTGGAATCCCGTAACAATATAGGGTGCGAACTATCTGCAGTAGTGCGGGATTGGGTTCCTATGTAAAATTATAGAGAAATAAAAAATATAAATAAAAGGGCTGAAATACAAAAAACTACGATATATTAACACTTATCCTGACACGCCTTTTCTCCGTCATAATTGAGGGGCGCCGAACCGTCTGTCTCAGCAATTTCCTACACGGAAGACAGTTTTTTCGCAAATGCCTCCTTTGCTTCATATTCTAAATTTTATTGTCTTATATTTACCTTTTTGAAACTACCTTAAAAACAGTTATAAACTGTCATAATTAAAACAATTCTCAATATAAAATGCCTCTTCCACATACGATTCTATAACTGGAGTAGCTGGATATCCTTCATAAATGTTATAAATTCAAATAAAATTCCTCCTAAACTCATCTATGAACATCAAATAATTTTAAGTACAATTACAAATATATTTCCCTAAAACCTCAATTCTGACCGACTATTGCAAAAAAAATCCTAAAAAGACCTAAAATCTAATCCATTCACAATGCTACCACTCCACATTTTACCTGTTTCCAATATTCAGTTATCTGACATTTATAAATCCCAATTTATGAATGTCGCTCATAACCAAAATAGCAAACAGTTAGATCCCCCCTTTTTCGTTACACCTTTTCATTGTTCATTCCAAAATAATGTAAAATCAATAATATACTTACTATTTTAAACTGATAACATTATATCTAAATGTAGTCGACACTGGTTCCGCCGGTAAATTATCGTTTAATAAAATAATCACTTTTATGTTAAATTAATGTTATATGTTCTAAAATACCAACTATGTTTACATTCAAAATTTATATTGTATATACAAAAAATATATAACCATAACAGCTTATAATCATTCACGGTTTAATTCAGCTAGTATAAGGTTAAAAATATCCAGAAACAGCAGTTTTCCGAGTTTTAAATATTACGATTGTTCGTCCTTCAAACAATAGCTACCTTGATCCAACATAACCGAAAATTACAAATTAATGGCGGGGAGAACTATCCAAGATCTCCAACCCTTTCAACTGGTCATAACGACAATAGTTCCACAACCATGTGAATTGAAAATACCTTGCCCTGGCAAGCGTAAATTCAAATAATTTATGGTATGCCGCGATTATAATCCGCTGCGAGAACATATATATATATATATATATATATATATATATATATATATATATATATATATATATATATATATATATATTACTCATATTTAGACCAGGGTAGAAAATTAATGGATTACATCAAATAATTTTAATCACCGTGTATAAGGAATTTCATTAAATATTACGCTTTATTAAAACCTTGAAGCATAAATAAACTCGGTCGTTTCAGTAAAAATAAGAAATTTAAATTATTTATAAGACGCTTTATATCAAAAAAAACAGATGGAAATTACGTGCAAAATTTATCTTAATTAACTCTATTTCAAATAACCGGTATTGAACAAAACGTACAGATAATATCTATAGAAACTTGTAAAAACCCAATAATGCAAATCCTAGAAGTGTTAGTTAGAAGTAGGATGTTTTTTAAAAGGCAATTTCAGTTTAATTTGTGTAGATAAACATGTCGAGTCTAAGGATATTGGAAACGGTCAGATGCGTTAGCACAAAATACAAAACAGGGTTTATTTAAAAAGCTCTGAGAATTAATATTATTTTGAAAACACCTGCGTAGTTTAAATATCACATACGGCGTAAATTTTGTAGATAATTAATAGTTTCAAAGAATCTTGGAGAAACCGGGGCTTAATATTCACGAGAATGTGCGATACGGGGTTATTAAACCCAGATAACAGTCCACATGGACTGAAATATAATCGATAGTGAAGAATATCAATTTGCACCAATACGAACAGGTTAGAAAAGGAAAGAGAAAATGCGTCAAGCAAAGACACATATAGTAAAAGGCGGGATTTAAGCAACGTCACGAGGGTCACAATTGGTTGAAAATAGGATGCAAATATCAGAGGTAGAAACAACAATTTCTGTACAAAATTAATTAGTTTTTCTCGGACATGCTTGCGTGCCGTGTGTTGAAATTTCTGAGATTTAAATGGGACGAGTGAAGATTCGTAAAAATCGACGCGCGAGCGACAGACTTGGAACAGAGAATGAGAAATTCTTTAGAATTACCCGTTTTGGGGAACAGACCGACAGACAGGCTTTTTGCTATATATACCGGTGGTAATATGAATTTCGGCCTCTTAGACTCTTAGACTTTTGACTATTCGATGCGTTAAAAGCTCTTACATCCGCGACTTGATTGAAGATGTTAAACAGTGCATTTTAGTTTGATAAAATAATTTAAAATTTTGCTCATATATTTTAGTGATTCAAAATAGTTGGTTATTTACGTGCTAACATGAATGTACTTCAGTGCACTTAGATACAAGGTAATAAAATTTAGTTTCACTGTACCAATTAGCAAAATTTACAACGACAAATGTATACACAAAAGTAGACAGTTTTGGCGTATATTGGTGAAAGAAGTATGAAGTTATTTGCTATTTTTCGGGGGTGTTAATAATTAAATGGTTCAAATACGTGTCTGGATCCACGAAACAAGGGTCAGATATACATAGATGAGTTCCGGAAAAGCCCAGAAACAACTGGTGATGGAGAAAATTTTAAAAGCGTTGAGAATTAGAAGCCGTAAATATAATCCTGTTGGAATGGTGTGATTAACTAAAGGGACGATGTACTTTGAAGCTACGAGGACAGTAACCTTCAGGTAAATTATACTATTTTGTTTGACATTTTGTGTGTGTTGAATAACTTTATAATTGATTTACTTTAAATGGACATTAGTGAAATTGTACTAACCATAAAATTTTAATTTTAAGATGAAATTTGCTTGTTGAAGTAGAAAGGAGTATTTAGGTTTGATGTTCGGTAATATGATGAAAATTTGGGTATGTCTTTGAGCTCAATTAGACGAACCTGGTTAATTAACGTAAAGGGGTGGTAGATGCTCCCTTTATACTCAGACTCTGGTCTGCTTATATTGTTATATTAATTAGTAGGCATCCAACAAGGACTTTAATTTTGGATGCACATTAAAATGATAATAAAATTAATCTTGAAATTCTTTTTAAAACTGAAATTTATGCTGAGTGTTAATTTTGAAATTTTAATGTATTCTGAATATTGATGTAAATAGAGTTAACGTTGATGTTTTTGGTAGGAATGTGTTGTTTTTTTTTATGAATGAGGAGGTTTATAACATTAGGTGAGCAGCCGTGGTCATGTCCCTCTTTTACGACTCGCTCCTATATTTACGTTTTCGACGTGCTCTGATTACCGATTCGCGAATAATTAATTTTCAATTATTTCCCGTCGGTTAAAACTATGGTTATTTTCTCTCACTATTAAATCATATATTAATGCGGCCAGCGTCCAGTTAATACAATGTATTAAGTTTAATCAATGCTTAATAGACAGGTTGCTGTTACGCAACAGTTTATTACAGTTGATTTTTTCGGGAACTGTACACGTAGTGTTTTGTCATACTCATATGTTTTCATTTGTGGTTTTATAATGTAATCGTCTTGAATGATTACGATACAAAGTATTTAAAAGAACAAGTTACGCCTCATTATTTGAATTATTTTTATACAAACAAAATTTGAAATATCATGTTTAATTATGAATAAGTATTTAGGAAACATTTTATATAGGGTGCGCTCATTCGCCTTTTAAGAATTTTTCTTTCCTCTCTAATTTATTTCTAGCGTAACGCAACGCGTTATAAGTAATTATGTAATGAAATGTGCTTTTATACTGTTAAAGTATATCGAAGGAAAGAACCAACAAATCTGTAAGTAACTGTGATTAAAAGTCTGGTTAGATTTCATTATTAGTTTCTAATAATTGATGTCACCGTTTAAAAGTTTAACGCAGCACTGTATAATTTTTTAAGAATTATAAAGGACATTTGTTAAAGTGGTAGGTCAATGGTACATAGAGCACTAAAGCTAGAATAAAGCATACGAAACAACCAGCTTTGCATCAAAACAGAACCACTGCACGAAACAGTTAGGTACATTGCGTAAACGAGTGACTGCAGTTCGTATAATTCGTGCTTTTAACGGTTATTATACAAGTTAGTAATTTTTTCAGTAATATACAAGGTAAATTCAAGTTGGACGCTCGCTCACCATTGGGGGAAATAAAGTTTTGGTGAAATCGGCGACAGAGTTGAATAAATATTCAATAAATTATTAAAATAAGTGAAGGCTCAAATTCATATTATGAATGATTTATTTTCAAATGGTCACGAAGGCTAATTATTTTTCGTCGTATAAAACCAATACTTGCAAACGATAAGCACGGTATCAAAACAAATCTGTTATTTACACTGGGTGACTACCAATTCATAGAAAATAAATATTAGAATTTGCATACGATAATGACATCGAATGACGAGAATCAATGCATTCAACGAATAGAATCTATGGTTGGAAAATGCAGATCATTCATTGAACATAGAGTATGTACATTCTACCAAATTAAGCACGAGGCGTGGAAGGAAGAATCCTGGAACTAATAGCTTCGTAATTAGAATTAAACATTATAAATAACAGCAGATTTACTTAGAATAAATTGTTGCATTTTTAGTGAACCACTGAACATTTAAAATAAATAAAGTGCTACGATGAAGTAAGAATAAAAAGATTTTATGTTGGAAAGTGTAATGAAAGTGTAGTGTACGTTAGCCTATTGAATATCGTAAGTAAAATTTGCACGTTGAATTGTTTTGGTAATTGGTTTGTTCTAGGGTCTGACGTAGCTTTCTGGATACGACGATAAAAACGATTCGAGTACATTCCGACTATCTTCTTTAGTAGCACTCTAAGTAAGATTTCAATTTGGATTCCGATACTCTAAGTACTGTACTAAATACCATCGTTTTAAATGAAAATTTTAAATTGTAATGGAAAATTTTCTTCGATATTAATGCTTTTACAGCTTTATTGGAATATAATTCTAACCTATTTGGTTTTGTATTGCTGTAATAATATTTGTCACGAATTGGAATTTTGGATTTAAACCGAGTGTCTGTAATTTTGTTTGGATATCAGCCCTTGAAATAAATGTCTGTGTTGGAAAACTGTTTAACTGGACGTAATTCAAGACTACTATAATCAAGATCAGATGAGCAAGTTTTATGTTTTCCTATAAACGACTATTGGAAATGTGCATTGTATTCCAATATGTAGTGTAAAAATTTTGTAGATGTAAGATCTAATTAATTCGAATATATATTTATGAAATAATTTACAACGAAGAGCAATTTAAAACAATTTTTTTGATTCAAAGATATATTTTTAAGTAAATAATCTGAGGTGGGGGGTACTGTAACCCTAAAAGGTCATATCAGTATATGTCAAGTGTAAGTTGATACTTTGGTAAACTTCTTGTAATTTGAAGACATTTGCTTTGCACTATTTCTTTTTTTTTTGTTCTTTCCTAAAATTTTTGTGTGGTTTAGTACATCAATTTATTTGAGTCGGAGAGAATTTAAGTTCTGCTCACTGATATAGCGCCGTGGAGAAGTGGTTTCTTTTATTTAGGTAGACGATTCTGTGACTGTTGGATAGAGGGAGTGACTACGAGTTCATAAGAAAAGAAAATTGGCGCTCAACGTGCGGGATCATCATCTTCAACCTGCAATTTGACAGAAGGAAATTGGAACTCGAATCGTGGTTAATGTGTGTCTACTACAATATAGTTAGGTACACCTATCAGTTTTTGATTTTTATGAACACAAAAAAATAAAAAAAATTGATTTAACTAATTTAAAAGATAATATTTAAAAAATTAATATTTGCCTAATTCCTGAACAAATTCATGATTGTTTTCCTACATATTTTTGAAAGAATTGATTGTATTAATTAGCACAAGTAGAAAATTGAACTAGCGCAGAGAAATTATATGATAATTGAATAATTGTGGAAGGAATGTAATTATCTAATTCTCATTGCGAAATGCAGGAAACCAAAACCCTTTTCACAGTATTCTGGCTGATCGACTTATTTTGAAATTACTCAAAAATGATATTTATATTAATAAGGTTATTAACAATGGTTCGTTATGAGCTATTGAACTAACTGTAAAATTATATAACCATTTAATAAAAAGTGCAATCATAAATGATAAAAAAAAATTATTATTCCAAAAAAAAAATCGTAGAAAAGTTACGCGTAATTATGAAACAAAAGCAAACACTCATAGATACTTAAAAAGTACGATGTTGCTCTAGGTTCTATTTTATTAATAAGAGTCTAAATTATAGTGTGACATTGAAGTTTTTTTCTTTTCCGGTAGCGCAAATAAATTTTCTGTATTCACATTTAGAATCCAAAATTTACTAATTATATACGAAAATTATTTGTTTATGTACCCAATGCTTACGTACATAAAGGATTCTTCCCCAAGGAATAGCTCGGATAGATCACCCAAAAGTTGATCAATATGAAATACATAAAAGCAGGTGGCAGGGCGTGCCTACAAAACATAGTCAAAAAGGACGTTAAATAAATAATTGACACCCATGTTAATAAATTCAGGACGCAGACCCTAGCTACCTTTTGCTTGTGACAAAATAAATTTGGCAAAGACAAGAGGTCATCACGTATCACGTGCACGAAAGGATCCGTAATATCTATTATTACAGTGATGTTTACTAATCTAAGAAAAACTAAGAAATGACAAAACGCGATGGCAACAACAGTAAAAACAACCAACCAATGACGATCATAAAATTTTAACTCAAAACAAAATCGCAACACTTACCGGTAATGTAAGTAAACACTAATGCGATGTAAATAAATTAAAAGTTAATACTGACAACTAACATCTCGGGGTCGCAGAGGTCACTTCCTGCGATAAGAATTAAGGCAGACTTTCTTAAAATACAAAGCGAAATTTTTTAAACGATTAGTAGCGGCTGAGGTGATATAAACATTTAAATAGACGCAGCCAAATCAGGAACACTGCAGCATGATACATTTTAGTCGTGGGTTCTTAGGTGTAATTATCGTAAACGCCTGGAGGTTAACCCCGAAAAAATTAAACATTTTGATGCACTCACTTGTTGTGCACGTAACGGTTGTTAAATGAACGGTTTTTGGTGTAAAATTATCCTTATATTTTGTGAAATCAATAGTCATGGCGCCTAGAAAATCAATCCTATACATAAAATGCGCGAAGTAACTATATATGATTATAAAAAAGAACACATCACTAACCTTGTATCATACGCTGCGTAGTTGATAGCTTCTGATTATTCGAAGACATTTCTGTAAATTATTTTGTACACTTTAAAGTATAAACATCGGATTTTTACCGCACAATAAAACGCGGCCGCGAGCTACAATTCTACTCAAGATGGAGCAGGCAGCGCGACCCAGCCAGAGCTCAGAAATGCGCACGCCACCGCGTCAAATCATTGCAGAAACGTATTTACTGGTAGCGCACTCTGTCTTTATACAGTGACAATTTAAGATTCTGATTAACGTTTCTTTACAGAAATCTGTAATTACATAATTTATTTATGAATGCCTGTTATTCTTTTCTAAAAGCAAAAATATAACAGTCCCAGGAATACGCTATCAGAGAATATAATTATAAAAAGAAATTATAGCGACTTTTATTTTGCATTATTCCATTGACAATTATTCTATACGTAATCCAAGAAGTAAATTTTACAGACTGATTTATCACACAATTTTTTATGTAATATAAAATGATTTCTTTTTTAAAAAATACACAATGCAACGTATTTTATATAGTAATACGTGGTATTGCTATTTATCCTTCAGTAGCTTACGAATAATAGCAATGTAAAGTTTAACTAACCAATAAAATAATTTCGAAGTCAAGAGGCATGAATTGTTGAGACTAAGCTTGTATGTGACTTACACTTTCAGAAGCCTGATACACGCAGTGCCTAAAATCGTTTTAAAAATAAACTGTTACTTTGCAATTATTTATTTAGAAATATAGACGTATATTAACAAAGAGTAATAAATAACATTTTCTTTAAAAGCTCACAATTTTAGAACTTTGTGAAAATTGCTTAATATCCAAAGAATTCTAGAAGCTCTTTCTCAGCTACTTCATGATCAGAAAGTATCGAGTAAGCGTAGTACTCCATATTATTTTTAATTTGCTAATGATAGGAAACCATTTCAAATCGACCTGCACCTTGCCGAAGTTCTAAATTACTAGAACAGGTAAAATGGCTTGCGTGTTCTAATGAGCTAAAGAGCCAAACTACAGGTCCAACCAAAGTAGTAGGGTCGTTAGTGAGGAACCAGACTAAGACAGGTTCCCGAAAGAGGGCAGCGGCTTTTTCGGTACTTAGATTGGCAGAGACCATAGGGTTCGGTATGGCAGTCTAAGACACACTACCGCGATGTGGAAGGCAACGGGAAACCACCACATTATCTCCCAAGTACACAGCGTACTTAAACTGTAACAAACATGATGGCATTCACTGGGGTAAAAAAAACCGGAGTTAAAATAGTCCACCATTCGGATTTCCGGGAAGGGACTGCATCGGATGATGCGATCGGAAAGTTAAAAATAATAGTTGGGAACATTCTGCGAGTCGGAGCGGGGAATGTTAGAAGTATGAAGCAAGTAGATAAGCTAGAGAACCTAAAAATCGAAATGAATAGGTTATCACTAGACATAGTAGGGATCAGCGAAGTTCGGTGGCCAGAGGCGGGGGATTTTTGGAGTGGAGACTTCAGGTTAATTCATACAGGAGCAGAGGAAAGAAATTTGGGCGTGGGGATAGTTATGCGGAAAAAGATAGGATACTGTGTAGAAAATTACTTACAAAAGAACGAAAGAGTACTCATGGTTAGATTAGAATCTAAACCGGTAAACACAGTAATAATACAAGTATACATGCCCACCTCTAGCTACAGTGACGAAGAGGTGGAAGCCATCTACAAAGATATCGAAGACATTAAAATACGTAAAAGACATGAAAATTTAATAATTTCGGAGGATTTTAATGCCGTGGTAGGCGAGGGTAGGGAAGGAGCGGTAGTAGGTTTATTTGGTTTAGGCACGAGAAACGACAGTGGAAATAGGCTGGTAGAATTTTGCGACAAGAACAATTTAATCATCCCAAAGGCATTATATCAACATCATGCTAGAAGACGATATACGTGGAAGATGCTAGGAGATATAGGAAGATATCAAATAGATTACATTCTTGTTAGACAACGGTTTAGGAATCAAGTAAAATACTGTAGAAGCTACCCAGAAGCAGATATAGATACTGACCACAACATCGTAATTATGAAGGCCGCACTTAAATTTAAGAATGTGAAAAAGAGAAACGGAAAAGGGCACTTGGACTTAGCGAAACTAAAAGATAAAGATATTCAAGTAAGATTCGAAAAAAAGTCAAATGAATTACTCAAAGATATCGGGAAAATATCTGATACTAAGGAAGTAGAAACAGAATGGAATAACATTAAATCCAGCCTAGACATGGCGGCCAGAAATATTCTGGGGTATACACAAAAAGAAAATAAGAAACCATGGATAACAAAGGATATCCTGACTTTAAGAGAAGAAAGACGAAAGTACAAAAATAAATCAGACGAAACAGGAAAAGAGAGATACAAAGCCATAAAATGTGAAATTATTCGAAAATGCAGGAAAGCTAAAGAACAATGGATTGATGAAAAGTGCAAAGAGGTACAAACGAAGATGGAAATAGGAAAGACAGACGAAGCATACAAATTAATTAGAATGAATTTTTGGGATATAAAACCGAATAGCAAAAATATAATGGACGCACAAGAAAACGTCATCATAGAAAACGTAGTATAAGTGGGTAGATGGCAAGAATATATAGGGTATTTACATGCAGGAGAGGAACTAACTGCATTAGAACAGGAATGAGACATTGAAAATGATGACTTGGGATATCATATACTTAGAGATGCGTTTGAATTAGCAATAAAGAGTCTGAAAAATGGTAAGGCGCCGGGTACAGATAAGATGCAAGCAGAAACTCTAAAAGCCGCTGGACAAGCAGTAACAGACGTCTCTTCCAACTTGTAAGCTATATGTATGAAACAGGCGAGATACCCAAAGATTTCAAACGTAGCGTCATAGTAACTATACCAAAAAAGAAAGGCGCGAATAGATGTGAAAATTTTCGAACAATAAGTTTGACAGCACACGTGTCAAAAATATTAACTAGAATTGTGCAAAGACGAATGGAAAAACGGGCGGAAGAAATACTAGGAGAAGACTAATTTAGGTTTAGGCGAAGCAGGGGAACACGGGAGGCTATTTTAGCTCTGAGAGTGATAATGGTGAAAACAACAGAAAAAGGGGAAAACGTGTATATAGGGTTTGTAGATCTGGAAAAAGCATTCGACAATGTAAAATGGAAAAAATGTTTGAAATACTCAAAAAGATTGGAATGAGTTATAGAGATAGACGAATAGTACATAGCTTATACAAAGAGCAAACAGCAGTAATAGAATTAGAGCAGGAACTTAGAGAAGTAAACATTAGGAAAGAGGTGAGACAGGAATGTGCCCTATCCTCATTGATTTTTAACTTGTACATAGAAGAGGCAATGAATACTGTCAAATGCAGGAAGACATTTGGAATAACTATACAGGGACAAAAAATTGATATGCTTAGATTTGCAGATGATATAGCGGTATTAGCGTCTAGCAAGGAAAAGTTAGAAGCTGCTCTTAATGAAATGGAAACGGTTCCAACAGAGAGATACGGTATGAAAATTAACAAAACTAAAACTAAAGTTCTAGTATGCAAAGGTGGGGAAAATAAATCAAAAACAAGAATACAAGTATGCAACACAAACTTACAAGAGGTTAAAGATTTCTGCTACCTAGGAAGCCAAATAACGCAAGATGGGAAAGGCACAAAAGATATAAAACAAAGATTAGCACAAGGTCGTGCTACATTTTACAAGAAAAAGCAACTACTGTGCTAAAAGACAATAAACATAGAAACAAGGAAAAGATTGCTTAAAACATATGTGTGGAGCACAGCACTGTACGGCTGTGAAGCCTGGACAGTAGGAGAAGCGGAAAAGAAAAAGGTAGAAGCCTTTGAAATGTAGTGCTGCAGACGTATGATGAAGATATTATGGACAGACAAAGTTAAAAACGAAGAGGTACTAAAAATAGTAGGGGAAGAAAGAAATATGTGAAAAACAGTAAAAAATAGGAGACATAGGATGATAGGCCACATACTACGGCATGAGGGAATAGTGCGGAATATATTAGAAACGGAGATAGGAAAAAAAGAGAAGAAGAGGCAGACCTAGGTTAGACTACTGCACACAGATAGTAAAAGATGTAGGCTGTAGGGGTTTCAGGAGATGTGTAGGCTAGCTCAGAATAGAAGTTCAATGGAGGTACGCATCCAACCAATCCCAAGATGGATAAACTAGTGACGAAAAGATAACTGTGCTTAAACATAATGATTATTATAAGTAACTACAAGAATTGGTTGGGCAATATTCTCGAATAATGTTAAGTGTGTGAAAGGATTTACTGGAAAACCATTATTTCGGCAAATGTCTAAGTGTTGGGGGATCTTGGTAGCCACAGGTTGCTTAACCCCTTTCACTGAATCTCGGTGAAATAGGGCATAAAATTAGAAAACAATAGAAGGGGAACGAGCTGTATACACATGCTGTGTGAGAATTTCAGGGAACTATGTAGGCTAGCTCAGAATATAAATAAATGTAGGTACGTGTCCAACCAGTTTTGAGACGGAAAACCTAATGACGAAAAAATAAGGGCAGATAAATCTGATGATTAGTATAAACAACTAGTTGTTGGTTGCGAAATATCTGCAACTAATGTTGACTGTGCGAAAAGATATATTGGAAAATATATTAAATCGGTAAATGGTTGTGTTGGGGGAACTTGGCAGCCACAGGCTGCTTACCTCCCTTCACAACCACTGAAGGTCGGAGAAATAGGGTATATAATTGTAAAACAATAGAAGGTGACCGAACTGCATCTGACAAGAAAGGACAGCGCCTATGAGGAAAGACAACAAACATAGAACAAGAAGAAAATTGTGGAGCACAGCACGGTATGCCTATGAAATACGGGTAGTTTGAAACGCAGGCAGAAAAACGGTAGCAGCCTTTTGAAATGCTGTGCTTCAGATGTATGAGGACGATTGCATAGACAGACAAAGATAATAACAAATAAGTTATAGAAATAGTAGGGGAACAAGGATATCTGGGGAAAAAGATAAGAGAAATAGAAGGGCAGAATACGTTCTAAGGCATTTTTGAGAGTAGTATGGGATATATTACAAGCAGAGATACGAAAAAAGAGGTAGATGTAGACCTAGATTAGATAGTGATAGATGCAGACTGTGCAAATTTCAGGGAAATCTGTAGGTTAGTTCAGAATAAGAAACAATGATGATACGCGTCTAACCAGTTCCAGGACTGAAGACCTAATGATGATGATGAATGATACGAAACTGTGTACACACTACATTTGATTTTCCAATGCTCCATCCGAAGGTACTACATTGGCCAGGAAGGAGGTTTTATGACCTGGATAATTTTGAATTTTTGAATTTTACCGAACACTTGCTGTTCCAAGCAAGATAGTGGCGGGTCGCGAGTTAGAAAATCAGTGAAGAGCTGCAATATTTAAAGTGCACAAAAAACTTACCTAGCTTTTAAACACCAAGTCAATTCTTCTGTCTTTTTCCTTGCAAAATTGTCTATGATATCGTCATAAAATTACCGTTTCTTTATCAGTTCTAGTAGAAGTTTTCATTGGATGAAAATATTCGCCAAAGTAGAAAGTCTTGGTTGAGATATGGAATTTCTGGAAAAAGCCCTAATACGCCTTAATACGCTTTTTTCCACGGACGCACTTGCCGAAGGAATAGTTATACTTAAACAAAAAAGTTTATACGTTTCCGTAAAAATGTCTTTATTTTCGTCTAGTTTTTGAGCAGAACTTGCAGCGGTATTTTACTTGATCTTCTTTGGGAATTAAACCACTCAGAGTTGTTAAAATAGTATTTATTTACGTTTCAATCCATGACCAAGGATCGTTGTCAAAATAATAAAAATTTCAAGTTTGACATTCAGGGAGTATTTGCAGCGGTATGTTTTTATAACTTCCATCGGCGTACACAAATATTTTTGCGCAAAATTGTTGCAAGTTTGCTAAGGCATCAGAAGGAAATATATTTGTTCAAATTTTGTTGTGTCCGCAAGACAAACAAATTACAGCTTTTTACAATCCTGAAATCTTACGTCCATATTCATAAAAATATGATACAGTATTTTATAAAAAAAGGACTCATATTTTACAATAACTGCTTCACAAGTAAGACCAATATATTCCAGTTTAGCACTATTCATTTCCGCCATTCTATTGGCTTTATCAAACAATGTCTTAAAGAAGTCGTCATTTCGTTTTTTACTTAAAATTTCACGTGCTGCTTTTATTTGAGATATACAAAAGTTAATATCTAATCATTTTTTTGGAGAACATCGAATAGAATATCTGTGATATTAAAAATATCAAATATTAATGCCAAAACTGCAAGTTCAAGATCGTTCATGTCATTTAAAACTTCTAGCAATTAGAATTGATTTTTGGTTTGATTCTTCGGATTCTGTTACAAATTCAAACACTTCTGGAATTGGAGGACCATCGAGTTTCGGTAGTAGTCGGTATATGTTTTGCAGAACCTAAGGTTTGAGGTAATCGCATAAGACTGCTTTACTGAGTGATGAAAACTTAGGAATTCCACAAATACTTGCGAAAATTATATGATAGTTGGACATTTTTTTAAAACTTTATGATAACACAAAAATAAGACGATGTGCTAGGCAATGTACAGACACAGCTTGTGGGTGTTTCTCTTTGAACTTTCCTTAAAGACCATTCAAGTGACCAGACATGACGCTTTCTCTATCGTAGAATTGTCCAATTAACTTATTTTGATATTGAAATTCATTTCCGACAAGTAAGAATATCGCAACAAAACAGAAAGAAGGGTAGATTAGAAAGCCAAAAAAATTAGATTTTGGGCTAGCTCAAAATGTCGTAGAAGGGGTGGGTCATACAGAAAGAGAAATTGGACACCTCAGTAAGTAGATTTGTTACAAACCTTCAGTTAAACATACAGTCCCAAAAAGGAATATTTACAAAAGTCAAACACGCACATTTACCTAATCGTCCTGTTATAAGCGATGTAAACAAAGCGTCAATTTGCATATAACACAATATAAACATAAACATTTAAGCAAATATCAATTACAAAATCATAAATTCTAAATAATACATACAAGGATACTTACACAATATTTCCAGACTTAAGTATATACCAGAAACAATTAGACATTATACATACAGTAAATTGTACCTGCTTTGGGAAGTGCACCTCGTACAAGTTAGAACGTAACAGTAAACTTAGATAATGTAATCCTAACTTAAATAAACCAGGTGTTCACTTACTCTAAAATTTGGGAAGCAAGTTGTTGACGCTAACATTAATGTACAAAGATACACGAACAGTAAAGTGTGCTCTAACGTAAACTTCAACAAACATAGAAATAAGGAAAAGATTGCTTAAAACATATGTGTGAAACACAGCACTGTATGGTTGTGAAGCCTGGACAGGAGGAGAAGAAAACAAGAAAAAGGTAGAAGCCTTTGAAATGTGGTGCTACAGACGTATGATGAAGATATCATGGACAGACAAAGTTAAGAACAAAGAGGTGCTACAAATGCTAGAGGAAAAAATATGTGGAAAACGGGAAAAAATAGGAGAGATAGTAATAACAATAGCAAAAACAATATACTATCATTATCTACCATTATCAAACCAAGTACCTCTACTATTCATAAAATACCAATTCTAAACCAACTTTTTCTACCTATTCACAAAAAAATAATCTTTCTAACACAAATTATAAACCAAAACTCTCAATATATACAACCTACACAATGTATACGTATAATAAATCCCTTCAACAACATAAAAATAATAACTCAAACTTATCTGCAGGGCAATCCCATTTAAATACTATTAAATATAACTCAAACAATAATATATCAAATAGGATTTATTGCTGGAATTGTTTTCAAAAATGACCTGTAAATTGAAAATACAACAAAATTTTTGCCTAAACATTGAACATTGCCTTCTTGATAATAAACATTGGTTTGAATGGTTATCTACACTAAAAAACTTTTATAAGTCTAATACTCTACCTCATAATCATATGAATTCATTTTTGAATCACCAGACAACATACCATACAGTATTGTAACGGGCTACTATTTACGCGTTTCACTAATTTAAAACAAGTAGTAATAAAAGTCTTTATTGCTCACGATTCACAAGCCTAATTAACAGTATATGCCTTATTTATAGATGTTTTCAGTTCAATTAACAATGAAGCACTATCACACTAATGCTATTTAAAAGCACTAATATCTTCTTAAACTAAATTCTTAACCATAGGTCTATTAACAACACTAACACTACTATTTATTTATTACACTTTTGTCTATTTATGTATTCTACAAGCTGTGGGTACAATATACAATTTCACATAATACAAATTTATATTTACTCTTGCAATTCCAAAAGCTTAACTATTTAACTTTACACGACATAATTTATATTCGACATTCTGATATAGACTAACTCATACATTTATCAGCGGTCTTATATATACCCTGAATTAAAAAGATGATTCATACTCCAGTATATGCTAGAAAATTATAGGCTTCTGTAGTATATACATTGCTTACGGCGCTTGTGTGTTTGACGGGTTGCCTAATAGTAGCTCGTAACAGTATAGTTAAATATTTAGACATAGAAATCACTGCACTTCTGGATTCAGGCAGTAATATTTCAGTAATTGGTTTTCATAGCATTCCTGTAATTACAAATTTAGATTTAAAGTCTGTTCAATTATCTACACATAAATTATTCACTGTAAATGGCACTCCACAAAAATTTCCTGTACAGTTGATTTACTCATATTCATTGAAAATTCCTGTCGATTTATTAGCTGTTTAATAGTTCCTTCTTACCCACACTAATTTATTTTCGGCACAGACTTTGCCAAGCAATTTTAACTTACTATAAATTTTAAAAATAATTCCTGGACAGCTCATACTTCTTCAAATACCGTACAATACCACGACTGGATTATATTTCTCGTCAAACCGTTCACGATAACTCAAATCTCTGTACTATAGGTAATTTACTCCTTTCAAGAAATTTTCAAGCAAGAACAATCATACATTTCTTTAATACCATTGCTAGTACTCCAAATACTATAGGTTGTACATACAAAGCATTTATGAATATTGATACTGGTGACCATAAGCCTTTCAGAAAACATCCGTACCCAATGTCTCCACATTTGTCAAAAATGCACCCCCATTAAAACACTTTGAATAACAACCCCCTACATGTACACATAACTAAAACCACCGTTAAAAATAAAGCTATACTCATGTGATAGGCAATATTAGGAAAACAGTTACAAATCCTTACATCCGCATCCACAACATTATGATACCAATAACGACTTTTTAAGACTGTCATATAATTTTATCGTGTCCGCTGTTTAGTATGTGACAGATTTTATAAAAGAGTTGGAGTTCACTTTGCGTTGTTTTGCCGTTCCCTGGGGTTTGGGCAGGGGTCTGAAAAGCTTCCGTAAAGAAACGGATTGCAGATAGCAAATTGCTCAAAGAAAAAGGAGGGAGGTATATAGGAGCTATGCCGTGGCTTGCATTAGCATAAATTCGTAACTGCGACGGCGGCCAGGCTTATCAAGGCTTCGCATCGCTCACGAGTGACGCCGGTAATCCTGAACGACAGAATAGCGGCTACCTGCGTCACGGAGAACCATATCGCGTCAGTCCTAAGTACAAGTCTTGACACTAGTGACTGGCCAGGGAGCGTATTGGCATTGTTTACTGCGATACAGAACGCAAATACTTTGAAACGCAGTAAACTGTGGATCTGTACACGCGCACATTTAACCATTTAATTGCTTACTATGATTTGGCATCTGCACATATTTCTGTTGTTCTATGACATAATAAGGAGTGCTAGAGTATTAAAGTGAATCAGTGAAGCCATTCTTTACTGCGGTTCAGATAATTTCAGCTCCACGCGCCTAATGTAGATTGCGTACACATCATGGTATATCACTATACAGACCCTCTCTCTACGCACGCCTACTTGTTGTTTAGTATGCCCGTGTTTTATTGTACAAACAATTTACCACATACAGGTGAATAAACATTTTTATCAAATGGAATACAAGTGTATTCTTGTAGAATTATTCAATAGCAGTGATGCAATTATTCAATGTTTCGAATCAAGTGAAAATAACTTCAAGGCCAAGATTAGGTTTAAGAAATCCGGAAGTACTGCAATAATAACAAATGGTGCGATCTGTGGATTAACCAATTTAGTCTTAAGACGTACACAAATTGGATTGTACGATACACCTATCCTTCCGCTACCCGATATGAATATCGAAAAATTCATAATTGTCAACATAGCAGTTTTGATAAAGTCAGGCAAAGAAATAGAATAGATACTAGATGCCGAGACAAAGATTGTCAAGCAAAAATAGATTTCTTGTTTAAGATTGTTAATAAAAACGCCATTAAAAACAACAATTTTTTAAGAGATGGACTCAATGGAGCTATTAGCGTAGGTATCTATTTGTTAATAACAATCATTTTAAAGAAACCGTTAAAACAAAGAAATATTTTTTAACACTTGGGTGAAATCATATAAATTGTTTTGCAGAAACGGTGGGTTTTAAAAATTATTTTAAAATTTCTTTTACCTGTTAATCCTCTACAATTTCTGTATTATAGGAAGTATCAATAACGGTTGAAAATGTATAATGTAAATGTATAACTGCGAAACACTCGTTTTGTAAAGCATTTGCAAATTGCATTTAAAGTTACGTTCTTTTATATGATTTGCATATAAAAACTTAAAATTTCAAAAGCAAAATTTTATAAGTTTCGTTCGAACTTTTTCCTTTATAGTACTAACAACTACAAAAAGTGCTTCTTTTTAAACACATCCTTTTACGACTCCTCTTATTGGATGGATATTTTCAGCAAGCATCAAAAAGATATCTACCAATCACGTGCTATACTAACTTGTAAAGCATCGTTTTACAAGCTAGCTACTTGTACAGTAGAACTTCCACTGTTTGTAATGAAACTCAAACAATGCGTTTCTTAATCGGATGACACATCTGAGAGCATACCTCCACCGATAATTTGGTAGAAATCTACACTTTTCCTAGTACAAAACTGTTTGATCTGTATAACAACAGTAAGGTACCTTAGTTTCTTTATGGAAAACATTGATGGCTCTTGTATAGTATGTAATTTAAGAATACCCATATTATTTCTCATACATTTTTCGAAATAAATTAATAACTTTGTTTTGAAAGCAGATATCAAAATTCGACAAGCATTTGTTTTATTGTTATGAATACCTTGAAATTTTGATAAGGATTGATTAATTGAAAATCTTATTTACAAAAGGTGTTTGCCAATCGACTCTAAATAGCCTAATATTCGCCGAGAGTATTCTATACAAATATTTTTTATTTCAAAAGTTTGGGATAGTTACTATAACTTACTTCTTCGAAGTAAGCTAAAAATGTATTTGAAAATTTGTATTCAATGTAGGCATTAATACTTCACGGTGTGGTAATGCACTTGTTAAACTAATTACTATTTTGCTTTACTGCATTTGATCCATTGATTGCATAGAAAGATTATAATGATCTGCTACAACGTGAATTTATTTTCAGATTACATTTAACCACTCTCATCGTGTTCAGGTAGCTGAAGGAAGCGCTTAGTTTTTTAAGAATCTCTTCAGAAACACAGGAAACTTTTCTTCAATACTTCAATGATGGCATGTGACTTCAGCAAAGAATTATCATGAGATGAAATTAGAGAGTAATGAAGATAGCGCTGCAGTCAATATTGCACTCATCTTGGCTAATGCACAATCTAATCCAACACAACGGCAAATAAAGCACTTGTACGAAAACTGGAGGTGAGCTTTATGTTTTTGAATCAAGTGAAGTAAACTTTTATTCTCTAAACCTCGTTCGGTAATTTAGGTCCTTAAAATTCGAGATATTTTTAAACTCTTAAATATCGATTATTTTTGCAGGAGTTCCAGTTTTGGAGGCCGTGACGGACCAACGGTGCTTGAAGTATTAAAAAAAAAAGTTGACTTATGCAGAAAAGCGCATTACATAAATTGTTATAAAAGAAAACCCAATTATAGTTGTTATTCTTACTCCAATTATGATGCGAGCACATAAAGAAGAATTTTTCAAAGAAATTATTTTCGTCGATTCTAGGGGTTCATGTGATCAGACTAATACCGGCGTTACCTTTATGTTTGCGGCTTCAAAAATAAATGGAGCAGTTCTTTTAGCCTGTATTCTACATACTGCGCAGACTGAGGCCAACCATACACCGGCCTTTGATTTGTTAAAACAAACTCTTGGTAAAGGTGGATTTGAAATTGCTTGCCCAAATACATTTATGACTGATGATAGCGCAGTTGAACGAAATGCGTTGAAACCAGTATTTCCACAGTTACAACTTCTATTATGTAGTTTTTACATATGCCAGGGTTTTTGGCGATGGTTATGGGATAGCCATAATCAAATAACAAAAGAAGATCGGAAGGAAGCTATGAATTTATTTCGTGCTATATTATGCGCCACAACTCCAGAAGAAGCAGAGGTTCTTTTTGAAAACTTTGTAGATAGTAGTACCACTAAAAAGTATAACACTTTAAGAATTTTTATCAATTCAATGTGGGATCGTCGAGTAGAGTGGTGTCGTGCATATAGAACATCATTATTAACACGGGGTAATAATACAAATAATTATGTTAAAGCGTCAATTAGAATATTTAAAAATATCGTTCTACAAAGGTGTAAAGCATTTAATATGCCTGCTCTAGTAGACTTTATAGTTAACGTTTTCGAATCTTATCATAAAAGGCATTTGCTATTATTTGCTCAGTCGTAGTTTAAAAAATGAAATTAGTTATTTGAAGTTTTGCATTAACGTTAAAGAAGTGACTGGGAAAAAAGCTAATGAAAATACATTCTATGTATGTAGCAGTAAAGATTACTCTATGTTATACACGGTCAATGTAGAACATGCCACATGTGATTGTCCTTTTGTCATAGGTGGAAAATTTTGTAAATATTTATGCGCTGTTCAGCAAAAATATGGCGTAATATTTAAATCTGCACCATTATTAACGACAGACGATAAAAAATAACTGGACAAACTTGCCTTAAGGGAAGATTCTCCAATGGATTTTTTGACGCAATGGATTTGGAGCAGAACAAATTTGAAAGCGAACTAGAACTAACAAACACAAGCACTATTGAAACGAGGCAAACAATACCAAATAAGGTGGACAATGTAAATAATCATTCAGATGAACACTTCAGTGACGTTAAACATCAGCAGGCTGTGGATAAATTAGAAAGTCATTTTAAAAGAATGATTGAAATATCTCTTCTCAATAAATCTGTAGACTTAACAAATGCAATTGGAAAATTAAACAGTATTTTGGAGCAAATTTAAACCTTTGCACAGCTGACAACATTTTTAAGTCGGATAAAAAAAATCAATTTTCGAGACAAATTAAAGTACAGCCTTCTTCAATAAGCAGAAGAAAAATTACGCCTGGCCTCACATTGGGAACGAAACGTATTCAAGCAGGAAGAACATCAAATAGCGAAACAAAGATGAATAAAACCTCAAAAAGGAAACGAAATTTCGGAGAAAATGTTTTCAACAGCCAGTCTAATGCAAAATCTCACTGAAATACTACTTGTATTGTATTAGTGTCAAATTAGTGGTCTCCTAAATATTAATGCCGAAAATGAGCATTTTCTGTATGTTATTTTGGCTTAGTTAAAGAATTTTCTTATTGTCTACCTTATTGCTTGTATCATTGTTTATACATATTATTAATATTTCAAATACACCTTAAATAAATAATGGCACCAAATATAATTACATAAAAGCACAGGACGGAAGCAAGTCCTTCTTCAGACCAATTTCTGAACTGCAGTAAAGATTGACTTCCTTGTGGTGATTTAAAATAAAATGTTATGAATTATTGGCTTAAGAGTATTCTAATTTTAACCTTATTTGATATTATCAATGTTTATACCTTATTATTATTTCAAATACACCCTACATAAATAGTGGCAGCATATATAATTATATAAAAACGTAGGTGTTTCTAGTTACTAATGAGTCTTCTTTCAGACCACTTTCTGAAGTGCAGTAAAGATTTTTATTCGCACGGTTTAAAAGCTTCAACCACAGAGTACCTGTGCTCTGTGCTTCAACATTACTTACTATAATTCAGACTAACACAAATCAGCGTCTGTGATGAATCATATGTAACATTTATTTTGAAATGTTAACTAATAAACAGATCAATTAATTAATTAAAATTCATTAACTTGCATAACTTGTAGACAAAAATTCCACAATAAATTACTTTCATATTTTAGTTAGCATCCCTTATAAGAGACCAGGTTTACAAATAGCTTAAGGCTAAACTATTAGAAATTCCAGCGGCAGGTCATCATAATTTAAAGCACTACCCTTGTAAATCAAATACAATAACCCTCTTAAAGCTTATGTCGGTTACAGATTGACGAAACTGATAAAATTAAAATAAAATAGTATCTTTTAACGTAAATAAAGAAAAGCAATTTCCTGTTGAAAAGCTTAATTTTCTTAATAATTTCTTTGATTGACAGCGGGTTATAGAAAACGAAACATTATAAATAGCGAAAATTATTTCCAATTTGATTTGTTCAAAGATTGCAAATAATTTTAGTAGTCTGGAGACATCCATTGTATTTAAGATCCATTTAGGCTTAAGTGGGTTAACCGGTCTTTTGTTAATGGCAGACCACTGTCGCCAACGGGTATGGTCCACATTTCAGTAATTAAGAAATTTTTAGAAGATACAACATATTTAAATCCTTAGAAAAATAATTGCTTCCGCGACCCTTATCTTAAAAGGGGTTGGATTTTGTTTCTAAAATCTTGTTTTTGGAGAGGTTCTGTTAAGTCATTGGATAACCGAAATATGACGTAAATAATGGTTAGAGTAGGAATTAATCTATATAACTTAAAACTTTAGCCAAAAGACAGAGAGTTTATTCCAATGGGGCTGTCCGTGGTCAAGAAGTAGAAAAAAACGTAGTTCGCGGATAGCGTTCTCTGGCAACACAGATATAAAATTGCACTTAGTATCACGATAGTGAAATTGGAAAGAGTAATTAACTCTTCCAGTTCGCGAGGGTTATGCCCGTATGTTCGCGGATTTATAGTGATACAAGGTAAATAATAAAAAGCTTGTAGGCGTGTGACGTACAAGTTAAGTGATATTGTCAATAAGATTCCTACGTAGGTCGTGTGACATCCAATTGTATTTAAAATGACAAACAACAAGAGCAACAAGCAGATGTCTCCCCAATTTAAGAGTCTGTTCTACGTTGGAAGGCAAGACCACTGTCAACGTATGGCAATTTTCAGTAATAAGAAATTTTAGTTAAGATACCAATTTCAGTTAATTTATTTAGACTTTCCTATAGAAAAATAATTGCTTCAGTACCCTCATTTCTTTAAAAGGGGTTGGATTTGGTTTCTAAAATCTTGTTTTGGAGAGGTTCTGTTAAGTCATTGGATAACCGAAATATGACGTAAATAATGGTTAGAGTAGGAATTAATCTATATAACTTAAAACTTTAGCCAAAAGACAGAGAGTTTATTCCAATGGGGCTGTCCGTGGTCAAGAAGTAGAAAGAAACGTAGTTCGCGGATAGCGTTCTCTGGCAACACAGATATAAAATTGCACTTAGCATCACGATAGTGAAATTGGAAAAAGTAATTAACTCTTCCAGGCCGCGGGGGTTACGCCCGTATGTTCGCGGATTTATAGTGATACAAGGTAAATAATAAAAAGCTTGTAGGCGTGTGACGTACAAGTTAAGTGATATTGTCAATAAGATCCTGCCGGGTTCGTGTGCCATTCAATTATTTAAAAATGACAAACAACAAGAGCAACAAGCAAGATTCTCTCCCCCAATTTAAGAGTTGTTCTACGTTGGAAGGCAAGCCATCAAACAATGGACAATTTTTAGTAAGTAAGTTTTTTATAGTTAAGTAGCATGACCAATTTTCAGTTAATTTATTTGTTAGGACGTTTTGGCCATAAACCGTAGGATTAATTAAGTGTAAAATTTATAGTATAAGTTTTCTTTCATATACAAGTGTTTGGGAATTACTTATGTACGCAAAATTTTCATAATTCCATATTCACCTATTCAATTAAATTTCTAAATTAAAATCAATGAATGTAAGAGGTTCACGTTTATTGCTCTGTTAATTAAATAGTTTTGTTTGCCGTTGATTAAGTCAATTGTTTTTTTATTATTTTTTATCATGGAAGTTGCATAAGTAGAGAAAAAAGTTAGGAATTGATTGAAAGGAACAATTGTCTTCCTTGGGATGACAAGTCTCTCAAGGTTTTGCACGAACATTTGGACATTTTCGACTTGTCTGGCGCCCTTGGTAATTGTCATTAAGCCACAATATTTATGAAAGGTAAGTGCCAAATTTTTTTGTAGTATATTATAAATTAATGTAACCTTTTCTGCAAAATTTTAACCCTTAGCTAGTGCCGGTGACCTCCCTTTAATTTTTGTTTTACAGGCCACCCACCTTTTATAATTTTACTGGAAAATACATACTTAGTAGCTTTTCCGCCTGTAACACATAGTAAGCAATGATCAAGGTCAGTATGCGCGTGTACAGATTAACAGTTTACTGCGTTTCAGAGTATTTGTGTTCTGTATCGTGGTAAACAATGCCAATACGCGAAATGAAGTTCTAAAGTTTGGAACATGATCTAGATGTTAAATTTAGAGAAGAAAATCTTAGTATTCAATAACAGGTTTATTTGTACGGAAATATAATAAAATGGCGTTCCTTAATACTACCAGCTTTGGGATTACAATTCCGTGTATAATTAATGGTAACTGAGGGTAACTACAACTCTTATTAACGGTAATTGACTATGACTGAATAAATAATATTAATAACGTTAATGTTAAGGATGAATAAACGATACTAATAACACTAATCAAACTACACCCCCTACATCCCTGCATTTTTACCTTTTCAAAAACGTAATGGCAAACTGATAATACAAAGTTGAGAGAGGGTCATCAGACAGGTAACGCGCTAAATCAAATTACAATTTATCTTTGATTTGGTACGCCTCCGTAATAAACTAGGTTGTTTTTTAACACTAGCTAAAATATTTAATTATTTATTTATTATACATTATTAAATCACAGCATTTGCTTTATATTAACTTACTAAATGCATAATATAGCTTCCTGAAATGGAAACTAATGAATTTCATAATTTGGCGGTCCTTGTTCTTTCTGGAGCGGTGCCTTAATAAATAAAATGAAATTCCTTACTTCCTTAAAGTAACGAAAAATGCTTCGTTATAAGTTCACACCTGCAAATAAAATTAAAATTCCTTTACCAAATTTTATACTAAAATTTAAATTATAATTTGTAACTTTCTTTTAGAAATTTTAGAAGTAAAGTATAATTTCAATCAATGACACAGTATAACAAAATATGATTTCAATAAGGCATGGAACAAAATTTTGGCATCTCACTAATACTACAGTAGTACGCGCTTTCACTTGAGGAATGATTTATTTGGGAGTAATCAATTTACGAGTAAACAACTTAGTAGTTCGTATTACCCCATTCCTAAATTGAAAGCTAAAAACATGTTTGTGTGACATTTAGTTATTTGAATGCTTTTCTCCCTGAATAGGCAAGGTTTGGAGGGAGTTATGGGTCCCTTAGCCGCTTCAGTAGGCGCGCCGGTGACACTAACAAAATAAACAGCACGACTTAACATTGTTTTTTAAAAATTTATTTCCAAAAACCACAACTATCAAATTTATTTTAATTCAATAATCACAAAAAATGATTTGTTTCTTCTGCGACAGACTTGAACGCTTATATTCATTAAACGCAAAGTAATGCAATTGAAAAATACTACAAGTTAATATTTTAATAAATCAATAATCACTAATTAAGAATGAGTACCTTGAACACCTAACAACGTTAAAGTTATAAAGTTCGAAGACTGACTGGCAAACAGGGCTTCTTACATTTAACATGAAGTCTCTGGTCTCACATCGTTCTATGTGAAAGTGCAGATCCTGCTTTCTGCTGTTTCTTGATAAATCATACAATGTCTTTATTCTAGGCAATTATAAATAAGTCTGTTTAATCTCGGTTCATTGTTTTTTAACCTGTGGTATCAAGTTCCGCCTGGTTCAACAAGCAGTTGTTTCTTATTCTTATTTCTGATATGAACCTTGTTGACACTTAATATATTACATTCTTAATACAATGCATCATGCTATATCTAAGACATAATTATTACATTTAATTTTATATACATATTAATATAGGGGATATGTAACTCCTCCCGACTTACATGAAAATTAAGGGTTGATACTTAATTTTTAAAAGCTCATTGTCTCTAAAGGTTCGTTTGTAATTACTTTGTCTTAAACTTCTGTTGCCTTCATCTTATATCTAATATACATTTTGTATATAAGTATATAGCTAATAACAATAATAAAATTATCAATAAAATTGTCCAGATACTAATATTACCATAGTGTAGCTTTGGCACTTTTAGGTCGTTTAAATGTTCTATTGTTCCTTAATTTTACTGCGTGGTTAAGATCGTCGAGGTCTAGATGTTCTAGTTGCATCGGTTGTCTTCGGTTTGAAAAATCTTGAATTGTAGTTCGGGTAAGTTTGCAAATTTCTTCGTCTGGGTTTTGATACACACGAATAATTTTTGTTTTTAATTTTAAATAACAATCTTTCTTGATGGTGATCACTTGACTTCTAATTAGTGCTAAACCGTTTTCGTCTTTGTTTGGCGGTTGCTATCACTTCCTGCGGAAACTCAGTAATCCATTTGTTGTCCATAACTTTTTGAATTTTGATGTCAGTAATTTGTACTGATTTTGGCACACAATTCTCATAATGATTAGAGAATCGTAATAATTGCACTTCGCAAGGGCTATCTGTTTGAATGGCTGTTGTCGATATCGATCGACATAAGTATTGGCTGGGTGCCACTTCTTTGTATTTCTAATTTCATACTTAAGTTCATTTAGGGAAAGGAACTTGATCTTAGGGATAATAACTTGATATTAACTATTAACTTTCATGGGGAAAGCAAATAAATGATAATAATTGTAAGGGTTAATTTTTACAATTGGAATTTCTATTAAAAATGTAAGTTCATTATTCTGTACATAACCGTTTATAAATAATATGGCTATTTTTAAAATACAAGTATGTTAGATTCTGTTACTTTGAAAGGTAATTTACTACGGGCTATAAATGATTTGATTTCTAATAGTTCGTTTAATAAATCAAGCGGTTTGATAATACAATCATGTAAAGTATTCAATTTAGCAAATGTTAGAGCATTTTCTAATGTAGCTAAAAATCTGTCGAATTACAGTGAGGGTTGCTATAATTTGATTAATTATTGTGTTAAAACTTATTAAATTTCGCATTCATAATATTGTGGTTTGCATGCTACTTTCAAGATTTAATATTGTTGCGAGCTACTATTAGGCAACCCGTCAAACACACAAGCGCCGTGGGCGCTGCATATTCTCCAGGGTTCGAGAATTCTTCTGGCAATTACTAGAGAATGATCCGTCCTTTTAATTCGGAGTATATATAAGATTGCTAATAAATGCAGGAGTTTAGTCTATACTAGAATGTCTAATATAAATTATATCGTTGTAAAGTAAAAGTAGTTGAGCTTTTGGAAATCCAAGAGTACACATAAATGTTATATGCTGTGTCTAATGTACAAGCAGCTTGTAGTATACATAAATAAATAGAAGTGTAATAAAAATGGTTGTGTTAGTGTTATTAATGGACCTATGATAAAGAAGTTGGTTTAAGAAGATATTAATTAGTGCTTGTAAATTCATTAGTGTGATAGTGCTTCATCGTTAATTAGACTGAACACATCTATAAATAAGGCATATACTGTTAATTAGACTCGTGAACAGTGAGTAATAAAGACTCTTGTTATTACTTGTTTTAAATTAGAGAAACGCGGTAGCAGGAGCCTGTTTCACTAGTGTCAGGTGTGGAGTATATAGTGATTAATTTATAAGGAAAGCACACAAGTCTAAAGACATTAAGTAGTTTATATATGCCAGTTACAAGAAGCCAAAGTAAGATGGACGCAGAAACTTTAATGAATTTGCTTAAGGATTTTAAATCCAGTATGGAAGAGAAATCGACTAAACTAGAAGTGACACTTAGTGAAAATGTTGAGAAAATGGAGTAAGAGGTCGGCTAAACTGAAGGTGACACTAAATGAAAACGTAGTGAGGTCAATTGAACTGGAATCAAACCTTACCGAAAGGTTAAGTGAAAATGCTGTAAAAATGGAAGAACAGTTAAGTGAAAATGCTGCAAAAATGTAAGAAAAGTTGAATGAAAAGACAGCCACGTTAGAACAAAGATTAATGGAAAGCTCCATTGCATTGAAGGAAGATGTCACTGAACAGGTAAAAACAGTTGAGCAAAAGTTGGACAGTAAATTGGTAAAAATGGAAAAAGATGTGATGAGACTACAAGAATAGGTGATTTTACTAACAACGCGGCCACTTGAATTAGCAAATCAAGTGGCAAATCAGAACATTCCAGAAATAAGAAGCATGGTAGAAAGCGAGCCAATACCGTCAAAATTTAAAGTGAAACTACTCACATTTGATGGCAAAACACCTTGGCCCACATATTTGAAACAATTTGAAGTTGCGGCAATAGCCAACGGTTGGTGCAACAAAGAGAAGGCTATCTCCTTAATAGTGGCCCTACGGGGGAAAGCTCTTAACATCTTACAAACGATTCCCGATCACCAGTAGAATGATTACGGTCTCTTAACATCAAAGCTTGAGATGAGATATGGAGATGCTCACTTTCAACAGGTTTACCACGCATAAGTTAAGAACCTCTCGCAAAAGACAAGTGAAAGCCTGCAAGAATTTGAAGCTGACATTGCCAGATTAGTTAGATTGGCATACCCAACGGCACCAGATAGCTTCCTCGACCAACTTGCTGTTCAAACATTTGTGGATGGCGTTAAAGATGGCGAAATACAGCAAGCGCTAAGACTAGCACGGCCAAAAGGTTAGATGACGCACTGGCTCATGCGCTTGAACTTGAAGCAGCTAAGCAGATGTCACACAGGGTAAGTCACAAACTTTGGTCTGCATTAGAAGAACCTGAACAATCGCAGAACAGCATAGTGTATTTGAAAAGCAAAAAAGCGGAAAGGCTGGAAAGACAACGACCGCGGAGATGGGGTCTGCGATGCTGGAACTGCGGTGAAGTTGGTCATATACAGAGACGCTGTACTCAACCAAAAAAACAACCGGTTGAGCAGCATGAAAACTAAAGCAAGTCGACGTAAGGGGGCGAACGTCGACAGCACAACGTAGTGCCCCGGAGATTATCATCCGTGCTGCATCGGCGATGGGAAGTCTGGACAGCATTTATATCGATGGTAGAATTAATGGTAGGGTTGTCCGATTACTCGTGGATACAGGAGCGACAAGAACTATTGTGAGACCAGATTTGGTTGGTCGCGGAAAAGTGCTACCTGTATCGGTGTGTCTCCGAACGGCAAGTGGTGAGAAAATTTGTACTCACGGAGAGACTGCCGTTAGGTTGGCAATTGGGGACAAACTAATTAATCATCGAGTGTTGGTAGCTGAAATTACAGAAGATGTGATCTTGGGAATGGATCTCATGAGAGAATATGGGTTTCATGTAAACATGAAAGAAAATGTGTTTCGGATAGATGATGATGAAATTCCATTTCAACGTACGAGTAACCAAGCGATGCAAGTTCGAATGATTTGCGATATGAAAATATCCGAGAAGGCGGAAATGATAGTAATGGGAAACTCGGATGGTACGCTCCGGGAAGGACAAGTATGCATGATGGAAGCAACTGAATCGGGAATGGGTCTAGAGGGATTACTGATTGGAAGAACGCTGGTAAAGTTTCGAAATATGATACCAGTAAGGGTGCTGAACATTAATCCGCATACGGTGACCCTGAAAAAAGATATGATTGTGGGAAGTTGCATTCCAGTATGCCATATTAAACGTTGTGTGGACGACACGAAAGATAAACCAGCCAACGGTTGCTCACAGAAATTGCTGGATATGTTGATACCTTCGTGTCAAGGATTAAACGGCGACCAACTGGGCAAGGTAAAAGAACTGGTCGGACGATATCGAAGTGTGTTTGCACTGGATGATAGTGAGAAAGGAAGGACGAATGTTGTGCAACATAAGATCAATACTGGAGATGCGCAACCGATAAGACAACACCCCAGGCGGCTTCGTTTGGCAAAACTTAAGGAAGCCGCGCAAATTATCACCGACATGGAAGAACAAGGAGTGGTTGAATCCTCGAATAGTCCATGGGCATCCCCTGTAGTGCTTGTTAAGAAAAAAGATGGGTAGACAAGGTTCTGTGTAGACTACCGGCGGTTAAACAATGTGACGAAGAAAGACAGCTATCCTTTGCCCAGAATTGATGACACCTTGGATACTCTATCAGGATCTAAATGGTTTTCGACCTTGGACTTGAAAAGCGGATACTGGCAGGTAGGCTTGGAGCCAAACAATAAAGAAAAGACTGCGTTTACAATTGGAACTGGATTATGGCAGTTCAAGGTCATGCCATTTGGATTATGCAATGCCCCTGCTACTTTTGAACGATTGATGGAATCAATACTGCGTGGACTGTGTTACGTTGTTCTTGTAGCCGTGCGTAACACAAAGAAATCACGGAATGACCAGGGTCAATCGGAGATTAGGGGGGGTTGTAGGAAGCAAACTGACATATAATGTATACGGCGGTAAGGAGTTAGTGACAGTACCTGTAAGAAAAATAGTTAAGCAAACCTGAAAAACAAAGATTAAGCATAAATTATTCAGTACTTTGTAGATGTAAGAAAACTGTTTTGGATAAACTATATATTATAATCACGATAAAAGCATTACAAAAAAATTTTGATTACAAAGTGAGGTAATATTGGGGAGTAGCAGAAACGTTTCCTCACACACCAATTAAACATCAATCAGACAACATGTTAATAAAAGATAAAAAGATAAGACACAATTGATATGAGTAATTCTAGTAGTATTGGTTTTTTCTTTTTCTTTCTTTTTTTTTAAAAGCATGCAGTTCTATTGTAAAAGGTCTCAGAACGACGAAGATATGGCAAAAACAACGGGTAGATATTTAAAGTAATACTAAGTAGGAAATAGTTCAACTTACAGAAAGTCCTTCAGTAACGCTTTCTTGTAATTGGAGTGGGGGATTTACGATGTCCTACACTAACGAAGCACTGCACCCTTGACTGTGAGGGTGTGAATGGAATTGCTTACACTTTACACTAACTCACAACTACGCGTTTCACTGGTGTCAGCAGCAGACATTATCATGCTGATGGAGCTATGTAGCATGGATAAATTTCTTGTGAATTCTATTTCCTGAGACAGTAATTTCGAAATATTTTATAACACAAACCGTACAAATTGTAATAACAATTTAGAACTACGGCCTTTCAAGGCACGATGTAATGCATGTCATCTGATAAGTTCTTGCATTAAACTAACCGTAAGTGAGGTGTTTTATTTGCTACATATGGTAACAACGAAAAATCCAATGTTTTCTAATAACGAAATTTGCGCAAGTACTGATCTATTTTAGATTCTTTAGTGTCAGAAAATTTCGCAACTACAGTACCAACTGTATTTACCGGTGAATGAGATACATATTTACAAAAAGCAACCTTTTTCTTTTTCAGATTCCTTTCCCGGAAATCCGATCTTCACAGTTTAAATATCACAAGGCAAAGCAAGAAACAAAAACCATAATGAGTAAAGCACGTGCAAGCAATAAAACCGTCTGTCAATGTTCCGTACAACTTTTATTTCACAAGCAAAACAACAAAAAAACACAATCAGTAAGCACGCGTAATCACTAAAAACTGTCCGTCAATGACCTTACAACCGCACTTGTGGTTTATAAAGCGTACTTCCCTAAAAAGGCATCAGAACTACACTGCAATCTGTTAATATACAACTTTTATTTTACAAGAGAAACGACTAAAATCGTGCCGCGTTTATTAATGAACAATTCGAGAATTCATATCGCATTAATTCTCGCTATTTTTAAAGCAAAAGCGAAACAGTATTTTTAACGTAATTAAATATATAGGAACCAAGAACAAACTACAACTGCTAATCTGGTTATATCAACTCGTTGCTATTACAACTTCTTATCGCTTATCTACACTTGTATATCCACATATTAATTACAGCGGTTTTATTTATTAATGATAAGTTGGAAAGTAATTTACGAGTAATTCAATTTACAATTAAACTATCTTTTAAAATTAATACACGCGAGTTAAATTGCATACCAATCTGAAAACTAAGCGGAAGTATTTACTTTTTACAAACAGCGATCCAAACGATGTATTTTGAGGACGCAAACAGAATGGGAGCGTAACAATTGTCTTGGAAGACTTGTCTGGTGTACCTAGACGACGTGATAGTCTTAGGCCGGTCTTTTGAAGAATACCTTAAAAACCTAGAGGAGATATTCCATAGATTACGAGGGGGGGGCAAACCTTTCATTGAGCCCCCAAGAAGTGTCACCTATTTGGAAAAGAGGTGAAATACCTAAGACATGTCGTTTCGGAGACCGGAATAAGAGCTGACCCCGACAAAATAAAAACGGTACAAGAGTGGTCTACACCAAAAGATATACATCAACTACGCAGTTTTCTAGGATTGTGCACGTATTACCGACGTTTTATACTTGGGTTTGCGAACATTGCCAAACCGTTAACAAAATTAACCGAAGATGGACAAGAATATGATTGGAATGACGACTGCCACAATGCATTTGAACAACTGAAACGGCTACTAGTTACAGCACCAATTTTGAGTTATCCACGGATGGAGAGGGAATTTGTGTTGGATACCGATGCCCGTAACACAGCTATAGGAAGCGTTCTTTCTCAAGTGCAGGACGGACAAGAAAAAGTTATTGGGTATTTCAGTAAGATCTTGTCGCGGCCAGAAAGGAACTATTGTGTGACAAGAAGGGAGCTGTTGGCCGTCGTCAAATCCGTAGAGCACTTTTATAAGTACTTATACGGCCGTAAATTCCTGTTGATAACAGACCATGCTCCACTGAAATGGTTACTGCAGTTTCGAAATCCTGAAGGGCAAGTGGCAAGGTGGATAGAGCAGTTGCAGGAATATGACTTTGACACAGAACATCGTGTAGGAACTAGCCATCGGAATGCAGACGTTTTATCAAGGAGACCTTGTCCGGTAAACTGCAATCATTGCTCCAAGATGGAAAAGAAAATAAGTGTCATCCATAGAATGACGGTAACCGATGATACTTGGCAACCCGAAAGAATACGAGAAGACCAGGAGAATGACGCCGAATTGGGACGTATTATTGAGTGGAAAAATAGAGAACAACGACCAGCTTGGGATAAAATTAGTATTTTATGTAGAAGCCTGAAGGCATACTGGGCACAGTGGGACACCTTGGTGATTGAAAATAAAATCTTTAGACGACGCCTGGAATGTGAAGATGGCACTGAGAGACTTCAAGTGATAGTGCCGAGAAGTAGAGTGCCGGAAGTGTTGCAGCACTTGCACGATGGTATTTCCGGAGGGTACTTTGGCGTGAAGAAAACTCTCGAAAGAGTGAGATAAAGATTCTATTGGGTGAACTGCAAAGAAGATGTGAAGGAGTGGTGCCGGAAATGTGAGTTGTGTGCCTCTGCAAATGGCCCGGTTACAAAACGGAAAGCCCCAATGAGACAGTATAACGTGGGGAACCCTTTTGAGAGGGTAGCCATTGATATTCCTGAATCAGAGAAAGGAAATAAATACATCTTAGTTGCAATGGATTATTTTATCAAATGGCCGGAGGCATATGCTATACCTAAGCAAGAAGCCGAGACGGTTGCAGATGTACTAGTGAGGGAGTTGTTTTGTCGCTTTGGAGTTCCGTTGGAATTACACTCCGATCAGGGTCGGAACTTCGAATCAGCGTTGTTTCCAAACGTCTGCAAGCATCTTGGAATTAGGCAGACTAGGACCACTATTTACATTTGTTTCTATTGGCGTACCGATCTTCGGTACATGATAGCACAGGATACTCTCCCGCTTGCGTGATGTTAGGACGTGAATTGCGGCTACCATGTGATCTTCAGTTTGAATTTAAACCTGGAGAAGAGATCGCAGGTAAAGATTATGTTAGTAAGCTTCGTGAAAGATCAAATAGCATTCACGAAAACGTCCGAAAGAATATCCAGGCAGCAAGCGATCGAATGAAATCACAATATGACACGACACAAAAAGGTGGTTATCAACCTGGAGATTTAGTGTGGTTGTATAATCCATAAAGAAAACGTGGGTTGTCGCCAAAACTACAAAGACAATGGGAAGGCCCGTACGAAGTGATGAAAAGGATTAATAATGTAGTGTACCGGATCAGAAGATCCCCCAGTGGTAAACCGAAAGTGGTACACTTTGACCGTTTAACATCCTACGCTGGCAACAACCAGGAAGGCTCGAATAATGAGAATGATGTTCGACACGTTATTAATCATGAGCCAAATGTAAATTTTGAGAGTTCTGTGGCGGCGTATGGTGGTTCCGCTAAGGCGAGGTTTGGCGTTGTTGTTGAAAAACAGCAAGATCTGTTTAAAGCACCAGAAGAGTATTCCCTTGCACATTGCATAGCTCAAGATCTGGAGATGTCAAGAGGAATAGCTGTTGTTTTTAAAAAAAGTTTGGATGTGTGGATGAATTAGTACAACAGCAGCCAACTGTAGGAAAAGCTTTGGTTTTTCAGGATAAAAATCGTTATGTTTACTATCTGGTCACCAAAAATTCTTCATGGCAGAGACCTAGTTATGGACATTTATGGAAGGCTTTGCTGAATCTTAAAGCTCAGATGATGGAAAATGGAGTAACGAAACTAGCGGTGCCCAAGCTAGGCTGTGGACTGGATCGCTTAGATTGGAGGATAGTCCGAAATATGCTATAAGTAGTTTTCCAGGAAACCAACGTTCAGGTCCTTGTTTGTTGTTATCAACCGGTTGCCTACCAAGACCAAGAAAACAGTGATGACTGTTATTTCTAACGACGCGGTGGATGCACCAGAGGAGTAGCTGCCGATACCGTCATCATTCATCGAATTGGCGTCAAAATGTATTTACATTTACGAGACGTAACGGGCTTAAAGAGGGGGCAGTGTTGCGAGCTACTATTAGGCAACCCGCCAAACACACAAGCGCCGTGGGCGCTGCATATTCTCCAGGGTTCAAGAATTTTTCTGGCAATTACTAGAGAATGAGTCATCCTTTTAATTCAGAGTATATATAAAACCGCTAATAAATGCAGGAGTTTAGTCTATACTAGAATGTCTAATATAAATTATATCGTTGTAAAGTAAAAGTAGTTGAGCTTTTGGAAGTCCAAGAGTATACATAAATGTTATATGCTGTGTCTAATGTACATGCAGCTTGTAGTATACATAAATAAATAGAAGTGTAATAAAAATAGTTGTGTTAGTGTTATTAATGGACCTATGGTAAAGAAGTTGGTTTAAGAAGATATTAATTAGTGCTTGTAAATTCATTAGTGTGATAGTGCTTCATCGTTAATTAGACTGAAAACATCTATAAATAAGGCATATACTGTTAATTAGACTCGTGAACAGTGAGTAATAAAGACTCTTGTTATTACTTGTTTTAAATTAGCGAAACGCGGTAGCAGGAGCCTGTTTCAATATTTTATTTGTTATACTGTTCTGGTTCTTTATTAATTTCTGAAGGATGTCATCAAATTTTACTATAGTTGATTGAGTTAAAGAAATTTGATTTCTAAAAACAGTTTCTAGTTGTCAATCAATTTTTGTATTGCATCGTCGTATCGTTTAGCATCTTGGTTAGCTAAATTACCGGTAATAGCTTTTATTATATTACTTAATCCATTAATAAGTCTTCTTTTCTGTCTTGTGGTTTGGTCTAGCGGTAGTAATCAATCGAATTTGTCGCCCATGTTCTTTAGGATATTTTCCATTATCCTTTTGTAATTAATTTCTATCGCATAATCGTTTCCAAATCTGTCTGTATTCATTGATTCTTTCAGTCTGTCATAATTGTCTCTAAGTATACAAAATTCTCGTTTTAATTCAGTTAAATTAAATATTTGTGCAAACAGTCCAATAGCCTACTGTGTTTTGCATACTTCCCAATTTTACTGGTGGTATACTGGGGTTGTTTTTTATGTCTTCTACTACTATTTCGTTGTCGTCCGTTCTACCTGGGTAAAGGTGGACGGCAAGGGTGTTGGCTATCCATCCGAAATTACAGGGTGTCTTAAGTTGTTTAAATGTATATACCTTATGGTTTTTCAGTTGTTTACTACGTCTACTACTGCTATATTTTTATCTGAAATCTTTTTGATTTTAAATGAATTGGTGTAGTATCGTTTTGTGTGCTGTTTTGATTTTAAAAGGTTCCCTTTTTACAAAATTTAGACAATATTTCTGCACGGTTTTTGGGCAAATTAAAGTTTTTGAAGATCCTGTATCGATTAATAATTTAATTTCAGCATGTGGAATTTCAATATAGAGTAAAATATTATTTAAATTTATTACGTCTGATCGTATATGGTTCTGTCCAACTGAAAACTTGAGTATACGCTTTCTTCGTCGTCCTCTTCGTAATTTTCGTAAGAGTTGTCACATTCGAAATTTTCTGAGTAATTTACGTCATTGTCTGTACTTGGATTTACATAATTACCTGTGTCTTTCGGTATAACTTGATCCTTAAAATCTTCTACTTCTTGTAGTAATTACTGGGGTTATTATTATTTGTCATGAATGAGCTTCTGTTAGGATTTACGCCGAATGTTTGCCATGTTCGATTTGCGTTCTGATTGAGCTTGGGTGTAAATGTAGGTTTTGGAAATTGTTGAAATTGATTGTTAAAATGTGGATTGTTAAAGTTTGGATTATTAATTCTCAAATGATTTGTTGGTATGTTAAATGATGTAAGTTTTTGTTGTGTCGGCATTGGTCTCGCTGCTTGTATAGTCTTAATTGGTTTATAACTTTTATTAATGTTTGTGTTGTAAATTATGTTCCTATAATACATAACGGTCTCTTCCTCGATTATAAAATCCATTGGCTCTTCTACACTTTGTAGGTATCTAAATCTATCTGATAATCGCTCGGATAACGTGTTTATATATGTATTTAAAGCCATTTTGTCGTACATTTTGGTTTTAATTAAAGGTACGATAGGGTCTGGTTCTTCTATCCTAAGTTTGGTTATAATCAAACTTCTCACATCCTGACATCTCATAACAAATTGATACGGTGATTGGTTACGCTCCATTCCCAAATTCAATAGATCCCTAACTAAACATTAAATATTTCATTGATGGCCAAAATAAGCAATCAATATTCTCTCATAATCTTCTTAATCATTTAAATCATCCCTATTCGCTTTTAAAGTTAATGCTCTGCCTGTTAATTTAATTAAAATTAATCTTAATATTCTTCTCCATTTTTTCTTGTTTATAAAACTTTTTAGGAATGTTTCGCATGCTGTAATAGAAATAACTAGCATCGCCTGATTTCCATCGTATGTAGGAATTGAATCTAAAAAAATAGAGCCTTAAATTATATGAGTTTATTTTGTTTGAATTATTATTCTCTGTTACCTGAGTCAAATTTGCACTAAAGTTATTTAAAGAATCGCTTACTGCAATCTTGGATAATGTATTACTTATAAAACACCGTTATAATCTCATTAAGCTGAAAAAAATGTTAAAGGAAAATGAACTATACATACTCACAATAATTTGATTGTTCGTTCCATAGTTTTCCTTCTATATTGGATTCGGTCCAGTTTGTACTTCGTCCAATCTTTGGTGTTCTTTACCAGCAAAGAATTAAAATTCACGGTTACTAGTTTTTGATTTTGGAATTACCAGTGCCCTTTTAGAATCCGTTCCGACTGCGCCAGATAGATTTTGAGTGCTTGGGAGCTTTTTTTTTAAAGTTTATTTCCAAAAACAAGTATCAAATTTATTTTAATTCAATAAAAACAAAAAATGATTTGTTTCTTCTGTAACATACTTGAACGCTTATATTTATTAAACGCAAGGTACTGCAATTGAAAAATACTACAAGCTAATATTTTAATAAATCAATAATTAATAATTAAGAATGAGTAGCTTGAACCCCTAACAATGTTAAAGTTTTAAATTTCGAAGACTGACTGGCGAACAAGGCTTCTTACATTTAACATCAAGTCTCTGGTCTCACATCGTTCTATGGTAAAGTGCAGATCTTGCTTTCTGCTGTTTTTTGGTAAATCATACAATGGCTTTATTCTAAGTAATTATATATAATTTAGCTTGATCGCAGTTCATTGTTTCTTAACCTATGGTATCAAGTTGCGTCTGGCTTATAAAACAGTCGTTTCTTATTCTTATTTCTGATATGAACTCTGTATCATTCTATATCTAAAACATATGCTACGTTTAAAACTCTGCAAGTAATTTTTCTGCATGGATAATTGTTCATCTTGCTTCTGTTTAAAACGCCCTAAAATTTATAAACAAATTCATAAAAGCCATCGATCAATAAGCTCGATTTCTTACTATTTGAAATTAATGTTAATTTATAAAATTTCTCAAGTCATTACTCTACAATATGTTAAATTATAAAATCAAACAGCTGCATAGAAAACTTCACATTACAAAGTGACTACAAATGAATTTCCCACCTGCAGTGACTACATTTTAATTAAAGCTGCACACTTAACCATCTGTCTAGTAAAACACTTGCAATGGCTTTGTTATCTATAAGTTCATACTGTTATCCTGCAGCCGTGCAGATATTTCAAAGTAAAAAAATTGTTCTTTTGTTAAAAATCCTTTATTTAGGCGGTATCTTCTTGTTGGAAAGCTGTAGATTTTTGCAGCTGCCGTTTAAGATTTCTGCACGCTTGATCCTTCCAAGATGTTTTTGAAAGCGAAATATCTACCAGCTGCATGGTTTTGTTCTTATAAATAGAGACCTTTCTTTGAAAGCTGATCATTCCACACCAAGCCCTTTTTTCGTAAAAGAGCCCGGTAGGTCGCGCTACTAATTAAGATGCATTCTTGTTAAATGGTAAACTAAGTCAAGTTGAAATTGTCCATACAGTCCGTCGGCAAGTGTAATACTCACTTTTCAATCCGCTATGGTGTCAAAGGCAGATAACTACTCTTCCTAAGATACAGGTACTTCTTTTCCTTTGCTGCTGCAATGAAATATAGACATTTCTTTTGCTGATTGCTAACCATACTGCGTGTCGAAATATACTTTTTCGTCTCTGTGCACAAGTGCCTGCGTGATTGTTTCTAGTTACAAATAATATAAAACCAACGCTCGAATAGAGCAATTTGTTACCTATTAAGATTGACTAAATGCTTCATAGTTTGTTTACTGTTAATCATCTAGATTATGTTTTATATTTCATTCGTTTCAGTTAGGGTTATGTTCCAAATTTACAAGTGCACATTTCAAAAAGCAAGCTAGAAATAATGTAAATTTTATGTCTAATGTTGAGGTTTTCAATGTGTTTTTTTGTATCATCTACGTCACTCTACGACGTTATGGAGCTAGCCCGAATTCTAATTTAATTCTACCACTCTGTCCCTGTTTTGTTGCGGTATTCGGCATAAACGATTTCTTTACTGACTTTTGCTGTTTTCTTTCGTGTTTACGCGGAATGCCATAATTCATAACTATTACATTTAATTTTATATGCATATTAATATAAGGAATACGTAACTCGCGCTTGTACTTGTGTGTTTATTAACAACCAGACGAATGCTGACTATAATAATTAATGTAATCACAATTCGAGCGCTGCTCTTGCGTGCTTTTGTTATCATTATATGACCGTTGTTATTTATATATTTATCTGTTAAACAACGACCTTCTTAAACATACAAATCAAAAGCGAAATCTTTTATAATAAACTAGCATCTGGATTGAGGATTTCTCCAAATAATATAGTTATTATGTATAATTTCAGTTTTCAAATGACTAATTAATTAAAGATACAATACAATTGCAAGTAATTTAATATAGAGCTATAAACTAGACTGTCGATGCTTTTCCCTGGAGTAAATTTGTAATCTCCGCATGCAACATTTGACAATGAGCTAGATGGACGGGTACTTGTTATGTTCATTTTCTAATTTTTGATTATTCCTGTTTATTTGTGCATTTCAGGGCTATTTTCGAATTAGTTTCGTTTAATTTCCATTTCAAAATAATTCAGTATCCTTTTAAATAAATGCATTTCACGGTAACACTAATTTATTATTATTTTAAATTACTTAGGCAACCCACCATACTCAGCTCTTTCATAGTTACTATAAATTCTGGTCTCGTGTATCTAAACATAAGCTTTATATTCAAGCGGAAAAAGCGTTTATCGAAATAATGTATGCATCGCTATTTGAACTGTATTATGTTGTCCTTTTTCGCAAACTTAATTTTCTTAGCGAAGTTTCGTATAATTGAAACAAACAATTACAGGAATATTGTATTCTTTCCATTGATCCCGTATGAGTACTTGGTAGCTATCTCCTCAACGGTGATTTAACTAATCCTTGTCTGTTTTAGCTAATTTTGGGGTTAGGTTTTACGTTCTTACACACAATTTCTCGGGATTCTATGTAAAACATTGGATTTATAAGAGTTGATAATCGTTTTCAATACGTGGGGTTCATAGTGAATTAGGATACAAGAGTTGAGTTGTTGAATATCTGACGTTTATTAACATATGTTGATCTCTAAATTTTTCGACTTCCACTTATAAATATTTTTTACTAACCTATTAACGACAACTCCTTAGTTATAGAAATACTTATTGTAAGATTATTTATAGTGGGCCAAACACTGTTTTCCTCGTCTTTACTCCATGCGACTTTGGAACAATTTACTTGTCACGCACTTCAAACATTTTTTACTCTGTAATTTACATTTTTCCCCTTTTAAACAAATATTTTATACTTGCAGTTCCACATATATAATTTTAGTATCATGGGAATTATTCTAGAAAGTTGTTATTAGTTACTTTAAATTCTTAATGCATTTATCATTGTTTTAGTTTTTTTGTTTGAGTATTCTTATTCTTCTCACCCCACTTTACGATTCTTGCTAGCTACGGCATCCTAAACTTATGGCGCGATGGTTCACCGTGACATAATTTTTGGCACACTCAACATTGGGTGTTGTGCTTCTCAATTATCTTTTATATAATCTTAGTGTGGTATTTTTTAATGCTTTCTTCGATCTCTTTTCTTGAGTTTTTATTGCAACTGAAACTTTTTTATTTTCTGTAATAAGTACTCTTCCTGTTTTAATTTGCTTAGTGTTGTATGAGCATTTGCCATATTTTTGTTTTAAACCTGATCTAGTCGGTGTCTAACGTTTTGCAGAGACATTATCATTGATTGAACTCGTTTTGACGTTCGCATATTTTTACCTCTAGTGTATTTAAATTTTTTTTCTATAAGTTTTTTTCTCTCTCTCCCTTGTTTACCCTTGCATCTCGATTGCTTTGTAGAAGTTACGCGTGAATCAGTTGATGAAGTCCAAATTGCAATACGCATTAAGATTTATGGTTTTTAATGCTGATCTCAAGGACGAAGAGTTACGAAAAGTCGCTTGGATTACAATTCAGGTGGCAGCTATTAAATCTTTTGCTCATACAATTTATACTATTGCTTTTGTCAATGATCACACTGCTGTTAGGGCTGAACTTACTCCCCCTCTGATAAAATTTTCGGAGATTGTACTAAAAATAATTTCGTTCCTCTTAAGTCTCTATGAGTACACTTCTAGCGCCGGTGTAAATTAACGGTCGCTGCTTCCAACGAGAAATCGCTTATTAAAAATAAATTGCTGTTTTGTTTAATTTCCTGATCGGAATCGGAAGAAATATCCGGTAACTACTCAGTAGGCGGTGGTTCAAAGCGAAAAGTGCAGAGACAGAAGAAGGTTGGTGTTAAATATGAGAAAACATCAGCTGTTTAAACTTTTTAGCTTTCACGCCAGCTTCGGAATGAATGTACGACGACATTACCCCGCCGTCCCTTAGAACTATAACTAAATATTTTCTATTGGTAAGTTAAATACTCCGTTCTCGAAAACTCGTTACACGAATTTTTGACCCGTATAAATGAACTTAGTTCTTCTCGTAACATTTATACTCGGCAATTCTTTAGAGATCCTTCTGAATTACTAACAAGGAAAGTCCTACTTATTATTATTCGAGCTCATCGAAATTTCATGACGCGTCGGAAAGACGTGGTCGTTCTTCTAAAAGCAGAATTTATGCCGGTCAAATATGCCACTACGTACTGGAAGAAAGTAAATTCAGAACTATAGCTCTGTATCCAGCCACAATGAAAATTTTACTTTCACGCTTACCTATCCCATTACTGGAATTCAAACAATTAGCCATTTTACGAAGTAATTTGGTTTCGTTTTATCAATCGTCGTTAGCATTGACAGGCAGCACTTCCACCTCACAATTGTTATCCTTTTGGAAGTATTCTATAGACACTTTTCGTCCGCCGCCTTCTGAACTTACTTCTAATTTGTTAGTACCCTTGTTAGCGTATGTTTATACAGGAGGTACCTCAACAATGAAATCTGCTCTTGTTCATAAATCAGACCCCACTTCATTTCTTTCTGCTTGTCCAATACCCGCTAGTAAAATCAACACTTTCTCTGCTGCTACCCATACACCTGCATATATTTCTACTACACAGGTGACTTGTTTCAATTGCCATCAAATTTGGCATGCTTCTATTCATTGCGTCCATCTTCAGATACTACATTGTTATAACTGCGATCATAAGGGAGCTACCTGTCGCAACTGTCCTAATAAGCGTGAAAATTCTTTAAAATCGGTAATAGAGTTTTTGGTACGATGCCTTAGTCTTGGATTCTCTCTTCTCGGATCTTTACTATCAATCTCGATACCTCTTAAATTTTATCTGTTCTAATGTTCGTGGTGACAGAGCGCCCTTATGTATGCAAATCAAAACTTTAGTTATTTTTTGTAACGGTATCTGGTGGGTAAGAATAACGCAAACAAAAAAATTTACTGGTTAGATATTGTTAGTACCTTCTGGCAAATTGGGTTCATGGACATGAAGCTCCAAGAAGGAATAGTACGGATTATGGTGCTATTCCCGAACTAGCAGCAGGATGGGTCGTGAGCGTTGGTAACACACTAAGAAACAGTAATAATAAAGGCGCAAATTGCAGTTAATAGGACCCACAGGCACCATAACTAAAACCTACAGACAAGACAGCTTCCACAATCAAGCCAACTTGTCAATAGAGTCACCAGTAAAGAGCCCCATCAATAATACAGCTAACTTCCTGAAATAATAACTGTATTTACAATAAATGGACCGACAATATACATACACGTTCTGATCTGATATAACACTGTTCAACAGATAATCATCCAAGCACATAAGTATGACTCTATTCTCCAAACTTAAACATGTTTATTAACCAGCAAATCAAAGCTCTTTAATTAGCTCCCTTGAATGTTTAAAATGAAGTAGAATAGATATGTATTGATATATAACTCCAGGAATGTGTACGTTCCTCCCGGGTGTTGGCAAAACCCCTAACACTACGAGGTTTCTAATGCTAATCATAAAATGCACCTTAACAAGAAGTCAGAGTTCCTGAAAGATAGGCCTCCAAAATTACTTATCTGTCAAAGCTAATAATTTATGTAAATTTATGTATTACGGAGCCAAAAAAAATGGACTACAACCTCATGATTCGTAGATTCACTTGCACTTCTGTCGGTAGTGGATCTCCAAAGATGAACTACTTTAGTTAGTAGGACTATCGTGATAGGCGTATAAAGATAGATTTCCTCAGGTAATTGAAAAGCTCGGAGCCCTGGATCAGGATTCCATAAATAAAATTCTGGACACAGTCAGTGCAAAATTGCCGACCCGTGCAAAAATCTCTGCACACACAAATATCAATTAAGTTCTCCACTCAATTAACTGCTTACTCTTGTAAGCAGGTTCACCACAAAAAGTACTTAAAGAAGGAGGTTAATTAACACCACAGCAGTTTTTCTGTAATTTGCATACAATGTAAATGCACAACTTTCTACTACTAGCTTAGAATTCAGCCAACGGCGTCTTTTGACAAACTGGACCATTTCACTATTCTGTTGAAATATTTTAACACTTAAACGCCCATGTGGTTGGTTACCCATTAGGCGCGTCTCCAGGTGGCGGATAGGAGAAATCCCTTGATATATGGCCAAGAGACTAGCTATCTACTCTGGGAAGGATCGTAATAAACTTATCTCTTTCGATGACTCAGTGACCTGAGTGGCATAAGACCCACAACATGATAGAAAGCAAGAGACTGTGCTGATGCGGGATAAAATTAGCTTCCTAGCCAAGTAAAAACGATCCCGCGGACCAAACCCCTCAACCCAAGCTGTAGTTTCGTGGTTAATGGGCCTACACTGAGGTAAACGAAGCTGGTGGGGCAATTCTGCAACACCGTCTGCCTTCCCTGCCGTCGTGGTCATGTCCCACGGGCAAGAGCTTATGGGAGTCTTGGATTAACCGCTCGGACCAAGAAGAGACAACCTCGTTGAAAATTCCTAAATTCCGTAGTGTAGAACCGAGCCCAGGGGATGTGTGACTGGATAGTTGACCACTCCCAATCGGTCCAAAACTCGGGGAACAGGACGGCACCCCGTTTTATTCACACCTTCGATGCCAATAGGGGGCACCTAGCATGGCGACCATTTACATCCCCCATACTCGTGGGAATAATCATGAATAATATTGATACTACTAGTAAAACTGAACCTGAAGAGTTGGAACCAGCAATGGTAGACTCCTCAGGTAACCAAAATGTATCCATGGAGGTGGAGCAGATCTGGGATGCAAGTCCGCTTGCAAGACCGGTGTCTGAAACACCAGACATAGAGAATACTATAAAGAATCTTGCAGGCACTAGACTGCAAGCAAAAAGGCTTGCAGCAGCTCAGCGTAGAAAGCTGAGGAAAACCAACAACGTCATATTTGGGACTTGAACGTAGTCAAACCCGTCCACTGTGTAAGCTGATGGAGGACTACAATATAGCCCTTATCCAGGAACCTTGGATTTGCAAGGGAAATGTGCTAGAACTGAGTTCAATCGGTGGGGCACTTGTATATAGTAGATTCACTGATAGACCCAGGACTTGTATACTAATCAACTTAACCAGGGTCAGCACAATAAGTCTTTTAGGCTGCAGTGCGGCGGAGCCGTTTGGCAGACGCGCCCAGCAGAGGGAATGGTTGTAATGGGTATACCGCAAAAAGAGTCCCACACTTTGATTATAAAAGCTTTCCACTCTATCGGGTTTGGATAACCATAAAAAAAATACTTGGCTGCAAATTCCAAAAACGATCGAGCACCACCTTGCAAACTTATTTATATCAACTAATGAGAATACACAGAAAACTCTTCGTGACCACAATCTATCTATATCCAACTTAGGTTACGGTATCAAATAATCGTCTCACAAATACCTTCCTAAAATAAAAGACTAGGTGCTTTCCATTCGAACAACACATAATTAGAGTCAGAATTATGTATAATAACTTCGATATTATATGAAAATAAATTACGCTGACATAATGTCAACCCATGTCCTTAACACAACAGCAATCTCTCTATGGAAATTGGAAGGCTACCATTTTATCAAGTGCGTCCCGATTATACAATCTCAACTGCTGTAGTTATAAAATCATAAATTATCCAAGATAATTGAGTTAACCTAACCTTAATTGGAAGCGTAGGAACCGAACCGTTATATTCTTTATTGACGTTCTTGACTCCGGGCTACCCGTCCTATTAATGGTGATCCAGGTTGGTACTTTTTACGCTCCCTTAACATATCTTTTCAAACTTTCGCTTCTTCTTTCTGTAGTCTGACTAATAATTTCAAATACAGCATACTTGCGTCCGTTTCTCTTTCTATAATTCTTTAGAAATCTGACAATGCTTTGGATGTTCTTGTGATTCCTGAAGCTTACCATCCACTTAATCTCACGGTCGATTTTTGGAAAGCGGTACAGTGCGCTTCAAACTTTTGCGATGGCCTATGGACTTTTGCTTCTGATTTAGCTGCTCCAGTCGATAGTATTGCTCTTTTCAAATGTGTTGTAGATGTGTAGTTAGACACACGGGTTCTATTACATTGTAGTGTAAAGTCTAGATCATCTTGTACCTTTTTCTCCAGTTCAATAAATTTTTCATCACTGTATTACTACATGTTATAATAGTTTTTATTCGTTTAGCACCTGCTGCTGAAAGAAGTTCACCACGTCCACTGCAATTGAATTTCCATTCAAAAAGACTTTTCTTCTCCCATTTTTTATATCATGTGGTCACATCCAAATCTGAAGGTATTTATTTACGGACTGTACATTGTGTGACTTGTCTACCACCAATTAAAGTAATTTATAGCCACCATATTGAATACATCGCGCTACCCAAAGGTCAAAGAATGTCATCATCCAAGTTCCTGAAGTTTATTCAGAAATAAAGCAAACTTCATCATAATTTTGGGGTATTGGTTTTGGCAAACGAACCATTTCCTCTTTACAAATTGCCAACAAACAACTGATGAATAAAAATATTGGCAATCCAGCTTAATGAACATACTGAATAAACGAACCAAGATGGGAAAAACGGAGGTTTCTCGATGTTTGTTCAGTGTCTATTACTTTTAATGTGTACTTTCTTGCCAAATAGATTACAGTTTCTTACTTTCGTTGAAAAACATTTTTAAACTCCATCATTGCCTATAGTTTTCGTTTATCTTCACTGACTGAATAATGTGTCATTTTCGACATATCCAAAAAACAAACGCTATCTTGTCCATTGTATAACTGCTCAATAAACAATATTGCACAACATATGAGCAAATCGTTAATAATTCTTTAAGTAACCATTCATGAAAAGACAAATCTTGTAATATTTATGAAATTACATGTATCAGGAACGCATTCCGTCGTTCAAGTAATATAAGTTCGACTTATATCACTGTACCTGGATGTTAGTATGGAGTTTATATAAACAAACATAATTAATTATTCTTTCCAAAGTCGGTTGAAATTCGACAATGGAAAATTGAAAGAGGGAATTGAAGGTAGAAAATAATTATTTTATAAGTTTTGGTTTTTTGTTTCTTAATCTTAAAGTTGAATACCTGAATAATGACTTAAATATTCAGTTACGTAAAAATGCATTACAGCATACTGAAGGTAGATGGCCGAAATGTGAAGAATTTGACATTACGTAACATCAAGAATGATTTTAAAATTGAGATTTCATTTTCATCACGGGTTTAGATAAAAATTAAGAAATAGAAAATTTTTATGTGTGTTGCTTTTCAAGTCAATTTTAAAAAACAAAATGCTAATGGGGAGTTAATTTGAAGAAGGTGATAATGAGAGTACTCTTGAATGAAAGAGAGAGATAAAATATTTTGTACTTTGTATATTTTTCGATTATATACTTTATTTTATAGTGGCAAACATAATTCATTATTTACAAGTAGAAAGTCACAAAACAGAAAAAGTTGTAAATTTGTTGTTTCCTTTACAGATTTGTTTACTTTAATAAGTACCCGCAAAATGGTTGCATCTGGTTGGTGTCTTATTTGGTTTCAGCAAAAAAAGCAGTACCTACAGTATCTATTCTCGAATTAGAACAGATTAAAAAATAAATTAGTTTAACACTTTCAACAGGTATTAATCTACTATTCCTACTTATCTTTTATGTTTATTTTCCCAATTAGTTAAGAAATATTACTTTAAAATTTGCTGTGCGCACACATACAGAAAATTTGTAATCGATACCATAATAGACCTGCGATAAGATAACAGTTGCAAATATTATTTAAATTTCCCAGTAAAAAGTTTCTAGGTAGGACACAAATTATTATCATAAAAGGATATCGAGTAGTTTACTGTATTGCAAATGTGTAAAGATATGTGAAATAAGTTTAACGATTAGAACTGGTGACTTACTTGCCTTATCACCAAGTACGTGTAAAAATATGCTCAAATATTATAAAAGTTCGTCAGTATTGTACTGTGCTTGAAACGTAAAAGTAATTAAATTTGACAATGTCAATTGATCAGCGATTTAATTTTATAGTTACTGATGCAAGCCCAGTTGTGAACACCATCGATGTTTCAGAAACGTTTGCAACATTGTCAGCGCCAGTGAACATGGTAGAAGAAGGTAAAATTACAGAATATTTTCAAAACGGTTTAGATATTTGTTACAGAGCAAACACAGGAAGAACCTAGTACAGTGACAGAATATATACAAAATTATGTCGACGACGAAGGAGAATATTTATGTAATGCCAACCCTGGTTTGGTGGTTATATTTAATCAAAAGACGTTTGATAATCATACAAAAAGAAGAGGTACTATTTCTGACATTAACGCCTTGGTGCAAACATTTAGTCGATTTGGTTTTATCATAACAGAAAATGATATACACACAGATTTTACACGGGATCAGATATTGCAAACATTAAAAACTAGTAAGTACGCGCTTAAGTAACATTTTAGTTTTCAGCTAAATATCGAACAAGGTAAGTTTGGTTTATTATTTTAACATTTTAACAACTGACCTACCATTTTTTAAATAATAGTATAAACGCTTAATGACATGTGCATTTATTTCATTTCTATTGATGTTAAAATTGCCCCTTTCTCCAAATAACTAGACATACTCATAACAGTGGAGTAGCAAAGGTGCTCGAGGCTCCGATGCAAACCATTGTTATGGCCCACTCCACTGAAACAAAGGTTTGAGATCGAGTACCAAAAAATGATTATGAAAATGATAGCAATAAACTGTACCTACTAAATAAAAAATTAATACTAATGTAAAAGTACGGTTTTTCAAGGACAAAAGAAAATATAATAAAACAATATGTATTTTTAGATAAAAAAACAATAATGGTTTTTTGTTTCACATCTGCTATTTCATTTTCTTATGAAAATTAGTTTACCTACAGGAGTGAAATTTTACAAAATTTTAACATGTGAATGCGATATTTATGCAATCATTATTACAACAAAACATTTTAACAAGATATTTTTTATGTTTCGCCCGGGATTATTGCTGGAAACAGGACAATATACAATTAACAAAACTTGTAGTAATTCAATCCGGACCTCCTGATCTGTAATACTACAAAACATATCTGAAAAATGTAAACACTATATAGAATATTGCTCATACCAAATTTAAGTATGTGTGCATATAATGCATAGCCACTTTTAAAATAAACGTTTAATACTTTCTGTTCTTTTTAAAAAATACACATTTTAAGAAACACGACTCCGCCTTGTACTTTTTCGGGAGTTAATAAATACGAGGGTGATTTTTAATGGAAAAATTACTTTTGAACGAAAATCAGGTTGTCATGGAAATTACTCGATAATTAAAGGTTTTGAAAAATAATTTGAGAATAATTTCCATGACAATCTGAGTAGAGTTAATTAAAAGTAATTTGATCCAGCTAGAAAGTCAATCTCGAGCGTATTTTAAAAGGGTTATTATACTACTACAAAAAGACGATGCAATAAACAAATTACTTCGTGAAAATGTTTTTAGATTGGAAGGTGCAGTTATTGATTCGTCTGTTTCTTTCGCTCAATAAACACAGCTTAAAACATTTACGACTTGGACGTAGTTATGCAATATTAGACCAAGCGACAGAAAGTGTGTTTTTCAATGTTTGGGCTTTTGCAAAACGTTCTATTAGACTCTACAGAAACAATATCCGCAAGCGGTTTTCTGTACAGTGCACCCTACCATTTTCCAGGTGTAATGAAAAGGATAAGTGCACGACAGGGTATCAATAAATTACCCTGGCATAGCTAAACTCGACCGTTTTTGGTTGCGGAGGCTGCAAACGACTTAAAATCTAAGGGAAAAATAAAGAAACGTTGAAAAGCTATAACCCTATAAAAAAATTATTACAAAAAAAATTGAAACGCAGATTTGTGAAATAGAAATGCGTCAGTATTTTATTATGACAAATTAAATTGTAAGGATTTTTTCACAGGACTTCAACAAATAAATTAATTAGACTTTGGACACAAGTCAAATATAGTATCAAATTACAAAGCTTTTTGTTTGATCATACTTTTTAAATCAAATACTTGTAGGCTTAAGGCCATATGTTCTTTCATTCCTAAAGTTAAATTTACATTTTATAGTAAAATAAAAGTTTGATAGATAATGTTATTTGAAACATATGTTATATAAATATAACAGTGGTATTAATTTTATAATATCCCTGAATCGACAAAACATTTGTAAAATATTGGGTACATCAAACACTTTTTATAGCAAGTAGGTAACAAACCATGTCATGAAGCTTTTGGTTTTACAAACCGTATACTAAACTATTTCTCCAGGCATTTTAGACTTATACGTAATGATAAAGCTTGTACTACTTTGTTAATGTAATATTCAGCACAACTAATTTGGAAAACGTTAATTACGAATTGGGAAAGCGCTATTGAATTTATCAATTATTAATTTTAGATTTTTTTGTTTGTAACCGATACTTGAGTATTTTGTCATTTTAATTTAAAGTAGAATAAGTTCTTAATCCTATAATAATTTTGTTTTGTAAAGTGGATACTTACCCGAAAGTTTTGAGGTCAAAGTTCGAGATATTTTGACCTTTACTAAATAGACTCTGGCAAGAATTTTTTGCGAAACATCTTTACAAGCGTGGGAAGAGGATAGGTAGATTATCCGCCTATTTGTGTATCTTTGAGTAAATATTAGGTAAAATTTTTTATTATTTTCTGTATAAAGAGGAACTTTGAATTGTTTTGTTAACTGTTTTGTATGAAGAAAAAATGTTTTTGAATGTATAGATGTTTTCTGGAAATGGCTGTTTTATTACATTTTGTAAATTCCATAATGTCCGTTGAGCTAGCCAGGCAAAGGAAAGTTAGAAAGGAAAGTAAGTTAGTAATTTCAAATAGTTTAAAATTTTTCTATTGTTGTACCGTGTGGCGCCCAACGCGCGCGTGTTACAGCATATATATATATATATATATATATATATATATATATATGCGTGTGTGTGGGTGTGTAATATATGGTTGTGTATATAATTTAGATTTGTGAATTTTCCAATTTTCGTAATTGATCTTGGTGGAGTAATTGGAAAATGCATGGGCCGCGAAAGTCTAAGATACATGTTCGAATACTGTCCGGAATCTTGTGTAATTAATTACCTTATATATATATATATATATATATATATATATATATGTATATCATACATTATATATATATATATGTATATATTAGTGTAAGGTTTCGGGATTAAACAATCAAGCCCCAGCGCTGGGCCGTCATAAAATTTGCGGTGGTCTTCTGGATTAAGCCCCTACGAATTGGGCTGTCATAAATTACTGTGAGGTTTACCTGGAATCCCTCTCTAAAATCGAACCCTTACTGGAATGGGCTGTTATAAATTATTCTGAAAAAATATAAAATTCCAATATCTCTGGAAAAGCTCCCCTAAATTAGAATACCACGGCTAGCTCTGCTTCCAGCTTTTTCAGAGATACTTACCCCTCCTATGCTTATTCTTTACCACTTAGACTACCAATAAAAAATTACCAATCAAATAATTTAACGAAACATACAACCTTTTTATTCAAACAAATCAACAAAATATACGTCACACCAGCTCAATACTTACAAAATTGGATATAAACATCTTCATAAATTTTCAACATACCAACCATTAAATCCTTTTAAATTTAATGAGTTTAATCTATTTCAACACTTCTTTATATACAGTTCAGTTGAAACCCTAAATTGAAATTTACCCTGGTCTATGGTGAGCTCAGTATAAACCCTGTTACTCTGAATGCATAAATAAATTGCATTTTGTTTTCAACAACTCTAAAGACCCGTTTACTTTTTACATAAAATTATACGTCATGTATTTATACATTCAAATAATAAATTCGAATTGTCTTTTTTTATATAACCTTCAAATTAGATTTTATGTTCATAATATATTCACCAAATATGTCAAATCACTCCAACACAAAATACCAGCACAAAATGTTCAAGCAATAACAAAAGAAAACAAATTTCGTTACCTAGTGTATGCTCTTGCACCATCGCCCCTGAAGATGTCGTCCACCAAATCTTCGTCGTTGCATTCCATCCAACTTCCCTCTGCTACAGGTACATCAAACTCATTTCCACTCTTTCATCCAATTCTATATAGACGCCTTCAATACAGCTACCCATATAATTGTCTAAATATGTGAGTCAGCTTTTGAATATACCATACAACCAGCACCCTCCTTCCGAAAAATAACTAGGCTTGGCTTACCTTAGTAACATCTTTTGTTTGTTATTCGTATTTACGTACAACCCCGTTTATGACATAGCACCTACTCGTGCTTTTACACTAGTAATTTAAATTAAACGGACTGCACTATCACCGATTTACAAATTTTTAACTTGGATGTTACACCATGTAGGTCTGAAGCGAACTGAAAAAATAAGAGAGCCTTACTACATTTCCTAGTGTATTTATAAGCGTTCCAGCCTACCTCCTGTATCCTGCTTTCATTGAAATTCACCTCTACCTTCACCGATTCTGAAAATCCACAACACAACGATCTTTTAAAACTCAGAAATTTTTCATTCCCGTAGCCTTAGTCCGAAAATACTGATTAGCATGCTCAACGGTCGCAATACTCCTAGAAAAATGTCTCGCTCCAATCCCAATCAGCCAATCAAAACCATTTCCCATATTGTAGGTCTATCGTCCAAATATGTTATCCTCGTCTAACTCATATTTACTGTCTTCGTTAACATTCCACTATAGTACCTTAAAATCGATATTGTTGTTAGACTCTACAAATTATCGCGTGCTTTAAATGGCTGTTTTATCGCGTGTTTTAAATGGCTGTTTTATCGGGTGTTCTAAATGACTGTTTTATCCAACGTCTGTTATTTTTCATTCTCTTTTACCCTATGCTATTTATACTCCGTCTCTGTTTTGTTTTCAAACTACCTGCTAATTCTCAACCTTCACTTCGGTTCTTCGCTCAAATTTCTAAAGAATTATGTTTTAAGGTACATTACGATTTCTTGAATTGTTCATTTGTCTGCCAGTCCTTTCTATGAACTGTTTTTCAGTTTGATTCCCAAGTTATTTAACCCGTAGATTTTCTATGATTTGTTTTTAACGAACACTTTGTTAGTTAAATGAACATATGCGTTTACATCATCGATTTTATATACTCTGTACACAAAAACTTTCCCCTATTATTTGATGTGCTCGATTTACAACCTTAAAATACCAAAGCTAATTGTCCTCCCATTTTTTGGGTTTTTATGCCCTACCAAGCTTCCACACTATTCAACATTAAAATTACGATTTATTAATACCAATGTATGCTATTATCCGTTTGTTTCAAGGTCAAAACTAATTAAATTGGATCGTAAATAATATATTCCTGTTTTCTATATACAAGGTCCTTACAAAATTACTCTCTTGACTTATCTATCCCTCTTTACATATAACTTACACGATAATAATATATATATATATATATATATATATATATATATATATATATATTTATATATATATACACAGTGTGTTCACGCTAAGAGGTACCACTAAATATTTCAGCTTGATGACATCGGATTGATATGGAGTTTTCAGGAGGTGAAAAGAAATACCGAAATACACATTTTAAGGAAATTTCAACAGTTTAACTTTTTTTGGTACACGCATGCGCAATACAACTTATTTTATTTTTAATGGAAAACCTCAAATTTTTTGTACAGGTTCCTAAAGATTATTTCTTTAAAAACAATTTTCATATACAAAGTTTCTTTCCAACTACAAAATTAGAATACATCTAAATTTGAATTTCGGACTTATCCGCTTATAATGAAATTGTAATCATGCTTATCCTAAGCTCGAGATATCTCCAATATTATTAAATATGGACATAAAATAAATAAATATTATCTAATAAATGACTCAAAGTTTCCACCTTGATGTTTCAAACATGTTTCCATACGACTCAAAAATTCTCTTGATGTTGCTGCTTTTATTCGTTCTTCACTCAAATTATCTTGAACATTAATAGGTGGATCTGCGTATAAACAGTTTTTAAATGTCCCCATAAAAAAGTCCAATGAACTTAAATATATATCGATATTCGATATATCGAAACATATCGATATGGAATATGTATTGATATTCGATACGCAAAATCCCGTATCGCCCACCCCTAATCATATGTTAAAGCGTTCGTTTGACTTTGAAAGAAACTGTGGGACAAGAAGAAATTAAAGTCTTTAGGTGCAAGTGAGAGGCAGAGTGTTTGTATAGACATCGTTTTAAAGTCGAGTGAGAAATATTGAAGAAAAGGTTATAGACAAGCTGTTAATGAAAGACAGAGAAAAAGAATTAGATTACGCCTTTATAAGAGTAAGATGAGGGTATCTTGTATATGTGAAAGTGGTTGATTTCTGCAAGGACGGATGAAACTTGTATATGAGGAACAAAGAAGCATCGGATCTCACATATAGAAGGGGGGCAGACGATAGTATTAGAGGGGGCAAATGTTATTTTAGGAAGAAATAAACTTGCAAACATGGTGTAAGCAGGGGAGAAGATGTGGTACACGGGTTAATCTAGAATGGAGAAACTCATGGTAGGATATGAAAGATAGTAAGGGTATATTGTAAGGAAGAGAAAATTTTCATATGTTCGTGAGAGACAGATGACTTTAATACGCGTAGTATGAGGGGCGTGTGTTAAACAAGAAACGATTGGCAGTTGAAACTCAGATTCAAGGAACTAAAGTATCCGTTGTGCGGCTAAAGTGGGTTTTCGTAAGAAATAATTGTTTGTATTGTTAAAAATTCTCGGATTTTGGAGACGGTTTGTGCGTTAGCTCATGTGCTAGTGGAGTTAAAAGCGGCAGTTGAAAATTGTGGGCGTGGGGTTTTGAGAAATGTTGTGACCGTTGAGAAAAATTAAGAAGGCTTGTATGTGTGTATTGAGGGATTTTGAGAAATTTCAAGTACAGGGGGGGCAGATTCGTCTATATTAGCACGAGGAGGTAGTGGTAGGGTATCTTGCCCTCTTGCTCTCTTGCTTGCTCTTCATCGGCTATATGCCTGAACATCCAAGCGTCGACTTATATTAGTGAATAAATTTACAAGTGATTTTAATGTTGTAAGAAAGTTGATTACACATCAAGTGTAATATTCACTAGCAGTCCGAAAGTCTTATGAAGTACTTTGAAAAATACAAAGCTTGATTAAAAAATTTAAGTAAAGACTGCGTTATATTTTGGTTGTGGGTGCAAGTTATGCATATAAATAGATTAGAGAGTGTTGATGGAAGAATTAGATGATTTATCTATGATAAATGGACCAGTAACGAGAGTGTGGAAGTTTGGATATACAGTCTATTGGTAGTTGGAGAAATTTGAGTAGCTGATTGCCATCACGGCTGGTGTTCTACAACTCAGAGAGGTGCCAGAACGTGCAGTCTTAGGAGAGGATAACAGTCATCGATGGTATGATTGCAAATCCAAGAGCGGTGGTGCATTCCAGGTAACAGATTTTGGAAACTTTGATTTTATATGCTTATTTGATGTGTAATGACAATTTGGTGCTTTATTGGTATAATTCTTATAAACTCTATAAACTAAAGAGTTACCTAATGAACGTTTTATGATTGATTCTTCGACGATATTTTTATACAGGAGTTAACATTTGTAAAATAATTTTATAATATTTATTGATATATAAAGTAAAAGGGACTTTTGGTTATTTGCAGTGCAAAATTGAGCACAAGTATTTAAAGGTTTTACTATGAGCTCTTATTAAACCTGGAGGTACGTAATTTTCATAGTTAAGCCCAGTTACTTTATATGGTTTATTGTTAGATAAAACTGTATCAGACAATATTAGAAAGAAAGTATATTATTTTGAAACTAGGATGTATGTATTGTTGTTGATGTAGGAAATAATGAGTGAAAAGGATTTTTTTTTATCTTTCTGTTCGAATAAATCAAAGTGTATTTTAGTAGTCGAGTTTTCTTGTATAAAACAGTAGGGCAGTATTTTTCAGATAACAGCTGAGCAGCCGTGGTGAACTTCACTGATCAGAGTTTTTTTATTAATAGCAAAAAGCTGGAAGTATTTAGACCAACATAAGCAAAGAGCTTTCGTCCCAGGTAAGCTTCATAACAAAATGGCACCCAATTTGTGGAGCTTAAATTAGTTATACGAGGATCCGCCCAGAAAGCTTCATAACAATATATATATATATATATATATATATATATATTATTGCGTACGGAAGAATATAATTCAAATTACAGAGTTAAAGAATAAATGAATGCATAAATAAAGGTGGTATCGGCCTTTCAAATATTTAGAAATAGCGGCAAATCTTTCCTGAAAGTACCGCAACCTGACTTACATGCATATATTTAACCACGCTGAAAAATACTTTACTAACGTTTGTAGTTATGTAAAATTAAATAAAAAAAAATTTTTTGTTTATGCCACGGCTTTTGAAACTCACTCAGGGATTATTGTATCTAGATATTTCTACTCTGTAAGAAAACATGGGTTCTTGTCGTCTTACAGGTACATTAAACACATTCGCATAAAGCGTGTCTAGTTAAGATCACTTAACCTCTTGCAGTGCAGATGTGACGTTCTTATTTTCAAAGATTGATAAATATAATCACAAATGTATAATTTAGATAAACGTTTGAGATTCAAATTACTAACAAATATCTTTAAATGGTGCATATACAAGGATAATTTAAAATACCTGTAATTCCTCCGAAGGTGCTTGAGTTGTACATGGACCTCGTTACAAGATAAAACAAAATCGTCTTGCAAATGCCTGCAGTTAATACCTGTTGAAAGTAGGTTTTAGTTTTATGTTCTTATAACATTCACTCTATTTTAGGTTCTACAACTAATAAAATAATAATTCAGAAACAGTATACTTAGAATCCGCTATATGAATATGTATTCTTGTAATATGTAATACTCCACCACATATGATAAAACATAGTCCTGTTAGACTGAGAAACCACTGCAAATTATTCGAAGCTTTCTGATGCTATTTTTCACCAATATTAATGATGACCCTCTGTTTATTTTAACTGGAATCACTCTTCTGTGCTGCACTTGGTTGTATAAAACCTTATTAATTATTATACGATACACTTATATTCCTCCACAAACATTAAATTCTTTGTAATATTGCTCTTCTTCCACAAACATTAAATTCTTTGTAATATTGCTCCAGTTACACGACGATTAAATAAAAAAAAAAAAATTTCAAGTAGATCTATTATTTTTCTATTACATATTTTATAACAAGCTCCATAAGCAAAAACAACTATTTATTACAAAAATTCAAAATCAACTTTTTTTATTTTCTAAACACTTATCACCAAGGAAATAGTCTCTAAAATTATATCTTGCCTACTATTTACAAATGTCTAAGAGGTACATTCATTAATTCCTTATTTTGCATAACTCCTATTTTGGAACAGATACTTGTGTCACATACACTAATTATCATTGGTTGACATTCCACAAATCTTACAATCACTTTATGATAACTAAACATGCTAAAATAAATTCTTTTACAGGTATTATAGTACATTAATTAATTAATGGCATACAGTATCCATCAAACAGTTACAAACATGACATTTTTTAACAAACCGAAACACATTCAGGTGGAATTACATTAGATAAACGTTTTATTGAAGAACAGTTAACCAAAATGCTTATTTCAAATCTCAAACGCTTCACCACAAGTAAATAGCATTTTAACCTAGTTTAACAAGTAATTATTTATCAATCCTTAATTTTTTGTAGTGTTTTAAATTTAGAAACCATTGATAGGAGTGGTAAATTAATGTGTTTACCCTCAGTACTAACAAATATCTTTTAAATCATTTTAGACCATATATATATATATATATATATATATATATATATATTTAAATGAAAATCATTTGTTGATAATCAACGTTTCGGACTTTATTTAGACCTTAATCTTGATTAAAACTTGATTTCTTAAAGAATTAAATTGTCAATTGTCAATTCTTTAAGAAATCAAGTTTTAATCAAGATTAAGGTCTAAATAAAGTCCGAAACGTTGATTATCAACAAATGATTTTTATTTAAATATTAAAAAAAACCATCCGAACGAAATTCATCCCAAAAATTATTTGACATTCTCTCTCTCTCTTTCTATATATATATATATATATATATATATATATATATATATATATATTACTATGGATTGTTAGGTTAGAAATGATGGGAGATAGTTTACGTAGGTATTTATTAGTTAAGATTAGCTTTGCAATTAATTTTACTTCATGTTAGTATTAGGGTAGAGATTAATCACGGTTATTAAGAGATAAGCAGCACAAGTCCGTGCGTATAAACATAAAATTAGCATGTAAAAATAGTGACAGGTGAGCTTTTCAGTAGTAGCATAGAAATCGATAATTAAAGAGGGTCCATTTTTTTGTAACAAATATTCAAAGCGTGATTAATCTGTTAGTGTACATAACGTAAAGTATGGTAATACAGCTGGAACATTGATAATTTCAAAAGTTTTAGCATTGTAAAAATGAAAGTGTAGTCAAGAAACACGTTAACCATTAGGGAGCGTTTTAAAAACAAGATATTTCCAGTAAGAGTTTATCATTGTAAACACGTTCTTGGTATTGAGTATAAAAGCTTATCAACAGACGTTAGGATTCGTAGTAAAAGATAGTTTGAAAACAAATAGTTGGTTTAGGGTGCAAGTATAAAAATGGATCAATAATATAAAAGAGGAAGACAGTGTGTTTAATGAGATAGCAAAGAATGGAAAATACCATATGGTTAGTTGTCGTGGACTTTGAAACGTCTGTAAGACAAAGAGATTTTTAAAAGTAAATAAGTGCGAGGAAGATGCTACGTGTTTGCATAAGATGTTTGTTAAAGAGAGTAATGGAAAATATTGTAGAGGCTACACACAGAGTTGGACGATTAGAGTGCATGTATAAGAGCAAAAAAGACAATAATGTAGACTCATTGGTTGGGATAAGACTTGTAAATAAGCAGGGATGAAGGTAAGGTAACATAATACACAAGTAAGACAAGGATACACAAAAATCGTAACGAACGTTAAACACTGGGAAATCATACAAGACAAGAAACAGTATAGTTTGAATGCAAGTTAGAATGATGCGATCCGATGTGCGCGTGTAAAAGATGCGTGTTTTGATGCATGGCTGAAAGTTAGCTACCGGACGATTTAGTAGAAAGTGACAGCCGTTAGATATTTTTAATGAGGATTTCGAACTAAAATACTTGTTTCGAAGTGGAATTCTCGGATTTTGCAGACGGTTGGAGACGGTTGCGAAGTTTACGGAGAAAAACTCAAGGATAATGGCTGGTTTTGCAGAATGAGATGATAATTAGTTACGTTACGTTTGCAAAATAACCCCAATAAGTACTTTTATTATGTAGTCATACATAACCCCTAATATATGCAACACACTTTACAATACCTATTACACAGTTGGTATATTTGATCAGCTATAATTAATACATTGGGACAAAATAATTATATCCCAACAATTAATGCAGTTGTTGTTTACAATATTTAATTTATATTCTTATGTGATTTAATAAAAATTTATTATTACATTTATAATGTAGATAAAATAAATACATTCCTAATTTACATCTTTATGAAATATTTGGTAATATGTGCAGCCATCTGCCGTAAATATACAAAGACGAAGGTGTCGTAGTATATGACAACTTGTTCTTAATTGAAAGAGGAGTCTAAGGTCGCGTCTTAACAAACTAAGATGGCTCGTTTAGCGTCCTCTGACCTGAGGATCGGGATAGTTAAAAAAAAGTCAGTGAAGTGTCGAGAATGATCGACGTGATGTTTCCGTAGGGAATTAACAATGCAAAAATTTTTCGGTACGTTACCCTAAATAAGGTTTGGGTTAAAGTGGAGTGAAGGAATTCGTGAAATCTATGAACGGTTGAGAAGTTTACTGAGAAAAGTGTGCTTGGGGTATGGCGTGAAACGATTCAAGGGTGGAATTCGGAAATTATATAAACAACGACGAGGCAGTTAGGGCTCTCTTCTCTTTTCCTTTTTGATCTTCAACCAAGCTTCGTGTAATACTAAATGTGTATAAGTGAGTTTAAATTCCTTTTATTACAATTAAGATGCACAAGTTGGTGCAACAGTAATATTGCAATTGTGAATATCTAAAATACAGTTAATAACCGCAGCTGGTAGAAAAGTAAGTAGATCTTTTTACTACATATGGTTGAAGGTGCTTGGCGTGCACTGGTAGAAGTCGAGTATGTTGATAGGACAGTAACAGATGTACGGGAGCATGGAAGTACCGTGCATTAGCAGCTGAGAAATATGAGTGGAGGCGTGCAGTTCCTGATGGTGAGAGGTCACCTGGAGCAATTCTAGAACGAGCAGTCTAGAGGGATGACCACATCGGAGATGATTTTAACGTAGAGAGTTGGTGGTGCTTAATCCAGGTAATTCAACTTTTAAAACTTTTGAATATTGTGATTTTGTTGGTGATTATGACAATTTGGTAATTTTTGTGGATTTTGTTGTAGTATAAGGACATTTATAATTGATAATTTTACTTTGAGAAGGGGTTGTATGAAAGCATATTTATGTACTATTTGGTATTATGAAATAAAGTTCTAGTATGGGCTTTTGTACAAAGTAAAAGGCTTTTTGGTAATTTTTCAGTGCCGTAATTAGCACATAGGTACAGAAAAATTTTTAATATGAGCTCGTAAAAGACCTGGGGTTTTAAAGTAAAGTTTAGAGAGAAGCCCAGTTACTTTTATTTAATGATCGATGTAAATTAATAAGTTTTCAAATTATTTTATATAAAAGGACGTCATTTAAAATTTGATGATATTTGTTAAAGATCCAACGTGTATGAAGAATGTAAGATAAAAAATTTTGAATTGCGAATTAATGTTCCAATAAAGCGTGATGTACTTTTGGCAGTCAAGTTTTATTTATTTTTGGAATAGTAGGATATCATTTTCAGAGAGCTAGTGAGCAGCTATGGCGAATATCCCTGAGGAAGTTGAACAAAAAGCTGATGGTTTTGGCGTCCGAATTGGAAAGCATCTTCAGAGGGTATTATTATAGTGTGATATGTAATGCAAGTCTAAGTGGTAGGACTTGATTACCAGAGTAGGTCCGGAGCATTTATGACAATACAAATTTTAGAGAGACTTTTCAGAAGGACCTAACACGGCAATTACGACGCCCAAAGTGTGGGGCACGAATTAACCGACTTGTTCCAGAAGAAGTTCGCAGCAATTATGGCAGCCCATTCATTGAAAGGTGCACGGCAATATATATATATATATATATATATATATAAAATATATATATATATATATATATATATATATATATAAATATATATATTGCTGTGATTCTCTTGTCCGTTGAATCTCTTCTGTTAATCGCCTCTTGACTCTTTCCTTCCGCCTCGGCTGCTCACCTAGTTAAAACTTTCATCCTCATTCATGAAAGAAAACACATTCCTACCACCAACATCAACGTTAACTCCTATTTACACCAATATTCACAATACATTAAAATTTCAAAATTAAATTTCAGCATAAATTTCAGCATGATATAATTTCAAGTTCATATTTGTCATCATTTTAATTTTCATCCGAATTAGAGTCCTTGTAGGATGCATACTAATTAAGTTAACAATATTTGCAGACCTGAGTCTGAATAAAAGGGAGCATCTCACACCCCTTTACGTTAATTTAACAGGTTAGTCTAATTGAGCTCAAAGACAGACCCAAATTTTCATCATAATCAAAAACATAAACCTGATAAATACTCCTTTGTACTTATACAAGAAAATTTTACCTTAAAATTCAAAATTTGTTGTTTATACAACTGTCCATCTTTATCAAACAAATTATAAAGATATTCAACACACACCAAAACATCAAAGATCGACCAACAATGCATAAGTTACCTGAAGGTTGATGCACTCGTGGCTCCAATGTACATCGCCCTTGCTCATCCCACCATTCCAGCTGGGTTCTGGCCGCCTTTAAAATTTTTCTACACCACCATTCATCTAAAAGGTTTTAGGGCTTCTCAGGAACTCATCTATGTATATCTAAATCTTGTTTTGTGGATCCAATCACATTTACGAATAACACTTGATTACTAACACTCCCGAAAAATAGCACTGAAATTCATAATTCTTTCACGCTATACCCAAACTGCATACTTCTATTTATTTATTTATCGTTATTAATTTGGATAATTGGTACAGTAGTAGCCCCAAATATAACTAGACTTTATTACCTTTATTTATCTTCTCTAAATGCACTAATGCATAATAACTGTTATAGTAGCACGTAATCACCATCTATTCTGCTGGACGTATCGAATAAAATCAAAAAATAAAGAGCAAAACTGTTTGAAGTATCGCATAAAATCAAAAATAAAAGAGAGCTAAACTCCTATCAGCACGGGTTTATATAATGGCTCGCTTGCAAGTCGAATTTGTCCCGCGACGGACGATTTTAAGAAATTCGCATTCTATTTTCCCTTCCGATGGCTCGGCACAATGATTCTACTGAAATTTGCACTCGTCTCGCAACACGTCCGAGAACAACTAATTAATTTTACTTAGAAATTGTTATGTTTCCACCGCTCCTGTTTGAAATTCTACTTCCTTCTACACGTTGATTATGATTATATACAAACCCTACATTCTAATTGAATGATTTAAATCTACACAGTAGGCCTTTAATTAAGCGTTCTATTTTCCACTGCTTTAATATACACGGTGTTTAACATTATCTAAACAATATAAACCCTATGTTGAGAAGTAAATGACGAATTTATCCAATATGCCTTTAAATGAAGCGTATTATTACCCAAAGCGTCCTTATACACGGTGATTAAAATTATTTGATGTCGTTAATTAATTTTCTACCCTGGTCTAAGTTTGAGTATTTTCCCCCTATTTGAATACAAATAATCCCACTTATTTGAATTCAAATATGAAACATCTAGACTGCAAAAAAAAATTACAAAAAAAATTGTCTATCTCACTATACACTTATCTTTCTAACTTACCTAACTTATATCCAATCCTAAAAATATTTACACCTATCCTATATCCCTATCCTATTCCTAACTCTCACCTAATTTTATAACTTGAAATTATCCTTAACTTCATCCTACTTATACATCTAATCCTATATACCTATCCTATTCCTAAATTTTAACTAATCTTCACTATACTCACTTCCACCTACCTAATCCTATATACCTATCCTATTCTTATTCTATTCTTAACTCTCCACTAATCTTATAAGAAATATCTACACTTAACCTATCTTATTTTCTTCCTACATTTAATTTTCCTTCTCATCCTATATACCTATTTCTAACTATCTCCCATATTTATCCTATACCTAGCTTTATTTTCTATAAACACTTACTTCTACTCTTCTATATACACCTATTTTATCCCTATATTTTGTTCATTTAATCTTCATTTCTTATTTAAATCTGACTCTTTTCTTGATCCTCCAAGTCTTTCTTCTCACCATCCTAATACTCTTCATCCCTATTTCTCCTCCTTCTATATCTATACTGATTATCCCTATTATCTCACAGACAATAAACTTATCATCCCTATTATCCTGACTCTTAAATATTGCTTCTTCTTTAGTCCCTACACTTGTCTGTTTCTCATTTATTATTATTTCCTTTTCTGCGGACAAACCAAACGATACTACCTTAAAATTATAGATTTTTCCCTCTACGGAAAATCCTGTGTACCTTCTAGAATCCTTGTGTAATGGAATCAGCCAGAATGAATTCCTTAAATCTAATTTACTAAAAACAAACTTGCCACTCAACCTCGTCAAAGTGTGTCCATGGATGGTGGACAATGGAATTGCGGTTTGGTCCGTGCATCTAAACATAAACGAATACTATCATCCTTTTTCTTAACCACCACCAACGGATTTATGAAATGAGTGTTTGAGACCTCTATTATGCCATCTTCCAACATTTTATTAATTCTGCCTCTACCTGCTCCCGATATGCTGCTGGAATAGGATACACCTTGGCGTTGAACGGTTCTGAATTATCCACTTCCAACACGTGCTCATAGCCTAACGCTGTGCTTGCTTCTACCCCCACTACTTCTGCATGTTTTTGTAATAAAGCTTGAACCTCTACTATCCTATCCTCTGGACATCTTATTGTGTTGATCTGTTTAACTTCATCATCCTCTACCTCTACTACATTAATACTCAACCCCGTGTCATCTTCTGTGACTTCATAACTGCCCTTCCATGGCACTACCCTATCCTTAATCCTTACTACCTTCCTTTCCATATCTATCAAAACCTCTAACTGCATCATACAGTCAACACCTAAAATGCTCTGAAACTTCAGTCCAGGTACAATTACAAACTCCTGTTCACAGCTTAAACCTCCTATATTTATCCTAAGCACCACAACACTATTTACTACAGCAAACTTTTTTTTATTTGAAGCTACTAAATGGCTACGCTTTATAGGCATAATTCTATCACAAACCTTATCCCTAATTTTGCTGACGAATTCCTCCGATATTAAACTCGCTTCTGCCCCTGTATCAAGTAATACTTCTACCTTATCCCCAAAAATTCTTATATTAATAATTGGCAAACATAATTTTTTTACAGTTTCTGGCTCTATTTCCTCCTTAATTTTGAAAAATTCACGTGGATGTTCATATACATTTACACAGAAATCTAGTGGTCTGTCGCGTTCTAAAAATCCTGTCTCGTCCTGTTTTCCGTGCTTGGTCCTGGTTGTCCTTCTACAACCTGTGCGTACGTCCTCCTCGTATTAATATCCGTGTCCCTGTCTCTATTCGGCGTGCTCGTCACTGTCCTGTTTACTTCCGGTAAACTGTTCTGTCTCGTGTATCTAGGTCTTGGCGTCGGTCCCCTAGTCGCACTATTGCTTCTGTATTCCTGTCCTCGTGGTTCCCAATTCGGTCGAAAATTTCCATTGTAGTCAGGCCGTCTCGCAAAATTCTGTGTCCTGTTGTCAAACCTAACCGTGTTAATGTTTCGTTCTCGTATCTCTCTTGTCCGTCCTACACATACATCGCCATATCTCTGTAAATACTCCAAAAATGTCTCACGTTCTGTAATGTTTTGTAAGGCCACGTGTTGTCTGATTTCGAGTTCAAAATGTCGTGATAAGTATTTGACTATTTGTCTGTCCGTCAATGGTGGATTAAGTTGTTTGGCCACACTGTATTTGCGGATGGCATATTGCTCGCTAGAACCTGCAAACTCTCCCTTAAATTTTCCTGTAATCAAGTCGTCCCTAATCTGATCCTGTTTGTGATCACTCCAGTAATGCTGTAAAAATTTGTTTTCAAAGTTCTGATATGTGTCTATGTCCTGTCCTACTAAATTATACCATGCTTCCGCATTGTCTTTCAATAAAGCCTTTATCGTATTTAGTTTAGTCTGTTCGTCGAATAAATTTCCCACTAGATTTCTTACGCTATTAATAAAAATTTGTAGATTTACCCTGTTATCGCCATAAAATTTCATATGTTGGTCCAATGATACGCCACCTGTATAAAATCTGGGACCATCCCCCGTTAAACTTGACATGTTATATTTAATACTACCAACTTCGCGTTTTACCCTGCCTAACTGATCCCTACATGAGTCCGTTACTTCAGTCATTTTTATATTTATCTCTTCTTCACAAAAAATACGTACTTCGGACCTTAAATGTCCCATTTCCTGTCGAAGACCTGTAATGTTTTTCTCATTTCTATCAACCCTACTTTCTACTTCCCCCATTTTCACAGTAAGACTATTTTTAAACTCTGTACATTCTTTAGTAGATTGCTCAATTTTCCCGCTTATCAGCTCTAATTTTCGGTTGGACTCCTCCCTCGCTCTATTCGATTCTTCCCTAGTTCTATTAGATTCATCGCTTAGCTGTTCTAATTTTCTATTGGATTCCTCCCTCGCTCTATTCGATTCATCGCTTAGCTGTTCTAATTTTCGGTTGGACTCCTCCCTCGCTCTATTCGATTCTTCCCTAGCTAATCGCATTTCCTCTAACATTCTCATCATTAACTCATTTCCTGTTTCTCCTGACTCCGTCTTAGACTGATCCCTACTACTTCCTGTTTCTTCCTCCATTTCTGCTTCTGTCGTCTTAAATAAAACACTATCACTGCTTTTTATTTCCTCCCCTTGACTTCGAAGCCACTCATTTCTCTGCATCCGTCACACTTTTCACCCCCCCACACACACCTACACACTTCTTTCACACACCTACAAAAAATATTTACACTCAGCTCCTAATTTCAGGGTCGTCAGTTTCCTGAAACAGTTACACACTATCTGAAATTCGAGCCCTCACGTTCGTCGGGTCGCCAAGATTATGCTGTGATTCTTTTGTCCGTTGAATCTCTTCGGATAATCGCCTCTTGACTCTTTCCTTCCGCCTCGGCTGCTCACCTAGTTAAAACTTTCATCCTCATTCATGAAAGAAAACACATTCCTACCACCAACATCAACGTTAACTCTATTTACACCAATATTCACAATACATTAAAATTTCAAAATTAAATTTCACCATAAATTTCAGCATCATAAAATTTCAAGTTCATATTTGTCATCATTTTAATTTTCATCCGGAATTAGAGTCCTTGTAGGATGCATACTAATTAAGTTAACAATATTTGCAGACCTGAGTCTGAATAAAAGGGAGCATCTCACACCCCTTTACGTTAATTTAACAGGTTAGTCTAATTGAGCTCAAAGACAGACCCAAATTTTCATCATAATCAAAAACATAAACCTGATAAATACTCCTTTCTACTTATACAAGAAAATTTTACCTTAAAATTCAAAATTTGTTGTTTATACAAATTTACTACTGTCCATCTTTATCAAACAAATTATAAAGATATTCAACACACACCAAAACATCAAAGATCGACTAACAATGCATAAGTTACCTGAAGGTTAATGCACTCGTGGCTCCAATGTACATCGCCCTTGCTCATCCCACCATTCCAGCTGGGTTCTGGCCGCCTTTAAAATTTTTCTACACCACCATTCATCTAAAAGGTTTCAGGGCTTCTCAGGAACTCATCTATGAATATCTAAATCTTGTTTTGTGGATCCAATCACGTTTACGAATAACACTTGATTACTAACACTCCCGAAAAATAGCACTGAAATTCTTAATTCTTTCACGCTATACCCAAAACTGCATACTTCTATTTATTTATTTATCGTTATTAATTTGGATAATTGGTACAGTAATACCCGCAAATATAACTAGATTTTATTACCTTTATTTATCTTCTCTAAGTGCACTAATGCATAATAACTGTTATAGTAGCACGTAATCACCATCTATTCTGCTAGACGTATCGAATAAAATCAAAAAATAAAGAAGTTTGAAGTATCGCATAAAATCAAAAATAAAAGAGAGCTAAACTCCTATCAGCACGGGTTTATATAATGGCTCGCTTGCAAGTCGAATTTGTCCCGCGACGGACGATTTTAAGAAATTCGCATTCTATTTTCCCTTCCGATGGCTCGGCACAATGATTCTACTGAAATTTGCACTCGTCTCGCAACACGTCCGAGAACAACTAATTAATTTTACATAGAAATTGTTATGTTTCCACCTCTCCTGTTTGCATCATATTTCAACCTTAACCGCCAATCTAGTCTGTTCGTTCTATCTACAACCTGTGCTCTTGTTTTACATATTTCCCCTCATTTAACTACCAACGCATTCCATCTCGCTGGTCTTTATAACACAAACTCGCTTTCTTACTTGCACTCATATAGCTTGGAGCTTATCGACTATCATATACATCGTTATCTTTGCAGGTGTTCCTTGTTCTAATACGCTAAAGGCTTTTATGTGACTTCAACACGTCGTTATAATTTCTCAATAGCTTTAGTACTTGGAAAGATTAAATTATATAAAAGTTGAACATTTTAACTCTGCTTCTTTGTATAGAAAGCGTCCAGTGAATAATCTAAACCCCTTATTTTTTTTTAACGAAACGAATAAATTTTTATGCTGCATGGTTTTAATAATGCTTATTATCTAATGAAATTCTACATTACTTCCTTCTACACGTTGATTATGATTATATACAAACCCTACATTCTAATTGAATGATTTAAATCTACACAGTAGGCCTTTAATTAAGCGTTCTATTTTCCACTGCTTTAATATACACGGTGTTTAACATTATCTAAACAATATAAACCCTATGTTTAGAAGTAAATGACGAATTTATCCAATATGCCTTTAAATGAAGCGTATTATTACTCAAAGCGTCCTTATACACGGTGATTAAAATTATTTGATGTCGATAATTAATTTTCTACCCTGGTCTAAATTTGAGTAATATATATATATATATATATATATAATATATATATATATATATATATATATATATATTACTCATATTTAGACCAGGGTAGAAAATTAATGAATTACATCAAATAATTTTCATCACCGTGTATAAGGAATTTTATTAGATAATACGCTTTATTAAAAAACCGTGGAGAATAAAAATTCATTCGTTTCATTAAAAGTGTAACTTTGCAGAGGGTGGTCCGATTTTAAATCTGTTTACATATTCGAATTCTGCATAAAATTCTAGACTAGCAAGATGTGTCGCATGGCTAAAAAATGTTTAAGGACGGTCGGAAATCGCAACAGGTAAGAAATCTTAAAATCATGGTAGCTCCCTGGGGGATGGCGCTATCTGAAAATTCCTAAAAATTCAGATAGCTGAGAAAATTCTAATATTAATTGATACCAAACAAGATAGGTTTATCTCGAAAGATGCAATGACTAGTCGAAGAAAACTATTCGGTTCAGAATGTTAGCGGTAAAAAATTTTTAAAATGAGGGTAGCTCCCTGGGGGATGATGCAAACTAAAAAATTCTTAGAGATTTGGATAGCTGAAAAAAGTCTAATATTAATTGATACCAAACAGATAGGTTTATCTCGTGGGCGGAAATGTAGAGAAAGATTTATCTCGCGGGTGGAAAGAATGCGGGTGTGACGTAATCAAAATGGTTGAGGTAAAAAATTCCACAAGGCGGTCCACAGGGCGAGAGCAGGAGGAGATTCATCTCCCTCATTTCTTCCTTATGGGAATTTACATGTAAATGGGTCCAGATGTGTGTGGAAATGTGGATGCTGGTGGAAATGTGGTTGTAATTTTCTTAATAACCATCTACTAACGAGTTGATTGCGTTCGGTGTAAACGCGTTCGGATCGAGTTCAAATGCGATTGAGTCGGTTTTCAATCGGATTCAGCTGTGCCAAGATATACTAGTAATAGTAACTCCATCATAATTATCGCGACAAGTTTTCGTCCAACATCCACTTCTTACACACAATTTGGAACATATATTCTGCAATTCTGTGGTTTGTTAGATCCAAAAAACTCAAAGCTGCTTCTGCAAAATTACGTTTCATATAAAATATCGTCAAACTACAGCCAATTGTCGGAAGTTGGAATATCTCTCGTCTTATTTAACAAAACCGATAAAAATGGCGTAACTCTTATTTCCTGCTTAATAATGTTCAGTGCAACATCCAATAAGCATTTGATTACGTCATTTTGTATAGTATTAGATATGTCTCATAAAACAGTCATATGCTTTAATTTAGATGTGCTCCAATTTGTTCACTCTGAAACCTGTGTAGCACCTAAAATTTGATTCATTAATTTCAAACAAAAATGTAACGCTTTTGAATCGCTTTAAAATATTTCTGTTTTTAATCACCCAATCGCAATCGATCCCTCACGAAACCAGAAATGTGATTAGCCGACATAAACGACACAATTTAGCACAAAATCACAATGCCTCTTTAAGGGTTAGCAATAGAACTGCACGCAACGATTAAAATATCCGGAACTAAAAGTACATCTTTGGATTTCTTAAAGAAACATGAACCATTTTCAATGTCTAACGTATTGGTCCATGAGCCATGTCAAACATAACACACCCTAGAAGGATAAACCGCTTTCATCATTCAAAAGCATTCCCTATTTTTCACTCAATTGATCGATTCAAATTTTTTTTCAATGTAAACGTATAAATTTTTTACAAGTTTGGTTGATAAAATCGTCCCCTCCTTTCAATTTCAATGTGCATGTAAAAAATTATTCTTATATTTTTGATGCCAGCTTCTTGAAAGGTATTTAACTGAAGTTTGCTCTACCTTACAGACTATTAAATTATTCAGCAAAGTTTCAGCTTTAAAATAGTTTTCTCTGAATAAAATTAAGGTTAGCTTGATAACAAAAAATACCGCAATGAGTCACAGGAAAAAACGGGTCAAACGACTCTTTCGTTAGGGAAGTGCTACTTGGAACTACACCGATGCAAAAGAACCATGCTAAGAATCTCAAATCGGTCCTCATAAAGACAGCGGTTAATTTAAAGTGGTTGTGCTTATCAATTTATTAAATAAAGAAATTTAATGATAATAAATAATAAAATTTAAATCGGTTTTAATTTTGTTTATAATTTTCAGTATCTGCGCAAGATCACAGTCAGCGAAACTGTCTAATTGTTATTATTATGACACATGGAGACAAAAATAATGCTTTACAAGCCAGAGATGCTCCATTGTATGCTGATGAAATTTGGAATCCATTTACAATTGAACACTGTCCAACACTAAAAGACAAAGTGAAGTTTTTTATCTTTCAGGTAACAGAAAAGCATTTGTTTATGGTATAGTAATTCATAAATTCGTAGACACAATAAAGTTTAAGAGTCATATTCTTTCAGTCAAGAATAAAATAGATATATTCTTGTTTTAATTTGTTAAAACTATTTTAGGTAGATATAGATGAGCCACTCACCGATTACCATAACGCTCACTTAAACCTTTATCTAGAATTTTCATTCCAGTAAAATTCTAACTTAGATAGTTTTAATTTTTTGGCGGCATAAAAAACGTATTCGGTTTAGATTCCTCTGAAAACTTTAGTTATAGCGAAACTTTTAATCTAGTATTAATCCTGCAGTTCAGGTATACGTCTCTAATATGGATCTATAGAAACAAACGAAACCCCTATAAAAGAACATTCAAACTGACGTCCAAATAAAGTCCATGCCATTGATATACCCAGCTATCGAACAACATTACAGAAAGTTTACAACTTGCAAGTATATCGCATTAAAGATTTACCGAGATATTTTAGATTTGTATGCAAAAGTCGATACTTGGTCAACACAGGAGCATGCTATTCCTACTAAGATCTCAAATGACATAATAAAATAATAATTCTATTAAAAATAATAATAATAATAATAATAATAATAATAATAATAATAAAAAGAGCAGAAACGAGTAACATATACAAAGCGATCATACACGCAAACACATCAGCCACGCCACTACAACTTAACAACAGAAGAAATCACAACAACACAAACAAGCAAAGAAACACAACCACATATCGATCTAGAAGCATCAAACACATGGCTCAAGAAACGCATCATATCAGTGAAACAGAGGGATCCATGATAGCGATACAAGACCAGACAATTAACACACACTATTATAGTAAACACATCAACAAAGATACCAATACAAGTAAATAAATTGAAATAATAGCTTAAACTTTTATGCAAAGCCTAAATGATCATTTCAAATGGAGTTAGTAATTGAAAGATAGAAAATATAAGGTCTCGGACAGGATTTGAACCTGTATCCTATACTTTCGCGGCTCATACGTTTTTTCCAATTACGCCACCGAAACCGTTGACTATATTTGGAAAATTACACCAATCTAAATCATGTACACAACCATACATCAACTTAACTTTCAATTACGTTTGGCCTTTTTGTCAGTCATATCTGACACTGTTAAGTTTTTAACTCATACCAGATATAGACAGGAAGCGACGCTCAAAAATTACGGCTGGCGCCAACCAAGTTATTATTTTAACCTACTCACTAATGTTTTAGTAATAATTAACTTGCCTTGTGGAATCCAAAATGTATATTTAATAGTTGGCACCAGCCGTAGTTTTGAGTGTAGCTTCCTGATATAAGTCAAAAACTTGACACTGTAATTGAAAGTTAGGCTGATGTATGGTTGTATACATGATTTAGATATATGTAATTTTCCAATTATCGTTACCGGTCTCGGTGGCGTTATTGGAAAAACGCATACGCCACGAAAGCCTAAGATACAGGTTCGAATCCTGTTTGGGACCTTATATTTTCCATCTTTCAATAACTAGCTCGATTTGTAATGATTATTTGGGCTTTGCATAAAGGGCTAAGTTATTATTTCATTTTATTCACTAATACTTTAGTATTAATCAACTTGCCGTGTGCAATAATTATCTAATATATATATATATATATATATATATATATATATATATATATAATAAAAGACAGGTTATTTGCAGTCCGCAATAAGAAATTGTGTAGAACAATATATAAAATACGATGTATCTGTATCTAATGTTTATCACCTGATGGCGGTTTTATTTACTTTTGCCATAGTACAGAGATTGTTTCGAAATTATACCAGTATAATAGCTTCGATTACTTCATAAGGTTCTTGGAGACTATTTCACTCTGAGGAGGCTTAATAAAGCCCAAACCGTCGGTCAGTGGATGTTTCCTCCCCTATGAAGTAATAAGCTAATGTTTTGTTAATGGCTATATAACTACCAGCCCGATTTGTATTCGTCAATAGGCTCTATTATTTTCATAGAGTTTGTTTACAGATACATCGTATTTTATATATATATATACATATATACATATATACATATATACATATATACATATAATACATATATACATATATACATATATACATATATATATATACATATATACATATATACATATATACATATATACATATATACATATATACATATATACATATATATATCATATATACATATATACATATATACATATATACATATATACATATATACATATATACATATATACATATATACATATATACATATATACATATATACATATATACATATATATACATATATACATATATACATATATACATATATACATATATACATATATACATATATACATATATACATATATACATATATACATATATACATATATACATATATACATATATACATATATACATATATACATATATACATATATACATATATACATATATACATATATACATATATACATATATACATATATATATATATATATACATATATACATATATACATATATACATATATACATATATACATATATACATATATAATATATACATATATACATATATACATATATACATATATATATATACATATATACATATATACATATATACATATATACATATATACATATATACATATATACATATATTTATACCAAATAACGTTTTATATATTGTAATTAATTTTATGTATTTTAGATATTTTGATAATGGTTGTAATAAACCGAAACGCGTCATACAAAAATAGTTGAACATTATTGATGACCAATACCCAGAAAATCTACATATAATATTAATAATATGGTCGATAATATATATATATATATATATATATATATATATATTGCTATGACATCGCCGTACTCAAGCGTATTAAACGTCCAGTTTAAATAACCTAAAATAAATTTTAAATTTTACACAGTTGGTTTTGTTTTGCTTGGACTAGCTCAGTTCAACACTACACAGAGTGTACGACGATACGATAACAGAGAAGTCCCCCCTCTTTTTCTAATACTTCCTATTTAAATGAGATAAACGAAATTAATCAAAATTTATATAATAACCAAAAATATGTATAATTTGTAGCTCCACAGCCTTTCTAATATTAATCGCTATTTAAGAAAACCCTTGAATTAAAGTAACAATATAAATCAGTTTGTCCCCAAATTATGACTACCTTAAATCCGTTTAAAGCCAGCAAAAATAACTCTGTATACTACTCGAAGTACGTTGAACGTTCAATGACATTTTACGTAATTTTCTACGTATCAACAAAAAAATTTTTTACGACCCTTTACATAAATCTCAATGCATACCAAAATTAAAATGTTTAGAAAGAAATTAGCGTCTTAAGCTATTAATGAATTTTATCTCTGACCTGTTGTTTGTCCCTGTTGAACTCCTTGTTGTGAATACGCGTCTCTGCATGCACCCCAATTCTTAGAACTGCTACTGCGTGCTGTTGACCAGTGTCCTTGAATTGTTTTCAGTTTCTTATTGATTTTGCTTTGTAGTACAGCTTGGTAAAACATCCAGTTTAACACTTAATCGTTTACTTAGTTGAATTTAGTTCAACCCTTAGTTCAACGCTCAGTTCAATAACTAATTCAATACTTGGTTTACTCGGTTCAGTGCTCGGTCTAATACCTGGTCTAATACCCGGTGCCCTATGTTAATAAAATATTAAAAATTATGTTTAACTAGAGTTTTGAACTTACGTTTTTAAATATTAAGCGGCGAATTTGTGTTGTATATTTACACTTGTGCTATTATTTTGAAAATTTTCATTCACCAACTTTCACTTATATTATTATTTAATTTAATATTCTAACTACGTGTGTTATCTAGGTTCAGAGAAGTTGAAAGTGTGTCTTGGTCGTAGAAAGACTGACCTTTATTAGCTCGTGCGGTACTTAAATTGATTTACTCAGTTTGTTTTGTTGATTGAGGCGTTGTATTTGGACTTATCGCGCCAGCCTTCGGATTTTTATATAGTTAGCATCCCAATTTCTCATCGCAATGCTTCAGCACATCACGTAAACATCAAAATTTTATATTGTTGACCGTAATACATTGAACCTTCTTATGTCACGCATTTCTAATTTGTAAAGGAATTTATATCTTTAAATCGCACGTAGCCAACCGTATGTTTTCTATTGTTTTGTTTTCCTAATCTATTTGGGTTTTGTGTTAATTTTACATAAAGATCACGTAGGCAAATTTAATAATGACGTAAATTGAATGCGTTTGTTTACTTCCTGCGTTTATGAAAAATGTATGTTCTGAAAGATCTGTTTATTGAGAGCATTCTTGTTTATTTCCCTACACCAATGCGTTGGTTTTGAATAGGATTCATTGCGTGTTTGTCTTACTTTTAGATGATCCTCGTGAATATTTATTTAATGTTTATGCATGCATTGCTGTTTTAAAATGAATTGAATAGCGCACAAAATTATTTATCTTACTGAATGTGATTAAATCTTTGAAGAATGAGCTTCCTTTCATTGATTACAGTTAATTGTAAATTTTATACAGTGTGATTAATATTTGCTTTTTGTATAATTGGCGAGTTTCGTACCTTTTATGATTAAAATGTTTGGTTTTCTAGACCTTGATGTCATTTACATGAAAAATGTTTGTTTTGAAAGTTATTATAAGTTAATTAGCTAAAGTACAACCCGGTATTTTTTAATACATTACTAATGCAGAATTTAATTCCCTATAGAATGGTATAAGGATGTCCTATATCTAACTCTTCACGTTTTTATAGAATTCGCCAATTAAAGAGTTCTTAAAAAAACGCAATGCAGGAATTTAACAATTAATGTAAAAAACCTGCCAAACTTATGAATTATGCATGACTAGTTCGAAAGCTAATTCAACAAAGGTTCAAAATGATGACCATTATTTTGTAAACACATATGAATTCTTTGCTGAAAATTACTCCTAACTCTGGATAACATTTCTGAATTTACAGTTCGAAAAGCTTCTTTTATTTGTTGCCTCATATCTTCTTGTGTAGTTGGAGCTGTATGGTAAACAACTAGTTGTATGTAGACCCACAAAAAGAATCGGGTGAAGTCAGGTCTGGCGACCTAGCGAGCCAATTTACATAACCGTCTGTTCCACGCCATCTATTCGGAAACATGATATTCAAAAAATTACGAACCTCACAACAATAATGAGGCGGGGCTCCATCTAATCGTAACAACGTGGTTCTTTTTGTCTCTATAGGAAATTCCTCTAACAACACTGGTAGCTCATTTTTCAAAAATTCAGAAACATCAAACGATTTTATGGAGCAATAAAAAGATAAGGGTCAATTAAATATGGACCCATTATTCCACCCCACAAATTCACTGATCATTTATGCTGATTATTCATTATTCTGTATTGATGGGGGAAGGGGGGTCAAAATCTGAATAATAATAGAAATTATGCCTGTTCACATGTCCGTTGTTATGAAAAGTACATCCATCACTAAATAAAAATTGTCAAAAAAATTTTTGTTTTCTGCTTTTTGCTCTAACACCCACATGCATGCAAAATTTAATTCTCTTCTGGAAGTCATTTCTGTAAAGTTCTTGACATTGTTGGATTTTGTAAGGATGATATCTGTGTTTTGTGTATTCTTTAAATATTTCATTGACTAGTGTTAAAATTTATGGATATCTGGTCTCTTGACTCACCTAGTGATTTTTATTAACTGATCGTGGAAATACTATCCTCATTATCAGTTACAGGTTTACTTGAGACATGTTTTATTGTATTTGACACTTCTAGTTTCCTTATACTCTTTTAAAACGTTGTTAAAAACTGTTGGTTTGAAATGATTTCTTTCCGGGTATCTTTGAGCATATACTCAAGAAGCCAATAAACAATTTTCATGACACTCAATATCAGTATCATATCAATGCGTTCTTCTTTTTGTTAAATCTTCATATTATTAATTTTTGTCTGTAAAACAATAACAGCCCACACGATAAATTCAAATAATTACGATGTCAAATTTTACCCTTCAAAATTTCATATACAACTAGATAAATCAGTACTTTTATTCAAAATTTAACTGCAGTATGCAAATAATTGGCGAATTCTGTGAATACGTTAAAAGATAGATATATTCCGCATTTAGAAACGTATTAAAAAGTACAGAGTTGTATTTAAGTTAATTAACTTACGGCAACTTGAACTTCATAAAAGATTAAATTAGATTTCTGAACACTCTGTATAAGATATATAAGTTTGTATAATGGAAGTATAAAACATGATAAATTCTCACGCTGCACTAGAAATTTCGATTAAGTAGGTCTAACATTTAACACGGTTTCCTAACACAAAAAAAACATACACACCGTTAGCCGCAGGAGTAACCGTATTTTACCACGACTAGACTCTGGTCGGTAAGGGAGAGTGGGAATTTGCACCAAGATACAAATAACCTAAGGTCGACACGGTGAACAAGAGTCTTGGAGAGTGCCACCTAAATCGTAACTGTACGCCTCTCGCAAAATCAATCTAGGATATTCTCTCACGCAATCTGTAGATGCTTAACGGACATAAAACTCGACAACAAGGAAATACAAGTAACATATAATCATTTACTGACACAACTTATGGTTTCTAATATTCATAGGGTTGAACATAAACATCAATTTTACATCATAACAAAGCTTAAATGCAAGCGATTGGGTTAATGAAACCAACGTACTTTTCAATATGTACTTTACACTTATTAGAAAATAAATAGCTGCAGTATATTTTCATTAGGTTCACTTTGTATAAATTTAAAATCAGTCGAACGCTGCTCGCGGTGGTATCAACGCTTCTGCGTACGATTATGCAGATAAAAATACCTATCAAACGAATGTGTACAATAATTCGTTGGTTAAATTAATTCCGACGCACAACTGTTACAAAATTGATATTAAAATAAATTACAATATCAGTTATAATGTGATATGGCTCTATAATGTTATCTGAAGGTGGAAAGCCAGCATGGATACCAGATTAGCGGCACGTACAATCAAAATATAATATGGAAAGATCATACCAGAACAGGTCCTGAGCGCGGATATCGTATCAGGTACGCCTGAGTTTGTTTCAATAAAATACGTACATAATGTACCAGACTGAATTACCAAGCACTACAAGACTGCAAACTACAAAGCTGTAAAACTGTAACCTGTAAACTGCAAACTACAGCTGTAAAACTGCAACCCGTTTTGCGGTTCCTTTACAAAACGGGCTTAAATAATAAGAACAAAACTCGATGTTATCACCGAGTTTTCAAATGTGTGTCCTCGAACTTCTATAAAATTCTCAAAAGAGCAGAGCAAATATAAACTCTTCACTAATAATTCGCTCTTAAATAACGGATCATCAATTCCCCAAAATTAAAATAATAAGGGCGCAACTACAAATTAGTTCTTAATAAGATGCACGTTACCAAGCGTCGAGGATCAAATTAAGAATAGAACAAATAATCACGACTCGTATTGAAGTGGTAAGGATTAGTTTTATGCACGTTATCAACATACAAGAATTAAAACTTGAATTTATGAACGAAACTTGATAAATTACAATAAGGAAATAAACCATAGGCGTCATATTTGGGAACGAAGTACGTATAAAAATTGGGAAACGCGTTATGTAAAATTGAACCGTAACACATTTGTTTTGTATTTAATATTTTAAAATTAGGTTGTTTTTGAAAAAAATAAATTACTTGAAAAACCCTTATAAAAAAGACCTTTATTTTCACCGTGGAATCCAAAATGTAATAATAAACAGGGACTTTCAAAATTTTAAAATGTACCACTAACATGGATCTATCCATATGTAAAAGAACATTTTTAAAATATTTATTAGTTTACCTACAATATTCCGAGGCGTATCCCGTGAATAACCCTGTATTTAAAGTAAGAGTAAGAGTGACCCAAAATAAGCAACCACAAGGGTATCTGTGTGTCACCACTGAGTTATAAAATGAAAATTAGTGTAGGTACAGAGTGTAGCACAATCAAAGTTACCAATTCACCAATATAATCCTCACAAGTTTCACATTGCCTTGAATGTTTCTCAATAGCTGCATATAATTGTACGTTTACATTCCTTTCCATCAAATGAATGTTGGTTCTAATCTCCGTCAGTGATCTAGCGCAAAAAGCATGATTGTCATACTACTACCACCACGGACCATAGGGTTGATCCCAAGTTAAAAAATTTACCAAAAACTTCAAAAAAGTTTACCTCAAAAATGCCCTTTGAACCAGCAAAAAATTTAAACAAATAAAGAAGAATTTGGAATTTTACCTGGATGCAGATCCTGTATAAAAATGTAAAAACAGAATGGAGAAGGGATGAAAATGGCGGATAAAAACTTTTCGAGTACTTCGAATGCATCTACAATTACATTTATAGGAGTATTTTTAGAAATATTTAAATATTTCATTTTCTATAAGCTACAGAATATTTTGTTTTAAAAGATTTTGAAATATAGGGTGCTGTTTGTAAATAAGTATAAGTCTGTTGTAGGCTTGTAAGGGCACAAAAACATCAATACCTTCTACCGATATTGATTCAAGTACTGATATTTACTCTAGTAGTGAACTGGTGTCATCTGCGTTCTTCTCTACTCCTTTGGAACGTGATATGTTAGTTGCATTTGCTTCTGTGGAAGGTTGCCTATGTTTGTACTTTTTTGCTAAAGTTTAAATTGTTATTTTAGGAAATGAATCCTATCGTCATATATATGAAGGCGCTTGGTTTATTCAAGAACTATGCCAAAATTTTTCAATCTATGGACATTTAGATGATGTGATGTCATTATTAATAAAAACTGCAGGATGTGTGGCGCACAATTACTATCACGTAACTGAACCAGTACAAGCTCCTGGGCCATCTGAATTGAATAGTGCAGCAGCTCCTGAAATAGTTCGAATAAATAAACAAATGCCAATCTTTTTGTCCACGTTAAGAAAAAGGTTTTATTTAAATAGGAGTATTGAGAGAAACCGACTCTTGCATATGATAGAACAGCAACGTAAGATGGAAGAACTTGCTAATAAAATAAGCACAAAAATTGAAAATGGTTGCACACGAAGCGCTCTGAAGAGGAGGTTAAACTAGAAATTAATACAATGACAATGATTTTAGAGCATCATTTTTATTAATTATCGATATACAACAATAACTTGAACCTTTTATATAGCGTCAAATTTATTATTTTTAAAAGAAATTGTACTTAAAAAGAGCATGTAATTTAACAGTTCTCAAACTAAGCAAATCTGAGCCGCCTGATCATAAGCTGTTACACTGAGTTATTTGACTATATGAATGAAGTACAAAAACTGCTATCCATTTGTAATATTTAGTGATTAAGTATTAATAAATTATTTATTAAAGACAAAAATAATGTAATTTTTGTAGAGTTTGGGTAACTCTTTCAAGCTGAGTAACCATTTCATTTTCTAAAACCGATTAAAATATTAAAACTATATAATATTAAATAAAGAAACAATGATTGGTTTTCAACAGTACAATTTACTCGTTGCATGTAGATATGGATGAGTAGGTGTCCTAATAGAACTGCAGCAGTAATTGTTGGAAGCAGGACTGATAACTGCAGGAGTGTAATTTTTTTTATCTCCAGTGTTCATCATCATTAAGTCTTCAGTCGTGAAACTGATTAGGTGCGTACCTTCATTGTTTCCTATTCTGTGCTAACCTACACATTTCCCTGAAATTTCCACGGTATACATCTTTCACTGTCTGCATTCAATAGTCTGATTTAGGTCTACATCTACCTCTCTTTTTTCCTATATCTGCTTGTAATATAGCCCGCACTATTGCCCAAAAATACGTGTCTTGTCCTTCTATTTCTTCTATTTGTTTTCTTTTCCACAGATGTCGCTACTCCCCTACTACTTTTATAACCTCTTTGTTATTAACTTTGTCTGTTCATACTATCATGGTTATACATCTTAAACATAACATTCCAAAAGGCTTCTTCCTTTTCCTGTCTGCTTCACCTACTATATCTATTTCATAGACGAACAGTGCTGTGCTCCACACATTTCAATAATTTTTCCTTGTTTCTACGTTTGCTGTCTTCCAACCTAGCCCCTGCTCTTTCTAGTTAGATACAACTCAGTTACCTTTCTATTGTTTTGTAAATATATACTCTATATCGCTGATCTTCAGTGCTATGTGAAGGGGGTTAAGCAGCCTGTGGCTACCAAGATCCCTCAATACATTTGCCGTATTAATAGTTTTCCAATAAATCCTTCGTAAAATCAAGATTAGTTGAAAATATTCCAAAACCAACACCTGCAGTTATTTATAGTAATCACCAGGTTTAAGTGCAATATTTTTTCGTCATTAGGTTTCCGTCTTGGAACTGGTTTAACGCGTACCTCCACTGATTTCTTTCTGAGCTAGCCTACACAGTTCCTTGAAGTTGCCACAGCCTGGGTATAGCTCGGTTTCCCTTCTATTGTTTTCTAATTATATGCCCCATTTCACCGATATTCAGTGGTATGTGAAGAAAGTTAAGTAACCCTTGGCTACCAAGATCCCCAACGTTTACCGAATTGATAGTTTTCCAGTAAGTCCTTTCACATAATTAACATTAGTTGCGAATGTTGCAAACTAACACCTATAATTGCTTATAATAATCATCAGGTTTAAGTACAATTATTTTTCATCATTAGGTTTTCTGTCTTAGAACTGGTTGGACGCGTACCTCCATTGATTTCTATTCTGAGATAGCCTACACATTTCCTTGAAATTGGCACAGCCTACATTGTTGACTATCCGTGAGCATTAGTCCAATCTAGGTCTATCTCTACCTCTCTTTTTTTTATCTCTGTTTCTAATATATTCCGCACTATTTCCTCATGCCTTAGTATGTGACCTAGCATCCTATCTTTTCTATGTTTTACTGTTTTCTACATATTTATTACTTCTCCTATCAATTCTAGAACCTCTTTGTTCTTAACTTTGTGTGTCCATGATATCTTCATCCCATTTCAAAGACTTCAATCTTTTTTCCCGTCCACTTCTCCTATTGTCCAAGTTTCACAGTCGTCCAATGCTGTGCTCCTCACATATGTTTTAGCAACCTTTCATTGCTTCTATGTTTGTTGTCTTTGAACACCGTAATTGCTTTTTCTTGTTAAATGTAGGACCACCCTGGCGCTAACCTTTGTTTTATGTCTTTTGCGCTTTTTCCATCTTGCGTCATTTGGCTTCCTAATTAGGATAAATCACAAACCTTTAGTAAGTTCTCGTTTCCTATTTATATTCTAGTTTTATATTCATTTTCTCCCCCTTTGCATACTAGTATTTTATTTTTATTTTTGTTAATTTTCATACTGTATCTCTCTGTTAGAACTGTTTTTATTTCATTAAGAGCTGCTTTAACTCTACCGCTACATCATCTGCGAATCTAAGCATATCAATTTTGTTCCTGCATAATAATTACAAATGCCTTCCCGCATTTGACAATATCATTGCCTCTTCGATGTACAAGTTAAAAATCAATGGGGTTAGGGCACATCACTGTTTCATCCCTTTCCTAGTATCTACTTCCCTACGTTCCTGCAATAATTTTATTACCGCTGTTTGCTCTTTGTATCTATTGCACTATCCGTTTATCCCTAAAACTCATTTCAATCTTTTTGAGTATTTCGAACATTTTTTGTCCACTCTACATTGTTGAATACCTTTTCCAGATCTACAAACCCTATATACACGCTTTACCTTTATTCTATTGTCTTTTCCATTATCACCCGCAGAGTTAAAATAGCCTCCCGTGTTCCCCTGTTTTGCCTAAACCCAAATTAATCTTCTCCTAGTACTTCTTCAGCCCGTTTTTCCATCCGTCTTTGCACAATTCTAGTTAATATTTTTTACACGTGTGCTGTCAAACTTATTGTACGAAAATTTTCACATCTATTCGCTCCCCTCGTTTTTGGTATAGTGACTATAATGTTACGTTTGAAATCTTTGGGCATCTCACCTGTCTCATACAGCGGCTTTTAGAGTTTCTGCTTGCACCTTATCTATATTAGGTATTGTACCATTTTTCAGGTTTTTTAATGCTAATTCAAACTCATCTCTAAGTTTAGAATATCCCAAGTCATCGGTTTCAATGTCTGATTCCTATTCTAGTGCTGTTAGTTCCTCTTCTGCATATAAACTTTCTATATATCCTTGCCATCTAACCACTCTGTACATTTTTTATAATGATGTCTTCTTCCGCGTTTCTTATATTTTTGCTATACGGTTTTATATCCCTAAATTCATAAAACAAGCTTGTATTCTTTGACTGTCTTTCCTATTTCCATCTTAGTTTGTACCATCTTGCATCTTTTATCAATCCATTGCTTTTAAGCTTTCCTGCGTTTGCAAATAATTTCTTATTTTATGGCTTTATATCTCTGTTTTCCATCTTCGTCCAGTTGTTTTTGTATTTTCGTCTTTCTTCTATTAAATTCAGAATATCTCTTGTGGTTTTATATTTTCTTTTTATGTATACTCTAAAATATCACTGCCGTCATGTCTAAGCTAGATTTAATGTTATTCCATTCTATTTCTACTTCCTTAATATAAAAAACTTTCCAGATATCTTTCAGCAATTCATTTAACTTTTTTTCAAATCTTTCGTGGGTATTATCTTTTAGTTTCTCAAAGTCGAAGTGCCTTTTTCCTTTCCTTTTTCTCAAATTTTTAAATTTAAGAGCGGCCTTTAAGATGTTCAGGTTAGTGTCTATATCTGCTTCTCCTTCTACAGTCTTTTACTTAATTCCTAAACCGTTGTCTAACAAGAATGTAATCTATTTAATATCTTGCTCTGTATCTTGGCATCTTCCACGTGTATCGTCTTCTAACATGATGTTGAAATAATATTTGTGATAGTTAAATTGTTTTTGCTGCAAAATTCTACCAGCTTATTTCCTCTGTCGTTTCTCGTGTCTAAACCAAATAAACCTACTACCACTCCTTCCCTACCCTCACCTGTTTCTGCATTAAAATCCCCCGTAATTATTAAATTTTCATGTCCTTTAACGTGTCTTAGTATGTCTGATATCTTTGTAGATCGCTTCTATGTCTTTCTTAATGTAACTAGAGGTGGGCATGTATATTTGCATTATTACTGTATTTATAGGAGAGTCATTTGAAAAGTTTGCGAAACGAAGGGGAAAATAAAAAAATTTGTTTTTAAAATATAGTTTATTTTTCAACATAATCTCCGTCAAGTTGAATACACTTCACCCAGCGATGTTCCAAACTCACTATGCCATCACAAAAGTCCGATTCTTCAAGGCCTCCAAAATAGTTGTCGACAGCTGCTTTTACTTCTTCGTCCGTGAAAAATCGTTTTCTTACAAGGAAAACTTTTTAGTCCTGAAAATAGGTGGAAGTCAGAAGGAGCCAAATCAGGCGAATAAGGTGGATGTTGCAACAGATCGTACTACAGATCATTCAATTTTTGCATTGCTACTGCACTTGTGTGTGAAGGTGCATTATCCTGATGGAAAATGATCTTCTTTCTACGCAATGCATGTCTTTTTTCACGAATATTTTTATCCAGTTGGCCTAGAAGTTTAGCGTAATATTCACCGTTTAATGTTTGGCCATTGGAAAAAACTGATGCCATAACTTTTTCAGCCGACTTTACGGACATTGCTTTCTTTGGTGGTGGAGAACCCCTATGTCTCCATTGTTTAGATTGTTGTTTGGTTTCAGGGGTATAATAGTGAACCCAGGCTTGATCTGTCGTAACAAATGGTCGGACAAAATCTGTTTTATTGGAGTTAAAGCGGTCTAAACTCTGTTGGCAAATTTCCTTCCTCTGAAGGTTTTGATAAATTGTCAATATGCGCGGCACCCATCTTGCGGAAAGCTTTTTCATACCTAATTCCGCAGTTATGATATGAAATGCTCTTTCATCTGAGATATCTGCATCCTTAGCAATTTTGGAGACCTTTAATCGACAATACTGCGTAACCATATCATTAATTTTTTGAACGATTTCAGGCGTGGTGGCAGTTTTTGATTGTCTGCTGCGCAAGTCATCTTCTAGGCTTTGACGACCACGTTTAAATTACGTTACCCACCTGTGCCACAGTTGTAAATGATGGAACGGGGTTTTCTAATTTTATCTTGCATATCTTTATGTATTTCTGTTGCTTTTAACCCTTTTTTACGAAATATTTGATAACAGTGCGCGTTTCACTTTTATCCATTTTGAAAAACTTACAAAACTAACTTTACGTCATATAGCACCAAAATATTACTACTTGACAGAATAATGTCAAATTTAACATCTGTGCACTAGATAGTTGGATCCATCAATTGCATATATTTTAATCGAAATTGATGCTGCCATCTGTGCTCTCCATTTCGCGAACTTTTTAAACCACCCTCTAGGTTTAGATTCTAATCTAACCATGAGTGCTCTTTCGTTCTTTTGTAGGTAGTTTTCTACACAGTGTTTTATATTTTTTCTCATAACTATCTCCACGTCCGCGTTTCCTTCCTCTAATCCTGTATGAATTACCGTAAAGTTTCCGCTCCAAAAATCCTCTGCCTTTGGCCACCGAACTTCGCTGATCCCTGCTATATCTAATGCTAACCCATCCGTTGCAATTTTCAAGTTCTCTAGCTTACCTACTTGCTTCATGCTGCTGACATTTCACGCACCAACAATTTAAAGTACGTTGTGTACTTGGGAGGCAATGTGGTGGCTTCCCATTGCCTTCCACATCGCAGTCGTGTGTATTAGAATGTCATACCCTTATGGTCTCTGCCACTCTAAGTACCGAAAGAGCTGCTGCCCTCTTTCGGGGACCTGTCTTAGTCTGATTTCTCACTAAAGACCCCAATACTTTGGTTAAACCTGTAATTCGACTCTTTAAATCACTGGATCTCTCAAGCCACTCTACCCGTTCTAGTAATCTAGAACTTCTTCTTGGTGCAGGTCCATTCAGAACGGATCTCTAGTGTTAATTTTGTTTATTAGGGTAGAGTGTTTACCTAATTACTAAATATTTCTGGTACTGCTTATTAAATAATTGTCTTACAATCATAATATATTGATTTACCAAATTCATACCAAAAAAGTTGTCGCTGGTTTATATACTAGGATGGTAAAATCAAACTAAAGCCTAAGCAGGTAATATACAGATTAAATAAATGCCAAAAAGGTGTACAAGTAATGTGTTTTGCACATACCACCACACCATAAAAGCAAGTTATATTGTAAACTGAACCTGATCTTGGTCAATTATACTGTTCTAAAACAGCTTTTGCTTGTTCAGGTTGAGGTACTATGCTTGACCGATAACTAGAGTATAATGCAGGATCGTAAACGTTCCAAAGGGATATTGCATGCAGGTCATACAAAGGAAGATATGCTAGTTAGGGATTATAGATATCTTCTCTTAGTTACTTTATTTAAAGCAGAAAAATTATCTCTTACTAATAAATTTGTGCGCAGTCGTGCTTGGTGGCGATCGTAACTAGTTTAGGTTATATATCAAATACGTCTCAGAAGGATATTGTTTGTAAACTTCCTATGGGTATTTACTAAAAACGCCAAACTGATTGCTGTTTCTACCAAGCACGCACACAGGCGCATGAGGCGCGTGCAAGTTGATATCATACTATTGTTGGTTGCTATACATTTAGTATATATTATTATTAGATGGTTATAGGTAATTGTTTCCTGTATAATATTAATTTCACCGTATTCTCTAATAGTAAGTTATTTTTAGTTACACAAATTGAAGGTGTTTCTCAAATTTGAAGCAAATCATAAATACCTACGAAAGTAAAGAATTTAAGTATAGAGAATGTTTGACAAAAATGAAAGAACACTTATTGGACCATCCAGTGTCCTAATAAAATGGATGGGGTACCATTTAAAAGAAATTAAAGAAAAATATGAAAATTGAAACACTTTGTACATTGTAAGGAAATTTTAAAAAGTTAGAAAAATACTATACCATATGGTAAAATTTTCTGCATTTTTAAAATTAACATAAGTTGTGTATTACTCCAGTGGCTAAGCATCCAATTATAGCATTTTTTTCTAAAAACAATTGAATATCTCGAAAAGCTAAAAAGAATAAACTATTGTTTGGTATCAACCTCTTGTTATAACCTTTTCAAAAATATCATAATGTACGAGGTGTTCAGTTTGAAAGAAATACGTTTGATTTTTTATGGAATTACCGAACATCATATAGGCTTTCAACTATTTTCAAAATGCGTCTGTTATGGGTAAAAATGTCGTTACGTTATGCGTTTCGATTTGCTTAGAAGGGCGAGAAGCTCGTAACAATTTTGAAGCTGCACTGGTTACTTACAGTGGTGTGAGCGTGGGTTTCTATGAAAAATGATTGTAATAATAAAATTAGAAAATGTAAAAATGGCCAAAATATAAAATTACTTTATAAGTACCACTTACTCTAAAAGACTTTACTAATGGTCAAAAATAAGGGCAACAAACGGTCTTGACTAAGCAATTTCGTCGACATCTTTGCTAACCGGAAACCGTTATTCCGGATAGGTCCCCTTGCTTTTGATGTTGCAACATCTCGTCATCTCATCTTTTCAAAATAACGGCCTCTTCCAAATATGACTCACGACTGTGGTAACTAGATATAATTTTATAATGATCACTTTTCTTATCCCATAAATAACTCAAAATAAAATTTCATATTAGTTTAAACTTTATTAACAATAACTTTTGAAAATATGATTGTACTTGCATTAACCTTAAAAAAGCAAAGGTAATTTAATCTCCGCTGGTCAGGTCTTATTATCAGAACTCTAAAAAATAACAATGCAAGTAATACTACAATTCTATTGTGCTAGATTTCTAATTGCCTTATATAACATTCTTAAATCCAATTTACTTGAAAACGCTTTTAACAGCCATACCATACGTCCGCGTCCGCGTCCGCGTCCGCGTCCGCGTCCGCGTCCGCGTCCGCGTTTGCGTTCGCGTTCGCGTTCGCGTTCGCGTTCGCGTTTGCGTTCGCGTTCGCGTTCGCGTTCGCGTTCGCATTCGCGTTCAGGTTCACGTTCACGTTGACTTTCACTTTCACTTTCACGTTCACGTTCACGTTCACGTTCACGTTCACCTTTACCTTTACGTTTACGTTTACGTTTACGTTTACGTTTACGTTTACGTTTACGTTTACGTTTACGTTTACGTTTACGTTTACGTTTACGTTTACGTTTACGTTTACGTTTACGTTTACGTTTACGTTTACGTTTACGTTTACGTTTACGTTTACGTTTACGTTTACGTTTACGTTTACGTTTACGTTTACGTTTACGTTTACGTTTACGTTTACGTTTACGTTTACGTTTACGTTTACGTTTACGTTTACGTTTACGTTTACGTTTACGTTTACGTTTACGTTTACGTTTACGTTTACGTTTACGTTTACGTTTACGTTTACGTTTACGTTTACGTTTACGTATACGTATACGTATACGTTTACGTTTACGTTTACGTTTACGTTTACGTTTACGTTTACGTTTACGTTTACGTTTACGTTTACGTTTACGTTTACGTACGTACGTACGTACGTACGTTACGTTACGTTACGTACGTTACGTACGTTACGTACGTTACGTTACGTTACGTACGTTACGTTTACGTTTACGTTTACGTTTACGTTTACGTTTACGTTACGTTTTACGTTACGTTTACGTTCACGTTTACGTTTACGTTTACGTTTACGTTTACGTTTACGTTTACGTTTACGTTACGTTTACGTTTACGTTACGTTATTACGTTACGTTTACGTTGACGTTATTACGTTAGTTACGTTTACGTTTATTTAGTTTCTTTCTTTACTTTACTTTACTTACGTTTACGTTTACGTTTCGTTTCGTTTCGTTTGCGTTTCTTTGCGTTTGCGTTTGCGTTTGCGTTTGCGTTTGCGTTTGCGTTTGCGTTTGCGTTTGCGTTTGCGTTTGCGTTTGCGTTTGCTTTGCGTTTTTCGTTTCGTTTGCTTTCTTTCGTTTCGTTTCGTTTCGTTTCGTTTCGTTTCGTTTGCGTTTGCGTTTGCGTTTGCGCTTGCGCTTGCGTTTGCGCTTGCGTTTGCGTTTGCGCTTGCGTTTGCGTTTGCGTTTGCGTTTGCGTTTGCGTTTGCGTTTGCGTTTGCGTTTGCGTTTGCGTTTGCGTTTGCGTTTGCGTTTGCTTTGCGTTTGCGTTTGCGTTTGCGTTTGCGTTTGCGTTTGCGTTTGCGTTTGCGTTTACGTTTACGTTTACGTTTACGTTTACGTTTACGTTTACGTTTACGTTTACGTTTACGTTTACGTTTACGTTTACGTTTACGTTTACGTTTACGTTTACGTTTACGTTTACGTTTACGTTTACGTTTACGTTTACGTTTACGTTTACGTTTACGTTTACGTTTACGTTTACGTTTACGTTTACGTTTACGTTTACGTTTACGTTTACGTTTACGTTTACGTTTACGTTTACGTTTACGTTTACGTTTACGTTTACGTTTACGTTTACGTTTACGTTTACGTTTACGTTGACGTTTACGTTTACGTTTACGTTACGTTTACGTTTACGTTTACGTTTACGTTTACGTTTACGTTTACGTTTACGTTTACGTTTACGTTTACGTTTACGTTTACGTTTCGTTTACGTTTACGTTTACGTTTACGTTTACGTTTACGTTTCGTTTACGTTTACGTTACGTTTACGTTTTACGTTACGTTACGTATTACTTTCGTGTACGTTTACGTTGACGTTAATTACGTTGACGTTTACGTTTACGTTTACGTTTACGTATTACGTTTACTTCTTAATCATTTACGTTTACGTTTACGTTACGTTACGTTTACGTTTACGTCGTTGCGTTGCGTTGCGTTTGCGTTTGCGTTTGCGTTGCGTTTGCGTTTGCGTTGCGTTTGCGTTGCGTTTGCGTTTGCGTTGCGTTATTGCGTTGGTTCGTTTACGTTTGACGTTTACGTTTACGTTTACGTTTACGTTTGCGTTTCGTTTGCGTTTGCGTTTGCGTTTGCGTTTGCGTTTGCGTTTGCGTTTGCGTTTGCGTTTGCGTTTGCGTTTGCGTTTGCGTTTGCGTTTGCGTTTGCGTTTGCGTTTGCGTTTGCGTTTTCGTTTGCGTTTGCGTTTGCGTTTTCGTTTGCGTTTGCGTTTGCGTTTGCGTTTGCGTTTGCGTTTGCGTTTGCGTTTGCGTTTGCGTTTGCGTTTGCGTTTGCGTTTGCGTTTACGTTTACGTTTACGTTTACGTTTACGTTTACGTTTACGTTTACGTTTACGTTTACGTTTACGTTTACGTTTACGTTTTCGTTTACGTTTACGTTTACGTTTCGTTTACGTTTCGTTTACGTTTACGTTTACGTTTACGTTTACGTTTACGTTTACGTTTACGTTTACGTTTACGTTTACGTTTACGTTTACGTTTACGTTTACGTTTACGTTTACGTTTACGTTTACGTTTACGTTTACGTTTACGTTTACGTTTACGTTTACGTTGACGTTGACGTTGACGTTTACGTTACGTTCGTTACGTTTACGTTACGTTTACGTTTACGTTTACGTGTACGTGTACGTTTACGTTTACGTTTACGTTCACGTTCACGTTCACGTTTACGTTTACGTTTACGTTTACGTTTACGTTTACGTTTACGTTTACGTTGACGTTTACGTTTACGTGTACGTGTACGTGTACGTGTACGTTGACGATTACGTTGACGTTGACGTTGACGTTGACGTTGACGTTTACGTTTACGTTTACGTTTACTTTACGTTTACGTTTACGTTTACGTTTACGTTTACGTTTACGTTTACGTTTACGTTTACGTTTACGTTTGCGTTTGCGTTTGCGTTTGCGTTTGCGTTTGCGTTTGCGTTTGCGTTTGCGTTTGCGTTTGCGTTTGCGTTTGCGTTTGCGTTTGCGTTTGCGTTTGCGTTTGCGTTTGCGTTTGCGTTTGCGTTTGCGTTTTCGTTTGCGTTTTCGTTTTCGTTTGCGTTTTCGTTTGCGTTTGCGTTTGCGTTTGCGTTTTCGTTTGCGTTTGCGTTTGCGTTTGCGTTTGCGTTTGCGTTTGCGTTTGCGTTTGCGTTTGACGTTTACGTTTACGTTTACGTTTACGTTTACGTTTACGTTTCGTTTACGTTTACGTTTACGTTTACGTTTACGTTTACGTTTACGTTTACGTTTACGTTTACGTTTACGTTTACGTTTACGTTTACGTTTACGTTTCGTTTACGTTTACGTTTACGTTTACGTTTACGTTTACGTTTACGTTTACGTTTACGTTTACGTTTACGTTTACGTTTACGTTTACGTTTACGTTTACGTTTACGTTTACGTTTACGTTTACGTTTACGTTTACGTTTACGTTTACGTTTACGTTTACGTTTACGTTTACGTTTACGTTTACGTTTACGTTTACGTTTACGTTTACGTTTACGTTTACGTTTACGTTTACGTTTACGTTTACGTTTACGTTTACGTTTACGTTTACGTTTACGTTTACGTTTACGTTTACGTTTACGTTTACGTTTACGTTTACGTTTACGTTTACGTTTACGTTTACGTTTACGTTTACGTTTACGTTTACGTTTACGTTTACGTTTACGTTTACGTTTACGTTTACGTTTACGTTTACGTTTACGTTTACGTTTACGTTTACGTTTACGTTTACGTTTACGTTTACGTTTACGTTTACGTTTACGTTTACGTTTACGTTTACGTTTACGTTTACGTTTACGTTTACGTTTACGTTTACGTTTACGTTTACGTTTACGTTTACGTTTACGTTTACGTTTACGTTTACGTTTACGTTTACGTTTACGTTTACGTTTACGTTTACGTTTACGTTTACGTTTACGTTTACGTTTACGTTTACGTTTACGTTTACGTTTACGTTTACGTTTACGTTTACGTTTACGTTTACGTTTACGTTTACGTTTACGTTTACGTTTACGTTTACGTTTACGTTTACGTTTACGTTTACGTTTACGTTTACGTTTACGTTTACGTTTACGTTTACGTTTACGTTTACGTTACGTTACGTTTACGTTTACGTTTACGTTTACGTTTACGTTTACGTTTACGTTTACGTTTACGTTTACGTTTACGTATACGTTTACGTTTACGTTTACGTTTACGTTTACGTTTACGTTTACGTTTACGTTTACGTTTACGTTTACGTTTACGTTTACGTTTACGTTTACGTTTACGTTTACGTTTACGTTTACGTTTACGTTTACGTTTACGTTTACGTTTACGTTTACGTTTACGTTTACGTTTACGTTTACGTTTACGTTTACGTTTACGTTTACGTTTACGTTTACGTTTACGTTTACGTTTACGTTTACGTTTACGTTTACGTTTACGTTTACGTTTACGTTTACGTTTACGTTTACGTTTACGTTTACGTTTACGTTTACGTTTACGTTTACGTTTACGTTTACGTTTACGTTTACGTTTACGTTTACGTTTACGTTTACGTTTACGTTTACGTTTACGTTTACGTTTACGTTTACGTTTACGTTTACGTTTACGTTTACGTTTACGTTTACGTTTACGTTTACGTTTACGTTTACGTTTACGTTTACGTTTACGTTTACGTTTACGTTTACGTTTACGTTTACGTTTACGTTTACGTTTACGTTTACGTTTACGTTTACGTTTACGTTTACGTTTACGTTTACGTTTACGTTTACGTTTACGTTTACGTTTACGTTTACGTTTACGTTTACGTTTACGTTTACGTTTACGTTTACGTTTACGTTTACGTTTACGTTTACGTTTACGTTTACGTTTACGTTTACGTTTACGTTTACGTTTACGTTTACGTTTACGTTTACGTTTACGTTTACGTTTACGTTTACGTTTACGTTTACGTTTACGTTTACGTTTACGTTTACGTTTACGTTTACGTTTACGGTTACGGTTACGGTTACGTTTACGCTTACGTTAACGTTTACGGTTACGGTTACGTTTACGTTTACGTTTACGTTTACGTTTACGCTTACGCTTACGTTTACGTTTACGTTTACGTTTACGTTTACGTTTACGTTTACGTTTACGTTTACGTTTACGTTTACGTTTACGTTTACGTTTACGTTTACGTTTACGTTTACGTTTACGTTTACGTTTACGTTTACGTTTACGTTTACGTTTACGTTTACGTTTACGTTTACGTTTACGTTTACGTTTACGTTTACGTTTACGTTTACGTTTACGTTTACGTTTACGTTAACGTTTACGGTTACGGTTACGTTTACGTTTACGTTTACGTTTACGTTTACGTTTACGTTTACGTTTACGTTTACGTTTACGTTTACGTTTACGTTTACGTTTACGTTTACGTTTACGTTTACATTTACATTTACATTTACATTTACATTTACATTTACATTTACTAGCAATACATCCTACAATTAAAGCTTGCGTTTCACTTAATGTCCATGTCTTTCTTAGCGAGTCTAAAATTCCAAACCTTTTCAATTATCTTGTGCTTAAATATAAATAACTAATTCTGTCGCTCTACGAACCGATTAGCACTTAATTTACAACTTCGTTTGTACAAATTTATCAGGCTTCAACCAAAATAAAACAAGAAAAGCTCAGAACCGTATTTGCAATTTAATAATTTATGGATTTGCAGGTTAACACCACTAATTGGCTGAATATTTTCTCGGCACGTTAGTTCCCTCATTCCAGTGATTTATTATCCAACATATAGTTGCTGAGTTAGAACTTCTTACCATCTTTTTAATACAATTCGATTCTGTCCACGCCTAACCCGCGTGCATGATCTTTTTGGCTTAAATCGTCCAGTAAAGCTCAAAACAATTCACCATCGGCCACTGATTGAGGGGTCCTTGACCTTTGCACGGCCATTACCCTTAAACCCTATTTTCCTTCACTTTACTTCCGAACTTAATGGTTTTATTACAGTCACCCTTAATTCTGTTAAAAATTCGAATTCCGTTCTCACATTTTATGCGTCTAATTCTTTCGTAAGGTAAAGTTCAATGCCTTCAGATCGTGTGAACGCTTTAATTTTATGACGTTTTAGTATTCTGGGCTTGTTGCAGTTTCTTGAACCTCATATGAAATTATACAAATATTATTGTAAAAAGCGAAGAGTGTCAAACCCCTATCGTTATTGCGGTTTATATAAGAATGTACTAGGTGCTTTTCGGTTTATTTTTCTTGTTCTATTTTAATGTTATAATGAAATAACAAGTATTTAAAACATAACTTACTCAAGCTTCTATATAATTTTAAGAGAATTTTTACATTAAAATTTATTCAACCATTTGAAATTAATAAATGCTTTTCTATAGACAAATGCATACTTAATTAATGCACAAACGTTACACGTCTCTATTACGTTTTCATATTTTGTATCCGTAGCTTTTATAATAACGGAGTTGTAGATCGTTGCCACACTAAAGAGTCTCCCTGTTTGTCTCAAATTAAGTTATTACAAAAATACTGAAGGTTAAAGCTAAATATCAAAAACTGTATTGTTATTTAAATAGCCTTGCAAAATGGAATCCTTGTAACAGTTGCATATCGTTAATTTGTTTTGTAGTTGATTGAAATGTCTACTATGCATTACACCTGTTGTTTAAACACCGGACAAGTTACTAACGTGTTTGTTAATTCGGCATAAAAACGGGTGGTAGCCAAAATCTGATTAAAATATCTTTTGTGGTTCTTCAAATAATGAAAAACCTCCACTTTCGTCTAATCCTCTTGAAACCTCTATAATTCCATAAAGGTGCATTGTAAGGCATATGCTTACCAAAAGTATTTTGCTTATTTTGTCCTAAGGAACACATCCTTATATTAGTGCTTTGCTTTGAAACACCCTGAATATCGTGCCACAAAAATTCTAGCATTTACCAAGACACATTTTTAATTAAACCTGCGCTGGTAAAACTTTTTAAGCAGTTGGGTTAGACATTTCAAAGCAAACGCAGTTTTTTCAAGAAGATATTTATCTGGATTCGTGTTCCCCACGACAGTCTATAAAAACACCTAAAAAATTTAACAATTGCTTTTTTTAAACACCTATTAACCTACTCTCTTGAAAGTTGTTAAGCAGCTAGGTTAGATATTTCAAAACAGAAGAATTTTTTTTGAAAGCATGTTTACCCCAAAAGGGTTATATTCGAACTTTTATAAATCACTTTTTTAAAGCTAATCATGTTAGCAATTAATAGAAGACTGTGTTAGATTTGTTAGTAGACAAATCATATTTTGCTGATGTGCATGTGATTAGTTTTTCACAGAAGTGTTTAAAAGTGGTGTAGAAACTGTACTTAGTGTTCTGTAGTTGGAATTTAATGTAGTAATAATCTTCTATTGCGTATATTTACGGTAGAATTATAAAATCGTTTTTAAAAAGGGTTTTTGTAACTATCTAAATATAAGTGGCGCAGCAAGTAGGATATTCCAAGTAAATTTTATCGAAAACTTTTATCAATTCCAACTATTCATGGAAAACCGAATTAAGAGTTTAGAAGTGTCCCTAAGGAACCGCAATCGTTGGAAAGCCATTTTAGCAATTGAATAAACCATCCACTGGCGACCAGCATGCTAGTAACCATATCACTGCCTATACTGCGTCGCAGATCGGCGAAATTCTACAAAACTAAAATAATCATAGAATTAGTTGCAGGGTACATGTAAGTACGTTTTGAAATTTCTAATCTGTTGATTTGTGCATAAAATATTTTATATCGATTGAAACGTTAATTGAAAACGTGAGAAACCTCTGACTATCAGACTCAAATACTCAAAATACAAATATAAGAAATAATAAGGAACAATTTAAAAAGAATATTTAAAATGCATGCCAAATTTCTATGGTAATCTAAATGAGTTTAACGAATTTATTTCTTCCGCAAAAAGTGCAATAAACTCATTCATTGATCCATCAAAATTAAACAATTTTCAAAATTTATTCATATTTAAATCTATTTTAAATAAATTAACAGGTCAAGTCAAAGTCGATGTTAATATTACTACATGTCGACACTAGGGTAGAATTAAAAAATGCTCTCCTCAGAAATTTTAGCGATGAAAGAGATGATACTTGTTTAGATCGCGATTTCGTATTACTAAAGCATGGTAGTGATAAGCCTTTCTAATTTTACGAAAAATGTATACAAATCTTAAATTTGTTGTCCGTTTGTAATTGCAAACGAAAGGAATGAATTCGTAAGAACGGCAAAACGAAAATTTTCACTAAGCTAGCATTAAAGTCATTTCTTTGTGACTTAAGAGAACCTTTGGGTGGTATTATTAGAGCTTTGAAACCAAATTCCCTACAAAAAACCTGTCAGTTTATTACCGAAAAAGACAACGTTAGGTATTTTCAAAATGATAACGCACTGCATAACACGGGTAAATTTTTGTTAAACAATAATAGTAATAATAAATATGGGCAACCACCACCCAATTCTGATAAACGTAGATTTCCTTCGCAGCCTTTACACATTAAACCTCGTTCAAATTTTACGCCACAAAATTTCCTACAAATGCACAGACATTGGAAAACCAAAAGATCATACTTACCAGAGCCAAGCCGCCAGAGACGCTTTTAAGTCAAACCCAATTTTTAAACTCCCTAATCCGGCAACCCTTATGTTTACTTCGACTATACAATCCTTCACAAACCCTTTTAATATGTACATCTAGTCTCAATGGGTCTTGAAAATATCAACGTTAAGATTGGAGGAGACCTTGGAAATATGGCGGCAAACTCAAGATCACATGATGAATTTTATCCCCGATTTACAAAGAAATTGGGATAATATCAGTTTAAGTAAGATCATCAAAATAAAGTTGATTTTCTCATCTTTAGAAGACAAAGCAAGATTCAGTGTGGTAGGGGAAAGCGCATCCGGAGCTTGGTGTTGGAATATGCGATAGTACGCCCCTGTATTTTGTTATTTTATATCAACATTATAATATCTTAAGTACGCACCTGCAGGCATTAAGAAGCAGAGCATTGACGTTGCATTAAAAAGTTCAAACAATTAGTAGTAGGTTGGGTATTCGTGATATGTGACAGTTAACTGGCAATGCTTTTGCTTTGTATTTAAAATAATAGAGATAAGTAATATAAAACCATATGTCTCTAATTGTGTATTAATGCTTTATTAAAAACTATTTCACACTTGGCTGGAGGCTTTTTTATCGAGAAATATGAATACCTTGATGGACAATGAAGTCTTTCAAATCTACATAGATTTGAGATTAGGATGCAACCTGTACCAGGCTCACACATGCCAATGTGGTAGTCAAGTAGACGAGAAAGATCATCTCGGTTTATCGTACAAGAAAAGTAAAGGAAGATGGTCAAGACACAATGAACTGAACCAAATAATTTAACGACATGCAACAGAAATGCCGTGTCAATGTATCGGACCCGAGAGAAATCAGTGATCGTATTTCTAAAAAGTTTGCTGTTAATCTCGTAAATCAAACATTTTCCCAAAGTCTAAAAAGTCAGATGACGTTCGATGTAAAGCTAAATTATACAATGCTAGAAACCAATGTATAACCCTGATTGGATATCCCGTGGAAGAGTCAGGTGCAGTAAGGTAACAGTATGTGGACGTTGAATTAAAGAGATATTTAAGCTTCTTATTCAAAAGCACTCAGTGATCGTTAAATTTACGAGGATGCATGGTATAATATTAAAAAACCTTGAAAAATTGAATAAGGCATATAAATCACTTTACTATGCGAGTAGTGCAGCAGACCGCAAAATTTATATACACCTAATACAAATATTCAAACTTCAACATTCGAAATATCCCAAGTAATTACGGATTATGTTAGTAGAGTTGAAAGCTTGATAAAAGGAACAAACTATTCACTATTGCTCAAACATGAGTAAGGAAATCATCGTAAAAGAATTGTTTAAACCGGCCCGAAAAAATATTCGACATCTTCATACTATCCTTAAGCCTATAAAGAGAGATCCTTTGCAATTTGACTTGGCGGAATTTCAACCTTACGTTCACGTTAATAAATGTTACAAATATGTTCTTGTTGGTTTGGATTGTTTTACGAAATACGCTTTCGCTAGATCTTTAAGAAATAAAACTGCACGGGAAGTTACCAGTTTTGCAAAAGGTAATTGGGGAATACAACAACAGTAAATACCGGTCGAGAGGGATGACCTCTGTTGAGGCTGAAGCACATCCAGAAAAGGTTAAACTTTTTACAGATACTGGTGCTACAAGTCGAAGGAGATTGCTTAAAATTGGAGATGTAGTGCGAATATTTAAATATAAAACTGTTTTTGATAAAAGGCTTTTTGCCCAACTGGACTACGGAATTATTTAAAGTGACGCAAATTCAACATACAAAACCTGTTACTTACCTGCTGCAAGATTTAAATAGTAAACCAATCTTGGGTGCCTTCTACGGTGAGGAATTACACGTTACAAATTCTCCAGACACTATTTAGTTGAAAACGTGCTTAGGAAGAGAAACAGGAGGCGAACATTTTTAATTATATTGTTAAGAACACAACGTGGGAAACTGAGGCTTACGCAGTTATACGAAGCTTTATTTCATAGTTTGATCATTTATGAACCATCTCTCGAAGGGCAAACATGTTTATTTTGGATATCCAGCGCTTCCAGTACAAGTCAAACTAACTTTTTGTGAAACAAATGACTGTACTGAATGTTGGCACACATAAGTTAAAGGACGAGATTCTGAATATGTCGTTCAGAAGTGAAAACTTGAATAAGGATTTCTAAAAACAACGATTTTTGTAAAAATCACCTACACGGATTGGACAGGAACATTCCTGCGACCAATGAATTATCAGCTTTACGTATAAGTTTATTTTGGCAAGAAATTGTACTTGTAAATTGTAAATTGTTTATGTAAAAACTTGCTAAGAAAAACGCCAACAGCCGCTACCTTCCAACTGACGAAGTTGTAAATTTTGAACAATTCGCTGTTCCAAATTTGAAGCAGATACTAAAGGATAACCAATATAACCATTATTGCATCCAAAAAAATTTTTATATTGTGCAAATCAGAACGTAAATTTATTAAAAAGCAGTGTTTTTTAAATAAATTGTTATATCATATTGATTCTTTTAATTAAAATGGGTTTTATTAAAGTATGTATTAAGAGCGGGTTTATACATAAAAATTAAAAAGTTAATTCTTGGTGTACAGGCTCATAGATCTATTTAAACCTAATGGTGTCTTGTAGGTAAAGTAATCGAATAGCAATAGAAAATCACAGTTTATGCATGCAAGTTTTTAAAATAGAAATTATTGTATTTACCTAAGATTTCAACGTTGAAAATTCTATAACACTTTATACACTCTGAACGACTTTGCGTTTTTCAAAAATAAATTTAAATAGACTTTTAGTATCATTTTCTTCCGTATTTATAAAGAAAATATAAGTAATTGTTCTTACATTCACCTAGTTTAAACCTGATTATTAAACTACCATATTGAAGTCTTAGTATTATAGGAAAATACTTTAAAATTGACTATTATTTTATCGTGATTCAGTAAACGGGTGTAATATTTCCTTTGTATTCAATATAGAAAAAGTATGAGGAATTGTTTCTCCAATCACCTAATTTAAACCAAAAATCGTTAAATTGCAATGTTCAGCTGTTGGTTGTAGGTAAATTTCTTTAAATACCTTCAAATTAAACGTCTTCTAGTAAACGAATGTAATTAACATGAATCAGGCTTGTGAATGATGAAAGCTGTGTGGAAGTGAAGGTGGGAATTCAATCTATACCAACAGGTAAAAGCCAGAATATCACAATTATAAACGTCACTTTTCCTGACTAGACTTGCATGTATCACCAATTAACACAATAAGGAACTGTGCGCTGTAGTGAAACCGACCTGAAGGCTGACCCAAACGCCCTCTATAGACGGCACACCGGCCTCAATGATCTAACATCTAGTGGCAGTGGCTCGACAACTCTACGTTCTGTTGTAATAATGTAACCAAATTCACACTGGGAAGATGGCGTTAAGGCGGGAACGTTTAAAATAAAACTACAGTATTTACCTAACTGACTTTTAATCAAAAGAAGAACCACTAGATAGGTCATTCGCATGAAAGTATAGAAAAATGACATTCAAAGCAAACAGTGCCGTACTCAACCTGAGCGATTGGGGAAAGTGCACGGCAGAAAAAACCCCAAACTGCCCTCACACTTCCAACTGCATTTGGCACATTTCGCCAAGGACGGGTAACGTACAAGTGCCTCGGTCACCAACACTTAATTTGACGGGATATCAACTGTTACCCAGACATAACACACATAACAACTGAAGAAACGTTAGTGTAAACCAACTAGTCTTTCCTGGTAGGTACTGAGGTCGGATAACCAATACTACCAAGCTAAAGTTGAAGAGGGGGAACACCAGGAAGATAAAATCTCCCTTGGCTACCAATGTTCCTCCCTGCACGGACATAAAATGTTAGTAATTCTCAACAAGGCTCATTCACACGCGCCCACATACATACATTAACAGTTTCCAGCCCGTGTTACAAAATATTTTACAAAGGCTAACCGACTTCCTATTATTTGCAAGAGTACAACTACAAGTACATTAACAAGACAACATGAATCGCTGAAATGAACTTATGGTATGATTGCGCATAGTTAAAATGTCGCTTATTATTGAATAGACTATTTCTAACATAGTCATAAATGCAAACACGAAAGGCACGTAAAGGTCAATCATACCAGAGATTCAATTTAATTACATCACAACAATTATCACAAATGTTAAATACTAAGTAATTATATAGGAACATCGGCTAGGTAATAGGATATACAAAAACAACAAACATATAATTAAGTTTAAACCAAGATGTGAGCAGTGCAGTTGTAAATGCGATTAATATGCTGAAATAAAACAATTACACATAAATAAAATGTCAAATGCATCACAAATATCAAACCAATACAAAATATGTTGGCAGCGAAATACATATCAAAATTTTATAGCACAAGTACAAGCTCAGATTCAGACGCTAAATCTTTATATATATATATATATATATATATATATATATATGCATGTTAGTTAAATATATGAAATCTTGCAAGTAAACGTTAAAAATTATTCATTATGATTGCATCGGTTAAAACATACTTTTTAAAAAACAAACCCATCGTGGCACTACAAATTACAAACAAAAAAATATACACAACATCGTTGTGATTAATTCAATTTTTATCTTAAAAACCAAAACAAATATATTACAAAAATATAATACTGTTCATACTCAAGCTTGCCGAATAATTTGATTTAATATGATTTTAGTATTTATCATTAATTGTAGTAAAATTACTGTAATGGTACCTCTGATATTGGTCCTGCAATAAGTGGGACGCAATCGTAGTTCCAACTTTGCATTAAATACAAAATGAACATTATTTCTGATAAATAAATATTAGTTTTAAGTTGGTAAACCAAACTACACACCTTTAGACATAAAACATATTCAATAAAAATCGTAAATACACGAAGATTACATATTACACCTGATAAGTAAAGCAACTGGCAAACTCCGAGACAAAACAAAGGAAATCATAAAAATATTTCATTTAATGTTTACATATGTAACGGTTTTACAATAAGTACCAAAATGATACTCAAAACAAAGCTGGAATCACAAGATGTAATTAGATTACCCTAAATAACAACTAAAATATAAACTGATCAAACATTACCTTTAATTAACCACCAAGGAAAGCTTTTCGACCTGCCATTTTGAAACCTACAAAGTTCTTTCCACTACGTCGACCAGCTTGATCCTCTATACACATGCGCATCAAAATACTGTAAAATCTGACATCACGGAATGCGTTTAGAAACCTGCTAGTGGTTACTGAGCTACTAACAAATACCTTCGAATATAGAAATGTACACTATAATATTTGTAATAATTATCAACCAATGAGAAAATCGACCTAGAAACACTATGGAACACTTCAACGAATTTGACCGCTGGCATATAAGACGAGGGAGCCATGTTCCAGAGCATTGGTTGTGGAAGTGTCGACGAGTTGATAAAAATTACAAGTTAAACATGGATTTTTCTGGTGTTGACGTAACAAGTGATGTAAGAGTGCCGCAATCGGACCTCAACAAACTAGTAGGTAAGAACCGCCTATGCGTTAGGTGATTTTACATCAAATTTTCACCACCATAACATGGTAGTTGGTTTTGATTTATACGGTGATCTGCGGCCAGTCATACTAGTTATTTGCAATAGTAGAATATACCAAAAATTATGCTACAAAAATGTGCTACTTTGAATGGAGGGAGTTTTGCAATTTTCAATTGGAATTTAGAATAAGACAATTTGCCGAATAAGCAGCAAATGAAGCACTGAATGGTTTGTCTGGTGGAGATGTTTCAGAATTACAAGTGGATTGTGAATTCAAATTGAAACTGGCAGTCGATTTATCTAATAAAAGTGTATGCGTTTGCGTTGCAAATAAATTTCAAGAAGAAAATGCATATAATTTTGAAATTACGAAAGGCCAAAATATTATTGTGTTATTTGAGTAGGAGTGCTTTAAGCTTTTAAATTTATAAGAATTAATATGTTATAAAATGAAGTAGTTGAGATGTAGAAAATTTTCAGAATTTTACGAAAAATTTGTAGGTGTTATACAAAATGTAAGTGGAAATACGACAGGTGAAGAAAAAGCTCAAAAATTATAAGAAAAGACCCGTGCGAGCAATTTTTGTGTAATGCTTGCAGTAATGTAAATTACTTGACATATTGGAAATTATTAAATGTCACTTCATTCATTACTTAGAAGATGCGAGTGTGGGGCTATCGCTGACGCAAATGTTTAAAGATTTAGCTATCTCTAATTCGCCAGATTCCGGTTATCACAGCGGATGCTATTTAAGAATACATGTATATATTTTAATAAAATTATAATATTTCATGATGAACTTTGTTTTACTTATTTGTAACGTCAACACTAGTAAAATATTATTAATAAATGTACTAAATTGTGTTGTTTTTCTATTATGTGGTGGTAATCCTATTGACAGACAACGATACCGTTGACCGTCCATTGCCAATGTAGACGTATATTATGTGGCATAGTGGTGCTAGTTAATAAACAAATATACGGGGTAATTCTATATATAAAATTTGGAGTTAGGAGCTTTTAAGTTAATCTCTAAAAATGGGATATGTAAACAGTTTCTTATTTATCTTGAACTTTTTTCATGTATAAATGTGCTCTAATGTTAATCATTAAATTAAAAAAGAATATATAAGCTGTTTTTTAATCATCCTGAAGCTTTTCTTATATCTAAATGTACTCTTAAGTTAATCTTTAAATTAAAATGGAATCTGTGCATTAAACAATAATACGAGATGTACAAGTAATAATTGTGATTCACAAGATGATGTAGCGGTTAAAGTACATGCGTTGCATACCGGCAGCACGGGTTTAAATCCCGCTTGAGTAGAATTTTTTTCTTATAAAACATGCAACGTATACGCTCAAATTGGGAAAATTTGTGACGTAAGAAATAAAATAAATGGCGTAGAGGTTAAGGTTGAGTAATAAACTATAGGTTTTATCATAAAAACGATTAAGGTTAATAGGTTTTCCCATTAAAAAACGATTAGTGTTAATGGGATTTTAATGTAAAACCCATTAAAAGCCGATTAGTGTTATTGTAATTTTAAGGAGGAAACCCATAAAAAACGATTGGTTCTAATGGGTTTTTAATGAGAAAACTCATTAACAAACAATTAGTGCTAATAAGTTTTTAATGAAGAAACTCATTAAAAAACAATTAGTAGAGTTGGGAGGTGAAGGGTGCAAGTGCTTTCTCATGCCTCAACCATCCATTTACCCTCTACTCTCTAGAAATACTGTAATTTAATGATGAAATAGTAATTAATACTTAAGTAGTTTGGCTTTTATAAAGCACTTGGATGTTTATTTTTTTACAAGCAACACATTCAGGTGTGCTTATACCTCGTGCACGTGTGCTTGAAAACAAGAACAATATTATTAAGCGGATTTACATATAATTTAGGTTTTCATACAAAAAAGCTTTATCCACAATTAGTAGAATAAATAACAGCATCTTTGAATGAATATGAACACCAGATTCAAATAAACATTAATTTTGACAAGTTTTGATTTTGAGATTTTTTTATTTTCACCGCTAATAAAAAAAGCAGATAAATACGCTAACAATTTTGCTGAGATTTGTCTATAGTTTGAACTAAATTTATTTTATCAAACTTAAGCATAATTTAAATAACATTTGCATGAAATGAATAGGAGACAATTTTTAAAAAGAAAGTACAATTACTTTGGTTCTAAGCTGTTCACAACAGCATAAATAAAATTAAAAATAATACTTTCATATAATCTTTTACCATTTAAGATTAATTTCAAACTGCTTTCTTTTGTGTCAATTTCAGTCAGATAGAATTAAAACTGTTGGAATGTTACTCCCAAACACCTACTTCCAAGGTGGGCGTTTGTTCGTTTGTAGTTGTTTTCTCTTAGTTGTGTAGGTATTTGACACAGTTGATGAAGCCACCGAACTTACATTGCTACGCCTCAAACTATCTACAACATCAACTGATGATTTTTTACCGTAGGCACTGGACATGCTTTTGGTTATATTTACATTTTGCCTCCATTTATTAGCAGCTGTTTGGGTAATTCCCGGCTTGGCTTTCTCACTTGTTCGCGGTGCGTCCATTTTGGTTGAAATGTCTTCCAAAATCCCTAATGTGGCATCCATAGTTTTATAAAAATCGTAATTATAACCCCTTTCTTCACTACTAGTAATATAAAATCGTTTTGTTAGGGTGGATATTAAAAGTGCGGGTTTATCTTCTGCACGATTTGTTGTTGTAACTATTCCAATAATGTCATCCTTTTGACCTAATTTGTAAAAATTGTTACATAAACCTACTATAAACTTATGTCGGGGTTCACCTTCTGAAACATAATATATCGATTGATCAATTAACTTACAAGTTTTTTTAACCTTCTAAGTGCTTATACACCAACAGTATATCCGCTTCTACAGGTACTTGATAGGCGTGTTTTGGAGGTTCAGGAGAGAATGTCACAGAATCCCTCTGAACAATAACGACTGGTTCTGATGTCTAAAAGTGTTAAAAGTATTTGAATTTTTTTTGGATTATAGCACTATATGTACTTGAACTATTCATTAATTACCTGAAATATAAATATTTTTGGTTTATTTCTAAAACTAGAACATCTTTCGCCCGTAAATCGACTAAAAACTTCTTTTATTGTTAGAGCTCCATTTCTTCTATTACTTTCATTATCTAGTAAAAATTTACCTTCGCGTTCAGAAATTCCCATCATTACAAATATTAGGCAAGATTTACTTGAATGGTCTTCAGCTGCAACTAAAAGTAAAATATCTTTAAAATATTTTCTGTTCTATAGCATGAGGAACATTACTCAAAATTCTTTATATTGCAGTGTAATAAAATTTGACATTTTTAAACTATAAATCAATTGACATTATATTTCAAACATAAGAATTTAACAAAGTAATATTTTTGAGTAAAAATTGAAGTTTTGTCGCAGGAATTTCGGGCGATGACTTTTTATGATGTTCGAGACGGTTTTATACTACAGCAATGGGAAGAAAAACTTATTTCGTTATTTGAGGATGAACACAATCTAAAACTATAGATTACAAATGGATCGCAGAACTCAAACGTATGAAAACCAACACCAGATGACTATCTTCGCGAAGGTAGTCCAAACCCACCTTTGTATTGCGACGAATATTGATGAGCCTGATTTTAGCAAATCGGCAAGTGTCGTTAGGAAGATAAGTGCATACTTAGGCATTGTGTCGAAACAAACATGACGCAACAAAATCAGAAGATTTGCTGTCTGCATTTCTTTTACTTTTTGAAAGACCCGCAAAACCAGACGGGTTTCAAGTGGTACGAAGAAATTATAAAAAAATTCAACGGGCGTCGTTCCAATTCTATATACAACATTATAGCAGATGTCAAATCATGGATTTTTTAATATGAACCCATAAACAAACATGTATCAGTTGGGGTGTACATTATACGAATAATAGTCGTCCGTTTACGAAGCGTTTCAAAGAAAATGGTGCATGCTTCTTAGAAAAAACAGGTCCTGTTGCAATTAGAAAATCGAAGAACAATTCGTGGGTAGCGTTTTATACTTCAATTTGTTTGCCGGAAGTTATCGCTGATCAGGTAAAATAACGTAAACTTGCGAATAATCCTTCATCATGACGATGCAAGCGTGCAAACAGCACAAAAGACAGTAGAGTTTTTGACGAGTAATAACAATACAATAATGTAGGGGGCTACTATTAACGCGTTCGTCAATTTAGAACAAGTAATAACAAAAGTTTTTATTTTTCACTATTCACAAGTTTAATTAATAGTAAAGGGTGTTTCAAATTGCGCGGTTTTTTTAAACAATAAATAAGACACATAATTTACATTCATTTTCAAAAACTTTTTATTGGTAATTGAAGTATCACTAATGACATTTATATGCAAAAAATAATATCTGCCAAATGGCCTCCTCTTAAAGCTCCACAGAGTCCACTCTTTTGTTAAAATTTTCAATGACATTTTGACATAATTGAGGCTCTGTCTCACCACTGACACCAATAATTTCATCTTTCAAAGCAGGAATCGATTGTCGATTATAAACTATAAACTATAAACTATAAACCTGACTTTTCACATAGCCCCAAAGAAAATAGTCTAATGGAGTCAAATCACATGATCTTGATGGCCAATTAACGTCACCGTTTCTTGAGGTTACATGTCCAGGAAATTTTTCTCTCAATAAAGCAATTGTTTCTTGTGCCGAGTGCGATGTAGCGCCATCCTGTTAAAACTACATATCCTCTAGATCAATATTCATTAATTCAGGCCACAAAAATTCGGTTATCATCCGACGATATCGATCACCATTGACAGTTACAGCTTCACCAGCAGCATTTTCAAAGAAGTAAGGTCCAATTACACACCTGACCATAATGCACACCAAACAGTCACTCGTTTAAAATGCATAGGTTTCTCATGAATAATTTATGGATTTTCCTCACCCCCAGATACAATTTTGTTTATTAACATAGCCACCAAGTTCAAAATGTGCCTCATCGGAAAACATGATTTTTTGAGAAAAATCAGCCTGTTCATTGATGAAATTGACAAATGAACGACGTTTTAAATGATCTAATGGCTTTAGTGCCTGTGTTATTTGAATCTTATATGCCTTCAGAGCTAAATCCTTGTGCAAAATACGCCTTGTTGTTGATCCACTAAGTCCAACTTGTTGTGAACGTCGTCTAATGGATATTTTAGGATCTTCAGCAACACTATCACGTACCAAATTAATATTTTCTTATGAACGACCGCTACGACTGAATTTTTCACTTTTTTGATCTTCCACCGAACCGGTCTCTTGAAATTTTGTAATAATTCGACCAATAGTGCTTTCAGCTGGACGATTATGTAAACCATAAAATTCACGTAATTCTCTAAAAACACTTTTCACAGAACGCTGACTTCCATAAAATAATTCAACAATTTGAATGCGTTGTTGTATCGTGTACGAAGCCATTTTTATAGATGTCACACATCACACTTCTTAAATGTCAAAATACCCAGAGGAATTAAGTGCGCCATCTATATTTTACTTATTCTTAAAATAAAACCCACGCAATTTAAAACACCCGTTATATGCCTTTTTATAGATGTTTTCAGTCTAATCAACAATGAAGCACTATCAAACTGATATTATTGAAAGCACTAATATCTTCTTAAACTAAATCTTTAATCGTAAGTCTTCTTAACAACGCAAACACTTCTATAATTTGTTTATTCTCCTTTTGTCAATTTATGTACAAGCTGGCGGTACAATATGCACGTTCACATACCACAAATTTATATTGACTATAGGACCTTCAAAACGTAATGACCAACTAACTATTCACGATAAGATTTATATACGACATTTGGATATAGACTAACTGATGTACACTCTTTGCCGATCTTATATATATCCTAAAATTAATTAGAGATTCATAGTCTGATGTTGACTCGAATATTCTAGACTTCTGCAGGATACATTTCTGTTATGCATCTTGCGTGTTTGACGGGTTGCCTAATAGTTTGTAACAATAATAACTCATTGGTCATATTTGCCGGATTTATTGCCCAACAGCCTTTTCTTATTCCGACACATCAAAAATAAAATGCCTAGTGAACGTTTTTCATCGCATAAAGCATTTAATTTGCATCTTTCTGGACTACCTCGTTCATAGTGGGAAAACTGTTTTGAAGAATGGTTTTATTGAATGTAAAAATAAATAACCATAAAAGGGGCTATTTTGAGAAACAATAAAGTGATTTCCATAACGACATGTACGATTTTCTTATATTTTTAGAAATTTTAGTAGTTATCCGTATAAATAATGAGAAACACTCGTGCGTTCAAATAATTTATTAGATAGAAATTATTTCCAAAGCCGTAATACCAACACTTACAGTATAGGAAATATAAAATGCAAACTGTTAACAAAATATAGATTCTTATTAATTTAAATATTATAAACATTTTACCCTAACTATAAGGGTGACTAAACCTGGTCCCTATAGTAGGGGACAAAGAATACTACTATAGTAAGCCTGCTTATCGTAAAAGGCGATTCAAAGGCGCAGCAAGGGGCAGCAACAATGCTGGCTAAAAGATATTCGAAGAGAGTCGGATGGTCTCGGGCGATCCTCAATAATTTACAAGGTTGTTGGAGGTTTGCCCTGACCGATACGGCCTTTTGCTAAAATCTTTAAAAACTGCGTTGTGGAAAGATATGGTAACCAATCACAATATTTCCCAGGTATGCGAGTTATGTAATCCCCCAATTGTTATATATAAATAAAGAAACTAATAATTAGGAATTATTAGAAATATTAGAAAATGCGCTAAGTGATGTGCAACAATGTAAACAAAAAACAATTCATTCAGTTTATTAACGTTCATGGGAACGGAAGCGTTACTTTGTAGCACAGAGATAAGTGACACTACAGATGTCAGGTCACAGGCGATCACAGACAGTCACGTACCGAGATTACTAAGAAGTAAGCTCGCAACAAAGTAATTAAGCAAAGAATTAAGATAGCAACATTGTATTATGAATAGAGTCAAGCGTAAGCAGACATTAGGTATGCAAGTTTCCACAGCCATATGAGGGGGTAGGGATATTATAAAAAGCCCGGGAGCCCCAATCGACAACAGTTAATCCATCGTTCAGCTTTAACATTGCAGTTCGTTAGATAACTCACTTTGTACAATTAATTAATAGTTTCGTTTCAAGATTGTCTAAATTCAATATTAATTTCTGTATAACAAACAAATAAATGTGTTAAGAAGTTTGGAAATGTCTTTTTGAAAAGGCCGCTCCCAAGCAACGAACCTTAACTGGCGCAGCGGTAGCGGATGTCAAAATGGCACTAGCGAATTCAAAATCGAGGAACTGGTGGTCTGGAATTTCAATTCCAAATTTGGCAGAACCAAAACAGAAGTTGGAGGCGAAACAAGAATCGTTCAATCCCAGCAACCAAAAAAGAAGTTGAAGGCGAAACAAAAATCGTTCAAATTTAACAAAAGAAAATTTGGAGGCGATACAAGAATAGATCAAATCCAAAAACCAAAGAAAGAATCCATGAAATCAACAAAGCACCTAGTGTAAGTTCATTTTCCTTTAAAACAAATGAATTTTATTTTTATTTTTAACAAACATATTTGATATTTGCAAGTTTATGATTTATATATGTATATTGACTATTGTTACCATTATTTTATGCAATTTTTTGAAAATAATCTGCTTAGCAATTGCTAGAGATTATCTTCAAACTGTTTTTGAAATTTTATCACTATTTTATTCTTTGTATATGAAAGAGAGATATAAGAACTGAGAAAAATTTATTTCTGAGACACAAAAATCAGAGACAATTAAAAAGTCGCAAATTTTAAGCGCACTTGATATATTACGTTTTAACTGGCGCAAGAAAATTTTTAGAATTGCTAATTCAAGAACCCGGCATTAAATAACGCAATACTCCGAGAAAAAGGCAAAAATCAAATCACGAATTTAAAACCAAAATCTTATAATCACGCAACAAAATAACCAAAATAAATTATCCAGACGCAAACTCATTGTATTCCATAAATAGACAACTTGTAATCTATTATTAAAACCACATCTTTAGTACAAGAAATAACAAAGCGCGAATTTAAACGCGGAACCAACCTTCATCGTCTCATCTTAAAAAGTGAATAAAATCATTCACCTTGAACAACGCATATATCTAATTATAATTACTGAACAAAAGTTATTCAAAACATCGCGAAATCCTTTCAGAAAAACCTTTCAGCATTGTAAATTAAAGCATAATAAATTACGACCGAAAACTTTTATAAAATATCAATTTAAATTACGTTTAACTATAAAACCAACTCAGGAAAGTACAAATTGTATTAAAATCACCACGATTACTGAACAACACCCACAGTATATTTAAAATTAACTTGCAACAGAGACACTGACGCAACCAATTAGATTACAACATTGTAATAACAAAACGGAAAGCATCTCATAGACCTTACAATCACATAAACCCACGGGAAAAGATAATTATTACACGCAAAATTAAAATCGGCGCGATTAAAATAGAAAATCTTTAACTGACGCAAAGCATTTAAGTAAGATAAATTACCACAAAAACCACTCAGTCTTATTGAAACTTCAGAAATTAAAATTAACATCGGAAAATTAAAAATAAACGTAACCAAACCAATACCAAGCGTAAAACCCATAAAATAGTTACAAAACCGTACAAGTAAATACAAATTAAACAACTTATTTCTTTAAATAATCCGAAACGACCCAAGCTCAAAAAAAGGCAAGTAACCCGACGCAACCTAAACGAAAATGTAATAAATCCAAGCAAGAAATAATACCACAAACTACAAAATAAATCCAAAATTTTACGAAATCGGAAAAATAACCAAGTCAAATTAAAAATTAAATTACCAAAACATCCCCCAGCAAAGATGAGTAATGAAATGAAACTGTACATTGAGATGATCCCCCAATTTAACGGTGACCAATGTTTATTAAGTAACTTCATTTCAGTTTCTGAAATATTTTTAAAAACATTCTATAAACCCGGTGATAACGAAAGCAACATTTTGCTTATCCGCCTTATAATAAGTAAACTAACCGGAAGGGCACTAACGTTAATCGCGAGTCGAGATGACTTAGACCAATGGGACGAATTCAAACGCGTATTAATAGCATATTTCGGCGATCAAAGAAACCTGAAATGTCTAGTGAGAGATTTGATAAACCTTAGAATGGAACACAACCAATCCCCATATCAATTTGGTATGAAATGCCAAGCTGTAGGAAGCTTAATCTTGACAAAACTCAAAATTAAAGAAACCGACCCAAATGTAAGACTTTTTAAAACGAAAATGAACGACGAGATGGCATTAGACGCTTATCTAAATGCATTACCCAAACGACTTTCAGACAAAATTAGATTTCAACATCCCCAAGATTTAGAAGAAGCAATGAACATGATTATCGAAGAAGAAAATGTAAAGTATTACAGAAACCGACTATATAACCCCAACGCGAATAAAAGCTACACGCTAATAAAAACCATACAACCCGCGAGACAAACAAGTCCACAACAAAAATTTACCCCGTTCAATGCACCAACAAACCAGACGCGAACCAATAATCCACATTTTAATAATTCGAACTTTAACAATCAATATAAACAATTTTCAAAACCAACATTTTACCCAAACTTTTCAAAACCCGCATTTCAACCAACATTCAACCCAAACCTTTCAAAACCCGCATTTCAACCGAGATTCAACCAAAATGTAAATCAGAAGAGACCAGTATTCAACGCGAATCCTAGTAGAAGCTCACCCATGATAAATAATAATAATCCCAATTACTATTGTAAACCCACACCAATGGATACCTCATCTGGTAACACCAGACCCAACACCAAAATAACACACATTAGACCAAACCCCAATCAAAAACGCACTTTCACCTCAGAAGAGCTATTTTATCAAGAAGTAGAAGAATATGAAGCTGACCAGAATAATCGCAATCGACCGTATACAAATAACGAACAAAACCAAACAAACCATTATGAACGCGTATGAATCACCTTGTACTACCCTATATCGAGATACCCCACGCTGAATTTAAATTACTAATCGATACCGGATCTTCAAAAACATCAATAAGCCCGCGAACAGTAAAGAAACATTATTTAAACTATGTAGAAAGAGAACCGTTTAAAATTAAAACCGCCCATCAAACAACCCTACACCAATTCGTAGCAAACATACCTTTACCAAAAACATTTAACGTAAACATGAAGCGTAAATTCTGCATATTTGAATTCAACGACAAATATGACGGACTATTAGGAATGGATCTTCTAAGAAAATTAGGAGCCAACATAGATATAAAAAACCGTTTATTAAGAACCAAATATGGACGAATCCCCATTAAATTTCAAAACACCCAAATTGACGAAAAATATACAATAGAACCCCGAACAGAAAAAAAATAAAAATCCCCGTAAATTCAAATAATAAATTAGGAATAATAAATCACATAACTTTTCAACAAGGAGTAGAAACCCCAACCGCATTAGTACAAATCAAAGATAATTATGCCACAACGACAATATTAAATTCAAACGACTACCCCGTAGAACTATCTTTAACAAACCCGATTAACGTAGAAGAATTAAATTTTAACAAGATGGAGATAGACGAGAACTTAAACGAAAATTATAACCCCGTAGAAAACGACGAAATGTTGAGAGAAAATTTAAGTAATATCCGATTTAACCGCGACATAAATCAGGAGGAACAAAGAGCAATACAAAAATTATGTTTTGAGTACCGCGTCATATTCCATTGCGAAGGAATACCCTAACCTTTACAAATACAGTTAAGCACAACATTGTATTAACAGACAACAAACCGATATTCACCAAAGCACACAGATTACCCCAGGCAAGTCGTGAAGAAGCTGACAGAGAAGTAGCCGATCTATTAGATCAAGATACCATACAACACTCCAATTCACCATGGAGCAGTCCCGTATTAATAGTACCAAAGGAACTGGACGCATCAGGAAAACGAAAATATAGAATGGTAATAGATTACAGAAAATTAAACAACAAAAGGTAGACGATAAATACCCGCTACCAAATATAACGGAAGTTTTAGACAAATTAGGCAAGTGCCAATACTTTTCGACGCTAGATTTAGCATCAGGATACCATCAAGTGGAAATGGAAGAAGGAGATACAAAAAAACCGCTTTTAGCACACCTAGAGGACACTACGAATATAAACGGATGCCATTTGGACTAAAGAACGCACCCGCAACCTATCAACGAGTAATGGATAACATACTACGAGGGATACACAACGAAAAATGCCTTGTGTACTTAGATGATATAATAGTGTATTCAACATCATTAGTGGAGCATATAGAAAGATTACGAGAAGTGTTCGAAAGATTAAGAACAGCACAATTTAAAGTACAATTAGATAAGAGCGAATTTCTACAGAAAGAAGTAGCATTTTTAGGACACATAATAACACTCCAAGGAGTGATGCCGAACCCCGACAAAACAAACGCTGTATTAAATTACCCCATACCAAAAACGAATAAAGAAATAAAAGGATTTTTAGGCCTTAGTGATTATTACCGTAAATTTATTAAAGATTATGCTCAAATAACCAAGTCCCTAACCAATTGTTTAAAAAAGGAAAACAAAATTGTACATACCTCAGAATTTATTAAAGCTGTAGATAAAATCAAAAGTATATTGACAAATCATCTCGTATTAGAATACCCCGATTTTTCGAAACCATTCATATTAACAACAGACGCATCAAATGTAGCCTTAGGCGCAGTATTAAGCCAAGGAACAGTAGGCAATGATAAACCCATCAGCTACGCATCCAGAACCCTCAACGAAACAGAGCAACGATACAGTACAATAAAGAAAGAATTGTTAGCCATAATTTGGGCAACAAAGTATTTTAGACCATACCTATACGGACGGAAATTTTATATATATACCGATCATAGACCATTAGTACGGTTATGCAAACTCAAAGAACCCAACTCAAAATTACAACGATGGAGAATCAGACTAGAAGAATATGACTACGAGATCATATACAAAAAGGGAATTTACAACAATAACGCAGACGCTTTAAGTAGAATCCAACTTAAAGCACTAAAAACAGAATCAGTAATAGACCCAGATAAAATGGATACCATACATTCGACACAAGATGACGAACCAAAAACCGCAATTAAAATTTTAAATAAAGCCATAGACATGAAGCCCAATCAGTTCATGATCACGGAAGTTTTAAACAACCCCAACCCTGTAAAATATACGAAAGAAGGTAACAAAAAGATATACCAAATTCAGGTAACCAAAGACGACAATGAATCACAAATGATTAAAATTCTAAAGGAATACACCCCGAGAAAAAACGATTTTACTTTTACTTTAACACGGAAAACTTGTATAAACGCTTTTCAGAAATATATGTTAAACTATTCAACAATTCTGGCCCTGAACCTATAAGATGCACAAGAAAATTAATAACATTAGACGACCCTGACGAAATAAACGATGTGATCAGAAACCAACACGAAGGAAAGACCAACCCTCGTGGAATAAATGAGACACTAGGGCAAAGCATGAGACGTTATTATTTCAAGGACATGAAAGAATTAACTACAGACTATATCAACCAATGTGAACTATGTGACAAGGCAAAGTATGACAGAAAACCCCCAAAGATACCCTTAATGTTGACTAAAACACCAGACAAACCTTTTCAGAAGATACATGCAGATACTCTAGTAGTAGAAGCACAAAGTTACTTAACCATCGTGGACGCATTTACAAAAATAGGCCAAGCAATATCAATCACTTCTAAAAATAGTATAAACGTAATTCAAGGATTTTTACATTATTTTACATTTTATGGAACGCCCGAAACAATATCGTTAGATAACGGAAGCGAATTCAAAAACGAAACACTACAAAACACCTTGGAATTACACAAGATAAAAATTCATTTTATAACTAAAAACCACCCTGAATCCAACGGATTAATCGAGAGACTACATTCAACCCTATTAGAACAAATCCGATTATTAAGAATAAATTACAAAAAGGAACATATAACTAACCTAATGTTATACGCATTAATCGCCTATAATAACACAATTCATTCATGGACAATTTTTACACCATTAGAATTAACCCTAGGACATTCAGATTCACGTAACCCTTATGATATACATTATAACAAAGAAATCTATCAGCAATACGCTAAGGATCACAAAGAGAAACTAAAAATAACTTATGGCAAAGTAAAGGATAAGTTAGATAACGACAAGGAACGCATTACCGCGACCCGTAATAAAAACACAGACATAAATAAATTTTCTATAGGACAAACCGTATACGAGAAAAATTACCAAAGCAAAAAGACGAAACGGCACCGAGAAATTTAGGCCCCTTTAAAATTAAACGAATATCCGACAAAAATGTAGCCGTAGTAGACAACGGCAAGATAACAAAATATATTCACCTCAAAAATTTAAGACACCCTGTACTTTCAGATGGACAATCATCACCCTTACCGTCAACCTCCACCCAGGTAGAACAAACACCGAAATCATAATTGAAGACATAAAGAATAACCTCGGTATATTACCAATAAAATTAGGCAGTATGCAGAACACTATAGACTATTGGACCTTTGCACAAAAATTCTATTTAACCGAACTGAAACAAGAATTTCAAATAATCAAAAATAATTATTACCAACTAAAACAATCGATGGGCACAACAAAATTCGGAAAAGAATACGCAATAGAAATGATGAACTACGACAGTACAACAGAAAGTATTTTGAGAAACATAGAAGACAAATTTAATCGACTAATACCCACAGAACAAACGGCAAGATGAAAAAGAGGACTAATCAACGGATTAGAAAACATAATCAAAGCAATTACCTTGAAATGTAAGATCATTACTTAGAGTAGATAAGTTAACGAATTTATTAGTCGAAATGAGAAAAGGGAAAGCTGGACATTTTAGTGAAATTATAGAATAATTATAAAATAATTACAACTTCTTCAACTAATGGACAGGCAGGAGTAGGAATAGTGTTAGATAATACAAAAGGACGTAAAATTAAAGAACACTTACAATTTAGTGATAGAATAATTATGGATTGAGTACGAAACCCAAAAACACTGTTTTAGTACAGGTTTACATGCCAAACAACTCAGTACCAGGATGAGGAAGTAGAAAAGGTATACAAGGATATAAATAGTATAGTGAGAAAAGTAAAGGGAGATGAGAAGTTAATAGTTGTGGGCGATTTTAATGCGTGTGGGAGAAGGTAGCGAGGGAAAAATGGTAGGACAATTTGGGTATAATAGACAAAATTATAGAGAGAAAAGTTAGTTGAGTTTTGCCAGGAACATAGATTAGTAACTGTAAACACCCTATTCGAACAACATGTTAGAAGAATATATACCTGGAAAGTGCCAGGTGATAGAGCCAGATACTAAATAGATTATATTTTAGTTAAACAAAGATTTAAAAACCAAGTTAAAAACTGTCGTAGTTATTCAGGGGCTGACATAGAGAGCGATCATAACTTAGTTAAAATGAAGTGTAATCTAAAATTAAAAAAATTGAGAAAGGCTAAAAGATAGGGATGGGATTTGAGTGCGCTTAATGATAGTGAAGGGAAAGAGAAATATAAACAAGTATTAAATAATAAGATCAAAGAAAAAAAGTTTTAATAAATATATCGTGTGAAGTATCATTTGAAGGAAGATTCTAAAAGGCTTCTAAAAATATTTTATTATAGTTTTCGGTTCAGTAGTCTTCATGAGATAGCTCAAAATGTGCCAAAAATAACCGTTCCTTTCCTCCCTGTTCTCCTACATTTTCAAAGCTAAAATTTTGATTTTAATAGGGCTAGTAGCTATTGAGTCATAGATTATCGGATAACTGCAGTTTTTTTAACAGTGTAATAGTTGCTGGAAAAAATTTTTTTAAACACAGTAATAGACAACGTATTTACTAATAATGTACCAGTACAATGTGGGACAATATATTTATTTTTCAGTTATCTAAATCAAATTTGGATAAGATTTAAATATACATAAAAGATAAATAGTGCGAGCTCGACTCGCTCTTGGCTAACTTTTTTCTATTGGTCTTGACAAGCGAATTAACTTGAATTTTAAATATCCATATAAGTCAAACAGTTGGAAAGTTGTGTTTATAAATTCTTATCTAACGAAACGCTCTAGTTTTATCAAATTTCTTGAAGATAAGATCTGCTGTGGCCATTAAGTATCAATTAAGACACAATTGTTTCTAATAGCAATATGTTTGACTCCTATTCTTTTCTGATAATTTCAAAAACTGTTTGAAGTAATGCTGTGAATCTGTTTGAAATGTGTACAATTGTATGAAAAAAGATTACTTCTTTTTAATACAGGGACAATAGAACAAATATTGGACATCGAATTTTTCTAAGTTTGGTTCTCAAATTTTCAACTTATAAACAGTTAGCAAATTTCTATATGAATATTGTAGGTATTATCAATGTAAATTAAAATTTCCGACACTTCTTTAATTTTTAAAGATAAAAACATTTAAACAAAAAAAACTATACACCTATGCAAAATAGTCTTGCATTACGTATGCGAATTTTTTAAAAATAGACACTTTGATAAATACATTTTTACTTGCCAGAATTTGTGAAATTTTATAAGTAGCAAAAGCTGATACCTTAAATTGTCTATTGGGCAGTCGTGGGAAAAGTATAGTATTACACTCGCGAGTTGTGGACATTACACATTCGAATTACGACGCTCGCCCTAACGGGTTTGCGGCTTAATCTAAATTGACGTCAAAATCATCTTTCAAAATCATCTATAATCACTTAAATCTCCATTTAGATTATCAGTTTTTAAAAGTTCATTGTTGATTTAATTCTTAATTTATAGTAGCGTTTGTATTAAAGAATTTTCCATCTTCGTTGTATATTACAAAAATCAAATGTCTGCATTTAACAATTTAAAAGTAAAAGCAGAAGATGTTTGCGGTCTCTAGCTACGAGAATTGGATTTTGCAAGTATTAATTTTAGATTTTGTTTGTAACTGATGTATAAGTATCTATCAGTCAAATTTAAGGCAGAATAAGTCTTAATCATATAATTTTTTTTTGTAAGGATATTTACTAGAAACTTTGTGGCCAGAGTTCAAAATACTCCGACTTTTGAAATAGACTATCTGTCAAGCATTTTTTTGGCCAAACAAACCTTACAAGCGTGGAAATAAAAGCCGAGTAAACTATGAACAAAAGAAGAGATTTGAATTCTATAAATTTTAACCTGAATAAGATAAGTAACATTTTGATAATTAAGTAAATGAGTACTTGTTAGGAATAAGATTATGTTTGAAAGAAACTATGTGATAAATATTTTATATTTTTTTGTATGAGAGAAAATATTTTTGATTGTATAGATGCTTTATGATATTGCTTTGTTTGAATTCATTTTGTAAATTCTATTACTTCCGTTGAGCTAGCCAGGCAAAGAAGAAAATAGCAAGGAAGGTCAGTCACTAGTTTCAAATTTTACAATTTGTTGTACCTGTATCACAGCACTATTTTAGCGACGCTCAACGCCAGGCGTTGTCACAGCTGATAAAGTGTTGATATGCGGTGCCAGAAACGCTTTAAGAGGAAATACATGCCACGACTGCTCAGCTGCTTTCTGCAAATCAACTAACACGCAAACAAAAAAAATAGCTGCTACGGTAAATCACATACATTTATTACATACTCATGAAAAAATATACACTCCATCATAAGTACATTCCCCCTTCACACAGTATTTATACATTATATACAATCCCCTATAAAATAATACATTTCGCAATTAATAATTTTCCTGACTAATTATTTCCCATCGATTATCCAAAAAAGTAACAGGGCTTTACTACATGTTTTAACTCTAACCTGGGATTAATAAGAGCTCCTAGTAACCCTAGCCTCTCGAGCTATTTTTCGCACTTTAAACAGCAAAAAGTCCCATTTCATTTGTGCAAACAAATATTACCAATATCCTAAACCTTTTTTCTCTTAATATAAACTGCCACATATAAGTACAGTAAAATAATCTAATATTAAAAATTCAAACAGTAATTCTTCCAATTTTGTTCTTTTGTTTGTAAATTATACCCACAATGAGTCATTGAATACCAGTTTATACACATAGGCAATAAAAGCAACAGTTAAAGCAGTAGTTACCTGGATACTATTTCTGTATATGGCCTGCTACCATTCCCTCAGAGACTGCGGCATACAGGAACACCCTTGACTTACAATAACCATAATTGCCAGCAGCAACCATTTAACCATGACATCAACTCATCTACCACATTGAAAATGCATCCAGATTCTCCAAGCTCCGCTACTAATACGATTGAATGTTGATATATAACCATATTATCTAACCACTGATATCTACTCCATCTCCATTTGTATGCTTTTGCACACTTAGTGCAAATTAAAATTAAAACAATCTTTACTTACGTAAAGTACCCTTTTATTCTAGTTGTTAACGTACTTTATACTTGTACCCATCAGCTGGTTGTGAAAGCTTTTCACTCTTTCAACTCGGAGACTCAGAAGAACTAAGAGCTAAGAAGGCTCCACAACAATCTGTTTAGGTTTATATCGTGTTTTTCACGCTATAAAAGCCTGACAATTACTGCAACTTTGATCAATTCAAACATTCACTTCCATGTATAACTTTTAACCGTCCACAATTCTTAAAATTCCACTACACAAACAAACTCTAACGGTCACCATTTTCCAGTAATATTCCAACGTACGTTCAAAATACCTTGTAATTTCTCTTTCCGCCACGATTTTTTAAAACAATTCCTTGAAAATTCAACTAACGCTCCTAACCCACACTCTTACTAGACTTGTTTCTCCGTATTCAAAACATACCTCACCAATCACGTTGTGTATATTGAAATCCCAACTGACAAAGTTAACATTTAATACATTCTTAATGCAACAATTGTAGTATCTATCTCTCTACAACCTACGCCCCAAAATTACCTCTCTTACTTTGTACTCACCCTACTACCTTATACTCCTAACACGTGTTAACCTCATCTCATTGTAACATACACGCTAAAGTAACTATCCATTACTTCATCTGCCTTCTCCGTTGTCAACGAACGTTAAGCGTTCAATCTACACCTTTCTCACTTGTACCTATTTTATCTAATACTCCATCTTTGTTTTCTAGTTGGCAAGTTGAATTTGTAACTGACAAAAGTTATCTACTCATTCCACCTATAGATCTATTTAATTGACAGCGATAACCAATAATACTAAGAATTTGCTGTTGTTTGTTCAACGCTCTTTAAAATATACCTGGAAAACTTAAGACGGTTACATTTGTTTATACTTTAACAACACGTTTAACACTTCTCGTAAATAATATACCGGCCAACGTTGCTTGTATAAACACCACTCGGAAACAGTTTAAAATTAAGCTTCTTAGAAATTATTCTTCCTATCTAACTTTTCTGTAAATAAGAGGGTTTGAATTATGTCAAATACGACGGATACTTATGACATTTGAAATGCTTTATTCTACACGGGCTGTTTCTAATTTAACAACTATACTGTAAGCTATGCTTAAATACAATGTTTAAAGTATCAAATTTAAAATACTACTTTATATACGCTACACTTGGTGAATATTTACATTTTCAAGATTATGAAAATTAATTTTTAGCTTCCTAACGATTTGAAAAACATTTTCAAATTGTACTTTGTTGTTTTTACTTGCTAAATAACGAAATAAATTGCAAAATGCTTTTATAACCCTCAAAATAGCACAGTAATATATATATATATATATATATATATATATATAAAATTGATAACGATCTTGCTTTTTTAATGGAAAAATAAATATCCGAAAGCTTAAGCCTATAAAAAAGAGAACTCTTCAATTCTGCTGACCTAAAACCCATATATATTTATATATATATATATATATATATATAAAATAAGATGTATCTGTAAACAAACTCTATGAAAATAATAGAGTCTATTGACGAATACAAATCGGGCTGGTAGTTATATAGCCATTAACAAAACATTAGCTTATTACTTCATAGGGGAGGAAACATCCACTGACCGACGGTTTCGGCTTTATTAAGCCTCCTCAGAGTGAAATAGTCTCCAAGAACCCTATGAAGTAATCGAAGCTATTATACTGGTATAATTTCGAAACAATATCTGTACTATGGCAAAGTAAATAAAACCGCCATCAGGTGATAAAACACCAACACTACTAAGTGTGGTAGTACAGAATTGAACCGAAACTACATAGTAAATCCTATAGATGGCTATACAAGTACGTGGGGCCATTTGAGATTTGCGGAATGTTACAGCAAAATTGTTGCAAACGTAACAAACCTTCTCGCGGCGACACCGGGTTCATGCCCCAAGGCAAATCAAATAATAAAGACAAGTTATTTGCAGTCCGCAATAAGAAATTGTATAGAACAATATATAAAATAAGATGTATCTGTAAACAAACTCTATGAAAATAATAGAGTCTATTGACGAATACAAATCGGGCTGGTAGTTATATAGCCATTAACAAAACATTAGCTTATTACTTTATGGGGAGAAACATCCACTGACCGACGGTTTCGGCTTTATTAAGCCTCCTCAGAGTGAAATAGTCTCCAAGAACCCTATGAGTAATCGAAGCTATTATGCTGGTATAATTTCGAAACAATATCTGTACTATGGCAAAAGTAAATAAAACCGCCATCAGGGTGATAAAACACCAACACTACTAAAGTGTGGTAGTACGGTTTTTACTTTTGCCATAGTACAGATATTGTTTCGAAATTATATCAGTATAATAGCTTCGATTACCATAGGGTTCTGGAGACTATTTCACTGAGGAGGCTTAATAAAGCCGAAACCGTCGGTCAGTGGATGTTTCCTCCATGAAGTAATAAGCTAATGTTTGTTAATGGCTATATAACTACCAGCCTGATTTGTATTCGTCAATAGACTCTATTATTTTCATAGAGTTTATTTACAGATACATCTTATTTTATATATTGTTCTATACAATTTCTATTGCGGACTGCAAATAACTTGTCTTTATTATTTGATTTGCCTTGGGCATGAACCCGGTGTCGCCGCGAGAAGGTTTGTTACGTTTGCAAATAAATTGCTGTAACATTCCGCAAATCTCAAATGGCACGTACTTGTATAGCCATCTATAGGATTTACTATGTAGTTTCGGTTCAATTCTGTACTACCAACTTTAGTAGTGTTGGTGTTTTATCACCTGATGGCAGTTTATTACTTTTGCCATAGTACAGATATTGTTTCGAAATTATACCAGTATAATAGCTTCGATTACTTCATAGGGTTCTGGAGACTATTTCACTCTGAGGAGGCTAATAAAGTCGAAACCGTCGGTCAGTGGATGTCCTCCTGAAGTAATGTAATGTTTTGTTAATGGCTATATAAATACCAGCCCGATTTGTATTCGTCAATATACTCTATTATTTTCATAGAGTTTGTTTACAGATACATCTTATTTTATATATTGTTCTATACAATTTCTTATTGCGGGCTGCAAATAACTTGTCTTTTATTATATATATATATATATATATATATATATATATATATACTGCGAGCTCTTTTGGGTTATCTCTACAAAAAATATCTAAAATAAATTCAAGCCCCACAATTGGGCGTCATAATACTCTGAAATCTACCAGCAGTACTGAAAGCCCTACTCTTGGGAAGTCATAACGGCTCTGCATCTACCTGTAAACAAAGCCCTACCACCTAGACTTGCATTTCATATCACTTATTGCACTACCCTCGGAAGATGCTCTTCATGTAGGACACCAAACCTCCAGCTTTCTGCTCAGCTTCCTCAGGGATATTTGCCAGGGCTGCTCACTTGCTTTCTGAAAATACTACCTTATTATTAAAAAACATTTACTATCAAAATTTCAACACCCTTTATTGTACCATCAAAGTCGGTACTCAAAAATCTTTGTATTTACACTCTTAGTTTACACCTCGGATATTTAACAACCATTATCAATTTCAAAAAAGGTCATTTTTAAAATAAAATAATTTCAAAATCTATCTATTCACATCTATAATCATTAAAAAGTAAATGGGTTTATTCCTAAACGTTATTTTAAAACCCCAGGTCTAATACGAGCTCATAGTAAAAACTTTTCTGTACCTAAGTACTAATTATTGCACTGAAAAATTATCAAAAACCCGTTTACTTTGTACAAAAAGCCAATATTACACACTCATTTTATAAAATAAAATTGTTCATGAATAAATTTTCATATAATTCCTTCTCAAGGGTAACTAGTCAATTAAAATGTCCATTAAATACAACAAAATCCACCAAAAAAAACACAAAATGTCATAATCATCAAAAAAAAACACAACAGCCAAAAAGTTTTATAAAATTCATTTACCTGGACTGTAGCACAATCAGTTCACTGCTTTGAAACCATCTCTTATGTCGTCCTCCTTCATGACTGCACGTGCATGAAGCAGCACCTGTTGACTCCAACCATCAAGAACAGTACTCCTCCATCCAGATCTTTCAGCATCCAATGTACGGTACCTCCAAACTCTCGTACATCCGCTATGGTTCATCAACATCCACTATTCCAACCCAATGCACACCAAGCGCCTCCAACCATAAATAACGAGAAGTCTGCTTACGTTCAGCAAGTTTTACTTTTCAAATTGTACTTTATATATCTCACAACTGCTACATTAAATTTGCATCAACTTGTGCACAATCAATTAATTGTAATTAACAATTTCAACTCACTTATTCACATTTACTATCGTGGTTCGAAGCTTGACTGACGATCGAAGAAGAAAGAGAGCGTTTACCGCCTCCTCTTAGTTTATATTGACTCAAAAATGCCCATTGAATCGTATCACACCATCCCACAAACACGTTTTCTCGGTAACGTTTCTTTAACCGTCTACCGATTCCACAAACTCAAGCACACCACAACACCTAACCGTCGTCCAATTCTCAAAAACCAGATATTATACTTGAGTTATTTCCGGTAAACTTGGCAACCGTCTTCCAACCGTCTCAAAAATCTTGGAACTTCACTCGCAAACAAGCATTTTATTTCGAAACCCTCATTAAAAATCTCTAACGGCTGTCGACTTCGTCCAACTCCCCCGGCAACTAACTCCCATCTAAGCATCCAAAACACGCCTCTCTCACACGCGCACATTCTAGCATCTCACTCGAACTTGTATTTAAAATGTTCTGTTTTTGTCCTGTACCCTTCCTCAATTTTATACGTGCGTTATCGATTTCTTGTTCCTTGTTTAACCGATATGTTGTATATCTTTACCTTTTCTCCCTGCTGTTAACAAGCTCTAATCCACCCTACCAATCTGCACTATTGTCTTTCTCTTTCTTATATGCATAGTCTAATAGTCCTACTTTGTCTGTAGCTTTCTACCGTACTTTTCATTACCCTTTCCAAACCAATGTCTTATGAAAACACGCTGCATCTCCGTCTTGCTTATTTTACCTTTAAAAATTTCTTCGTCTTACAGACGTTTCAAAGTCAATGATAACTAACCATATGATATCTTCCATTCCTGATATCTCATCTAAAATACAGTCTTTCTCTTTATATTATCGATCCATTTTTGTTTGGAACGTTCAACACCCTAACTAACATCGACCTGTTGTTCGTTCTTACCGATCTTTTCTTAAGAAACCTTGAAATTTGTTAAAAGGTTTCTAAATCAATACGAAGAA